>JAJHUR010140519.1:6621-97601 GCA_027495735.1 Lutjanus campechanus | reverse complement strand
GAGGTGGCCGTAGTAGTTGTGGTGCTGGTGGTGCAGATGCTGGTGTCACTCTCTGAGCCGTCATCAACGCCATCGAGCTGGCCAATACGCTGCTTGCCTAAAGTCCTGTTTAAGACAACAAAGACAATATGACGGATTATTAGAGACGTTTTTCATAAAGTGTTTTTTTGTACAGTATAGTCTCAGTTTTCTTTAAGATTCATAGAATAGTGTAATGGTATTGTAACTGAGCATCTTGCGTTCACCTAAATGTATAACTTGAGGAAAACAATAAACCATAAGTCCAAACTTCTCAATTCAAACATTGTTATTAACTTAGAATATTTTGTTATATATTTAAAACATTAAAAACAACCAGACAGCTTAATGACAATATAACCAAACGGATACAGAAATCTACATTTTTGAGGACTAACAAAAGCTGAAATTCTACATAATTTACACTTCATATTGCCTATTCATAGATCATAGCCTGCATGTCACAGTTTAAGTTGTGGCTTTTCAAAAGGTTCATGTTTTGACGTAGAGATAATTAGATCATCCCCAGTAACTGACTTTAGTTCCAACAAGTAACCACTATTAAATTCAATTTTTAAGGTTTATAACAAACCAAATTTCATGAACATTAGTTCAGACTTGAGTGAGACAGACTGAGTTTTGTAATGAAATCTACATCTCTCATTTGTTTACTCGTAGATCTTGAACGCTCCAATATGGTGACTTAGCAGAGAACCAAACACAAGGGGGACTTATTCATCTCTTATCATGCTTAACTTTAGTAGATCATAATATATGTATGTATGTAATTAATTCTGCACATGCTCTGGTTTAAGAAGAGAAACAGTTTTTCTTTGGATGTCAGTTTTTGAGCCACAGCACAGGTCAAAATGTGACCAGCAACAGACTAAGTAAGCCTTGTTTTAGCTCTGCAGCCACTGATGACTTGCAGACCCTATGAGCTGGTTTAGAGGAGTGAGGAATAAGCAGCCAGTCTAAAGCAGAACAGCCAATAAAAGTCAGTCAGTGTTTCAATGTTTTTTGTTTTTTCAAAAATTATGAATCACTGCAACAACAAGAGGTCCTTAAGTATACAGTCATAAATGTGCACAAAATATGTTGAGCTGATGCAGGCATACATACTATTATATAATATATTATATAACATTGTATGTATGATAAATTTACTAGGATTTTTTTTGTACAACTCAGAAGTGTAATAAATGGATGTATAGCAAGAGGTGTTATGTCTGAAATTTACCATTATAGGCAAATAAAGACAGTGTTAATCAGATTTGTGTGCCCTTTGTGCCTGCCATAGGCCTGTTTAAGTGATGAACTGCACAGCTGTAGTGGTTTTTAGGGATGGTTAACAGATGTTTAACAGAAGGTTACAACTTTTGTGGCCTGTGCCACAAAACTTTCAACCTCTGTAGCACCAGTAATGTGTGCAAAAAAATTAAGGTACAGCCCTCATGGGTCAGTACTATGCTTACACCTGGCAGAGATAATAAAATCTACCTAATTAAATAATTGTGTGTACTTACAAAGCACTGAGCATGTCCTCTTCAGCTTTTCCTTGAGCTCTCTGTTGTTGCTGCTCTTCGTCTTTCAGAAAACGTTGCAGTTGGGATCCTCTTCCCAGACACTGGTCTATCCCCTCTATCGACGGCAGGCCCTCACCAGGGTTGATTATTGTTCGGGTGAAGTTGTAGTAGTAAGGGTCTTTACCTCTCTGTTTCATTCCGCCGTCTTCGTCCTCCCCACTATCTCCTGACGAGGAAGAGGTGCTCATATCATCTGCTCCATCCACCTGCCCCTCAGCTGACTTCTTGCGGCCACCAGTCCTCCTTTTGACCACAGCACCAGCTCCGTCCCCACTACCGTAGAAGGGAAGGTCCTCTTCACCATACGAGCGAACCCCATAGAAGGGCGTGAGGCCAAAAAACATGTTGGAGCGTGCCCGGGCGCTGCGTCGAGGGTAGCGCCGCTTGGCTGACCCTGATCCATCGCTGTCATCCTCATGGTGTTTATCATCCAAACTTCTGTCATGGTCATCATCTGGGCCATCGCCCTCGTCCTCAGTGCCTTGAGTGAGGAGGCTGTGGTGGTCTCGTGAGTGCTCCTTGTGCAAATCATCTTCCTCCGTCTGCGTCTGGGTATCAGATTCAGAGCTGTCGCTGCTGCTGGCGGAAGGCGAGGAGAAGAGAGCGGAGCGGGCAGAGCGGCGGGTCCCCTGGCCGGCAGGAGAGACGGTGGAGGTAGTGGTGGTGGTACAGGAGGAAGAGATACCACCAACAGTACTGGTCCCATTAGGATCAGTCTTGATATCGGTCTTTAGTGGAGCTACAGCCGGAGGTTTAACTGATCTCTTCTTGTCTCTGGAGGACAACGACAGCTGGTTAGCTGTTGGTTTGTTGGTGTGAGATTGAGAAGACGTCTTCACTCCTTTCTCTGGAGCTAATCCACCCTGCTGCATGCTGTCCACACTGGAGCTGTTCTTCCTCTCAGGACAGGAGTAATTCTCCCTGCTCTTTGAAGACGACCTGTCCGCTCCCTGGTTCTCGAGCTTCTCCCCCTGAGCCTTCCCATGCGCTTTGGTGCTGTTTCCGAGCACTGGAGCTTTGCTATTGCTGCTGTTGTGAGAGTTGGGGTTCGCAGCGTGCGTGTTGGAGCTGCTGGTAGCTTTCGTATTATTGTTGAGTAGGGGGATTTTGTTGCTGCTGTTGCTGTTCTGGAGACTCTTCTCTCTTTCGCGGTCTTTGGACACCTCTCTGCTGCCTGCTGTCTTCACTTTGGGGTGTTTGTCTTTGGCAGCAGGAGAGGCAAGGTGCACGGAGCCTCGCTTGGCAACATCATCTTCTGCTGGTGTCCTCGATGACCACATAGGCTTCATCGCCGCTGCTGCAGCCGGACCTGATGAGTAATCATTTGATTTCCGTGCATTGGACTTGAATGAAGACTGTGGGGAGCCGGATTTCCCAGAGTCCTTATGGAGTGAAGCTGGTATTAAATTTCCAGTGCCGCTGCTACTCTCCTTCCCTGAGCTGGCCTTGTCCTTAGACTGGGTGGTATTAGAGGTGGGGGTGGACCGGTGGCGAGGCAACAAAACATCCTGGTCTTTGCCTCCGTGCTTACCTTGCTTGTCTGTCTGCTTGTTGCTGCCGCCTCTTTGCTGACCTGTGAGGACAGCAGTGCCCACAGGAGGTGAGGACTGGCCTGAGCCTGCAGGAGCCAGTCTGGGGCTCTTAGTCTCACCTCCGGCCTGTTTGGACTGACTGCCAAGGTTACTATCTTTCCCTGAGCCAGAGTCTTTGTTTTTCTCTGTGCTTCTATAACTGGAGTCTCTAGAGGGAGGTCTACCCTTGTCCGAGTCTCTGCTAGACAGTCTGTCTTTGCCTTGGCCTGAGTCTTTTCCTGTTTCCCTGCTATATTGTCGATGCTTCTCAGAGTCCCTTAACCCTGCATCTCTACTGTGTGACCTCGCTTTGTCCACATCCTTATAGCTGGGATCTCTAGAGGATGATTTCTTATCTGTTTCTCTATTGCTTGATTCTCTGCTTCTCCCCTTCTCAGAGTCTCTGCTCACTTGTCTCCCCTTTTCTGAATCTCTTAATGTATCTCTACTGAGAGGTCTGCCCCTCTCAGATTCTTTAAGACCTGAGTCTTTACTCGTTGGTCTCCTCTTTTCTGGCTCTTTGGCTGGTGTTTCGCCCTTATTAGAGTCCTTTTCTCTGGATGATCGATTCTTATCAGAATCCTTAGCATGGTCTTGACTTGATGTTCTCCCCTTGTCTGCATCTCTGGATGGCTGCTGTCTGTTTCTGTCTGCAGAGAAAAGTCTGCCTCTTTCATCGTCTCGCTGAACTGGACTCTTTGTAGAGTCTTTGCTGGGGTGTTTGGACTTTTCTGGGTCTCTGGCAGGGGAGGGGATGAGAGGAGGGGGTGAGGTCAGGGGTCGTGACAGAATCTGAGGTGGTGAGGTCACACCTCTGTGTCTGTTCAGCTGGTGGGAAGGTGGAGAGAGAGAAGGGGAGCTGTGGCGACGTGAGTCAATGTTCCGCATGCCGGGGTTCACCAGGGAGTCTCCTACTGTCACAATCTCATGGCTTTGGGGCTGAGAGGTTCCACCTGTGAAAATAAAAGAAATTAAACTGAAATGTATAATTGTTATTTAAACTAAAAAAAATCATTGACGTAAAAATACAAGATAAAGGAAAACAATTAAAACAAACATTTGAATAGTTCCATAAATGAATGTTAATAAATTACAAGATACAAAATACTAAAAAGAAGTCAAGTAAAACAGGTATAAACAGAAGCGAAATGGTTTTTCATCATGCATTTGAATTCACCCAGGGATACCAGAATATTGATTTGTGCTTAGTAAAGAGTTCCAGTTGGATGGAAACAGAGATCAGACTACTGACAATTGAAATTAATTTATCCAAAGAAATATCAAAATCAAACCAAATTCTTTCAAAAATTGTTCTAAATAGAAAAAGGAATGCACATTTGTACCTGGAGAGGGCATGGGCCTGGGGCCTTGCGAGCGCTGACAGGGGGGGTAGCTGGGGTGTCGATTCCTGGTGTAAACCCTGAGCTTGGGGGTGTTAGCAGGTGAAAGGGTGTCAGAGCGCCTTGGGGATTCAAATGGATCAGGGAAGTCTAGAGATTAAAAAAAGGAGAAATTGACACAAAACAGTTTAGTTTAACACATCATAGTCCCACATAGGACACATACTGAGAACATTAATAATGTAAAAAAAAAAATCAGTTTACAATATTTTGTAAATTCAATCTTTATATGCACAAAATATTCCAGTTTTTGCTCTTATTCTGAAAAAAAGACAATATTCCCACTAAGCTATTTAAATGAATATTCAACTGATATTCCTGTTCACATGCAGCTGTGCATACTCTAATTATGGAAAAGTAATCAGCCTCTTTCTTTCATTCGTTCAACTACCTTCTTGAAAAAGTTGGCGCTGCGATATTTGTGCATATGCAAGTCTTTCATAGTATTTAAAAGTAGGTGTGTTTCTCCCTCCAACCAGAAATGTGTACTTTTGTGCAGCATTTCTACCCCAGCTGTGCAAACTGTTGGCTAAGTTGGCTTGTTTACAATGCACGGAGCTGACCACAAACAGGCAAGAGGCCGTGTGTAGCAAACTGAGGTAAAAACCCTAACTGAGGTGCATATGAATGCACTGTACACATGTAAGAAGATTGCACCTAAAACTGAAAAATAGTGGCATACCCCACGTCTTACTTGGAAAATGCTACATTTGGAATAAGGTCCTGTTCATAAGATGTATACAGAATACACTGTTTACACAATCTGTACCAAATTGAGAATAACAATATGGAAATAATGACAGTATAATATGACAATATATTATGATAATAGTAGAAAATTGATGCACATGTAAATGTAGTCACTGTAACAAATTGAGCCTGAATGAAATACTGTAAAATCACCATGGTCTGTAGGTTACCTGTTATGGGGGGTGGGCTGTGTGCTATCGTGCGATTCTCCTCAGGAGCCATCATATTTTTTAGGTCAGACTCCACCACTGGAGGGTGACAAACTAGAATCCTACAGGTATACACACACCGCTTCCGAGCATCTAAAGTACTCCAGTACATCCTTGAACACCTGGAGAGAAGAGAATTAATTTAGTTTGACTCAATTAAGTTACCCTCAGCAGTTAGCTGCACTTCAACTGAAGACATAATAGTAATGGTGATACTTAAAATAGCAAGAGAAGACTTTCAGATAAATGAAGAGGTAAAAAAAAGAACTTACTGGTATCCTACAGGGAAGAGTTTGCGTTTGCAGTCTGAGAGTTCAGTCAGTATCCCCAAACAATCAATGGTCATGGATCCTGAAATGATGGTGTTTGAATCAGCATTCAAGAGACATTGGAAATAAATGCATGTTTATCCACTCACATTTACCAGCAATTGACCTACCTATCCTCATATGGACATTTTCAGGCTCCAGTCCTGCCAGCCATTTCCTCCTGAGACTAATTCCCTCCAGGTCCACCAAGATTCTGCGGGTCACCTCAAATCCAGACACCACCTAGAGAAAAAAACCCACAAAGACAGGAAATTTTAAGAAGAAAATTAAGAACGTCAAGTTACAGTCTGGTATGGTTCGTCAATGTGAGAGACATACACAAAATTAATAGGCAATCTGAAGCCTCTTTTACGGGGGACAAAAAGCCCACTAACGTCTAACTTTTTTCTTTAATGGAAAAGGACACAATCGGCACTGTGTCCCAGGTCAAATGACTCTGCAGTAGTGATGGATATTTATCGTCTCCAGCTCTGATCGGCAGTGATGAAAACATGTCACTCGGGTGAACATGCTATTTTCTACCCCTTTTCGGCAGAGTCAATGAAGTCTTGTTGCCTTGTTTGCTCCTTTTTCATCCACATGTGCTGCTTGACTCAGTGCTGCAGCCCAGCACAGCGGAGTTTTCACCCTCTTGAAAGTGTTTAGTGATGAAGTGGTCGTATGTAGTCAAGCAGATGAACAATGCATGAACATTTTACTTCCTATAAATTCTTCATAATAGAAGTCTCCTGTTATTTTGTTATATAAAAGCTTTTATTATGAAGCAGCAAAAATCAGGAAATGTTGCATTTGCAGCTGCTCTGCAGCTGAAAACGTACATGAGACAGTGAAGGCACACATGTGTCTGTCTTAATGTATTAATGAGTTTTCGATTGTGCAGTAAATTATGAGATTTTCTTACTTCTCCCTTGATGAGGTCCCTGTGCTTTGGACAATAGACTTTCTTGTCCTCCAGGAAGATGCAGTGGCACTGGCGGGCACACATGAAGTGGTAGTTACTGGTGCAAGAGGTGAGGCAGCAGCCGACTGTGGCCCCCGGCTTTTGACACTTCTCACAGCGCTGAAAACAAAGCACAACAGGTTGTAAATGTCTGTCCAACAAATACACACAAAAAGAGTGGGAACTGAACTTGAGATGGACGAAGCATCTTACCAGCTGTTTTCCCCTGAGAACAGCCATGTGAACATTCTTCAGAGCGCCGTCATCGTCCTCAAACACCTCGGCCGACCACAGGGCGCAGTTCACATGGGTCCACTCGTTCTGACCGATGTACAGCAGCCTGCCCCCCTCCTGAAACAAACATGCATGTTAAAAGTTAAAAAAGACCTTCTCTTGTGTGTTACAGAGAGTCTGAGCAGATTTCTGACTCACATTTGTGTTCTCGTCTCCGTACTTCAGGCACAGAACACACTGCCTGTTATCACTAACGCCTGGCGGAGGAGGGAGCTCTGGGCTGTCTTCACGATCTAAAGAGAAGAGAAGACATTATCAGACAAACTGACATAATGTGGAAAAACCGCGTGCATGAACGTGCATGCGTGCGTACATCTGCAGACTGTCTTACCTGGTAGGAGTGGGGGAGGTGGGGGTAGAGATGGAGGGAGAGGAGGAGAGGAGGCTGGAGAATCTGGTTCACCAGGGGTCTTGGGCCGGGGAGCTGGGATAATCTTTTTCATGAGGTGGGGGTGCTCAGCGCGGGAAAGCTCCTGTCTCTCCTGCCATTGGGCGTAGTTGTGGTCCAGGGATGGAGGCAGCACAGCATTTGGGAGGAGTCCACTGCTGGAGAACACAAGCACACAGAAACACTATTATTAACATCCTATTAGTAAAAGATTGTTTTACTGCTAAAGCCCTGGTGTAAACAGCCGTACAATCCAAAGCACTTCAAAATAACCACACAAGTCATTATGTGGGTTTGCAACTTCAGTGATGGCTAAGGACATGAAAGGGATTCTAAAAACACAATTCAGGTTTTAATGAGTGTTGGGGACTGTTTTTACATCAAAACAAAACTGATCAACACTTCTGTGTTGTGCTGCAGAAACTCATGTCACAAGAATTTGATTTCCCCACATGGGACCTGATGATGCAGGATGACAATTCCCAAAACTGTCCAGTCAACGAGTTACCATTCAGTCTGTATAACTTCATATTTACTCCTCTTGGTTCATTTGTAATAAGCTCAGTGTGAGCACAAACAGGACAAGAACTCAAATGCAACAATGTATCATTTTTAACTTTGGTCCAGACCAAATGAACCAAACTACTGGTGTGAAAGCACCCTTATAAAACTAAACTTAAAAATCAAATGCTACTGATCCACCTGCTCAATTATAACAGGTTTAAATAGAATCTAATAAGTAAACATATGATGTTTAAATTACCGAGACAGACTCGAGATGATGCAGAAAAATCTGATCTCAAAAACGTCTATATCAATATGACATACACTGCTGTCTTCAAAAGGATTTTGCTTTTAAAGATGCATGAGAAAATGTGTTTAGTCCCTCAGTCCGTATGACAGATTATATGCACTGCTAAGAGAATCTCGGGATTTTTTCCAAAGAGGATATAAAAATTCCGTTGAGTAGTTAAATGAGCAGTGACACCAGTAATAAATAATCACATCCAAGGAGATTTGCCAAGTTAAGTTTTGCCAAGTCAAGCCAGGCTGGTTAACTGGTGTGATGTGAAGTCTCATACTTAATAATATGCCAGCAGCAGAGGCATTAAACGGGCATAAAACCAGTGATGGCCACAGGATCCACTGGATGGATCATTGGTTTCCTGGACTGAAGCAACAGACCAAACTGACAAGTAAACCACAATTAGACCACAAATATGCATCAAAGAGGCTTCAAGTGAAATGTGACACTGTTACGGTTTACCTCCCACAATGCCTGGAGGAGAGGCAGAGTAAATGGTCTGGGAAAGCTGAGAGCTAAATATAAGTGAGAGTGATAGTGAATGAGAGTGTGAATGAGTGTGCTGTCCAATATGCAGAGCAGTAAAACAATGCCATTTACTTATAAAGTGAAAGGTTGAGCTTTAAGCTATTCCTTCAAATAATGTCACATGGTAATTCTGTCATCTCTGCAAGCAACATCAATTATTCAATATGATTGTTTCATTATTAATCACTGATGTAAAGACATCAATATCAGCTGTGCCCCGTAAATATGTTTGAGGTAACATGCCGTATAGCTAAGTGTAGTAAATTTTAATGCTCCTATTCAAAAGATAGCAGCACATAAACATATAGATGTTGACTTTATTTTAATAATCACATCAGTCAGTGATATTCTGTAGAGTGTATGGCCTCCATTAATCTATTATCCACTTACATTCACCACTAAGCTGTCCAGTGGGCTCATTAAATCAGACAAACTGTGGAATCAATTTCATTACTGCAGCTTTAAATCCTGACTGGGACCTTTAATCACAGTCACTGTCCTGAGATAAGCTGTGTTTAAAGAAAACCACTACATTGATCTGCTCCGCTCACTCACTACTTTCTTTTTAAGTTGTTAAAAGACTGTCTTTCAGTGTTTGATGTCACCGCTCACAGTGTTTTAGTTCTGATTCCCAAAACTGAACATCACACAACTCATTTAACCACTCAAAAAGATAAAGTGACTATCATATGAAATCCCGAGCTTGCTCCTTTACTCAGAGTTTGTTGGTACAGTCAGCCCAGACATTTTATAAATATTAGTTCACTGCTAGCTTCCCTCAGATGATGGTACAGCTTCTCCCAGCAAAACCACATCTTACTCCTCTTTTCAATAATTATAGACCTGAAGTTCTTGAAAACTGCAGTTCTTCTCAAGCTCTTCACAAAACAGGAGTATTAGATTTCAAATTTTCTACTCTGTAATTACAAACACAACTCGCACTACAAGCTTTGAAAATATCGGCACATCACACACTTCACAATACTGCCTGGGGTGTCACTGAAGTATTTTCAGACTTTGGTCACTTTGAGCTTCCTTTTTAAGTTCTTGTCCAGTACTTTTGCCTGATTTTAGCATACATTTTAAATTACAACAAAATTGCCACAGTATGCACATAAATCTACTTAATTTTCAGAAACATTGTTAAATAATGACATCACAACACTGCAAAAGTCATCTAGAAGCAGCTGGTGAAGATGAATGATGCCTTATATAACTGTAATGAGTTAGTCAGAACACTGAACACTATATAATTGGTACAACCTTTTGTATTGACTGTGGTGCAATAGACACTCACTTGGCAGAGACGTTTTGCCTTTCCCAGAATCTTGACTCTTTCACTTTGAACCACGGGAAGATTCGGTCCATTTGCTGAAACAGAGAGCATTTGATGAAGTTTGCATATCAGTCTTTTAAAGCACTTGTACAGACCTGCACCAGGGACAAGAAGACAGTGGTAAGTGAAACTGTATCTAAACAGAATGGCTCTAGCCTGATGTTACCTTGACTAAGATACTTAACTTTTATCTGCCACAAGGGAGCCCCAATTATTGACTCTTCCTATGTCTGCATCCTATTTACTCTGTGCTCCAATAACAGTTGAGCAAACTAGCGACTCATTAATACCTCAGTCAACTTTCTCCATTGCTGTGTCTGTGCCTCGATATACTATATCTTAGGCTCATCTATGTTGAAAAGAAAACCATATTTTGAAGATGGTTAAAAGATTTTGCTGGGGACCTGTAAAAGCAACACATACTACACACATGTAATTCTTACCCGAATGAAGAAAGACTTGACCATGCTGTTTGCTTTCCTGCTCTCAGGCTGGCCACCGTCATTGTTGATGGCCGTCTGAATGATTCGCACAATGTCATCACTGAACTCCAGCTGGGAGAGAAACGATGAGCAGATGCACACAAGCAGAAAGTGATTGTTAAAACAGTGAAGTGCTGATGAACACAAGTGGAAAGGTCATTACAGTAGCTGTCTGTGCTGATTTGCTCTTATACAACACAGGCCTGACCATGGACTCAGGAGATGAGGAAAAACAATATTGAAATCTGTGATAAACTCTGAACTCCAGAAATGGTCTGCCAGTGCCGAAATTGCTATTTTTACTTACTGTGATGTCATTTCTCTTTGCTTTATATCCCTAAAATATGTACACCCTATTCTAAAATGTTATGTTAGCCAGTAAAACAATAAATGATTCAATTATTGAAATTGTGACTTAAAAAAGTTTTCTCATCACATTTTACTAAATAAACACACAAAACATCCAAATTATTTCTGTAGAAGATATTTTTTAATACTCCATACGTGATTTCAACTATATAGATCTTTTAGATTTTGAAATAAGCTAGTTTTTATGAGCACAGTGCGAAGGTGTTTCGATAGTTTCATATGTAGAGGAAATCTTTCCCCAGTGCATACATCAGTATTTTTGCTTAATGTTTGTCATTATCTTAAAACGTTTCCTAAAATATCTACAACCTAAGCTCAGATTACATTCAGTTCTATTTCCCTCATTCTCTCTCTCTCTGACATGAACTATTCATCTGCCTCTTAAGCAAACAATGATCTCCTCTGGCACCCCATTTTTCACACCACCTAACACAATGACATGACATCTAAAAGGCAGAACAGCAGAGACACTACTTGATAAATGACATACTCACCACTGAATTGTAGCGACCTTGATCCATCTTTTTCTCAACAGACTCCAGATCTGGAGGGGAGTCACTGGGAGGTGTGGGGGTTACTTCTGTTAGGACTGGAGGATCTGGTCCCTCTGGTGATCGACGGGATGGAAGACTCTCCTCTGTCTCTGGGTTCAGCTCTGGAGGCTTCACCGCCTGCTCCAAAGCCAGAGAGTTACACACTGAGTCTAAGCTGTGGTTTGTATTCACGAGAGCAGCACCATAATAAGGTAAGGTACTCCATTAGTTAAAGAATGAGTGAAAAAGAAACTTTATAGACAGTCATGGTTCATTTTAATGTCTGCAATATGGCAAAGGATCACAGCAATCTGTACTGAAATCACAGAAGAAGAAGCAGCTGCACAATGTGTATCTGACCTGTCTGTATCGTAACAGGTGTGAGGATGTGCGTGAGTTGAGCAGTGCAGTGAGGACGTGGCGAACGCAGCCCTGGAGTTCCCTCTCCAGTGCTGTCCTCCACTCGGCCGGATGCCGTTCGGTACATTTGGTACATGTGTAGGCAACGCTCTCTGGCAGCTTTGATAGCAGCTCGTACATTTCATCTGGGTGACAGGCAAAAGATGACAGGTCATTATTGCTCCCATTATTAGGTTTATCGTCTTTCAGCCTCTCATCAACATGACAGAACTCACAGGACAAAACTGTCAGTCAGCTGCACAGACACTGACAACTGACGACGCAAATACAACAAGTGCTCCTAAATGCTAAACACTGAATGCAATGTTCTACTTGTAAAGAACACAAACTAAACTTGTGATTTAACATGATCATCTACCTTCCAGCCTCTCTGATGTCTACTGACCTGTCAAGTTCTCACACTTGGCATGAACCCAGTGATTGCAGCGACCACACTCCATCATTTTGCTGTCATAGTCGTCATCATCATAGCACTTATCACACAGTGGGCAGAAGTTTCCTGAGAAAGGAGATGGTAACAGGTACAATGAACCTTCAAAATACAGGGGCTGGTTGCAAAAAAAACAAAAAAAACAACAAAAACAGTTTATAACTTTCCTTCAAGTCTGAGTTAAGGTTACCACAAAATAAAATTGGTTGGACAAAACTCTCTTAAATCCTCTCCTTAAAAGTAGAATAAATGTTTGTAAATTCACCAGGAAGTCAGTTGACTGTTGAATCTCATTCCCAGGATGTCAAATACTAATGTTTTGGGTTAGTAAAGTGTCTCAAGCACAGCAAAATAATGAGAAAATTAAAATAACAAGTGACGACAAGTCCTCCACTACAGGTTCATCAGCTGTTTATAACTGTCGATTATCTATCAAGGTAAAGTCAAGCCCGTTATCCTGATCAGTAAAATCAATTATTGAATAAAATAATCAACTAATCGGATTATGAATTGCGTGTGTGCTATTGACAATAAAGACAATAAAGATGAATACTTCATTCAAAAATGTCTTTTATTAAAAAAAACTTAATAAACTTTGCTAGTTCTGTCTATTGAAAATATTTAAAAGAAAACACTACCCTATTTAAAATTAGTTATTTCTTATTTCACCATTTTATTTCTGCTTAATTTGCTGCCGTATTTTACTGTTTAGTCACAAATTTCTTCAAACAGCTCACCTCTCTTTTCTCTTCTGTTCTCTTCTCCCCACACTCACACACAGCGCAGCTGCACCATTTATGTCAGAGAAGTGAGTATTTCCACTTAACATGTTTCGTTAATCTCTGATGACATATCATGGTCATTATATGGTTTATTACATTAAATATATTATAGATTTCTCCTTTAGGTGTGACACATAAGGGGAAAACTTGAGGTATTTTGTGCAACCAGCCCCCGATTCTTAAGAAATCTTTTATTTCAAAAAGAACACTCGTAGTGTTTATACACTGACTCTGTAACAGGGAACAGGCATGCTTGTCACTTACCTTTAGCAAAGAGTTTGGCACAGTCATGACACATGGAGAAGTCATGCGACCACTGGGCGTCCCAGGACTTTCCAGGTTTAGTGGCTCCACAACTCTTACAGCGCACACACTTGGTGCAGATCTAAAAAGACAGAACACATAAAGCAAGTTGGTGACTACATGGCAGAAACTTGCAAGTAGTTGTGTGAAGAGTAGGAATGGTGTGAAAGTGAGTAAAATGTTATCATAGACACGGCCTGCGAGGGGCCCCTATGAATGTAAGTCGCACAGTCGTGAGAAGCAGGACAAGTGTGTGAACACAAGAAAGCTAAGAGAAAAAATGTGTGAGCATAATGTTAAAGTTTGCTCAGGCACTGGTTACATAAAGGTGAGAGGGTGGAGAGTGAGTGGTGTGCATCCATACCCAGACTCTCTTCTTCTTGGTGGGTCTGGTCGGGTGGTTGGGACCCAGGCACTCGGGGTGATAGCTGTTACGGCACTTATCGCACTCTAGCAGCTGCTGCTACAATGACAGAGGTCGAAAATGAGATTAGATCATTTGGATCTCAGAAAGAGGCAACATTAAGTTCTTAATGTCCAACTAACAGTTCTGGACACGGCAAATTAGATACAAATATGTCACCTGGTTTTGAGCTGTAGGGGTAGTATTTACCTTAGAGAATCAGTGTTGTTTTGAAATGAATGAATGATACAACATTGCAGTGTTTTCATAAGATAAGTGCATATTACATTTCATGTAGAGATTTAACTACAGTGTTCTCCCCAGTTTATTGAAGGGTCCATTCATAGTGGGTTTCATGGATGGATGAACATCATTATCAAAAGCATTATGATGCTGCAATAATGTGAGCTGTATAGAGCTGTGCTTGGCAGGGTTTGTAGACAGCCACTTAAGTGGCGACTGCAGTTGTCTTTCCGGTGGTTTTGGGTCAACGTGATTGACTTCACAACACTCATACAGCTATCCTGCAGAACATTTTATTTCTATTTCCAAAACAAACAAAAATACTAACTACAAACACAAGTTAACAACTGTTTCATGAGGCTTTCACTCTATTTGTCAGGCAATGAAACAGTGTTAATGTTTAAGGTGCATTAAAGGCACACTGTAGAGTTTTTGACCACTACTAGAAGTAAAGGGGCAACCTCTGGGGCTGAAAAATGAAGCCAACGCAGAGGTGCCAAAAACTGCAGTTCCTCGAATGGCCACTTAAGGCTGGCTCCAAAAGCCAGTTTTGGCCTCTATAGATAATTTCCCCCGTTCATGTCAACTGATCGAGAGGTGAATTTTATCTAACATCAACAACATAATATCAACAGTTAAGGCTTATATTAAGACTTAAAGTTATTCGTATTTAAGGACGTAACCCCTTTGAATGACAAGTGGATTTGCTGGAAGTTAGTCAAATCAGTCATTACCAGGATGGCAACAGCCAGAACTATCACACTGTGAACTTCAGAAACCTGTGGGTGAACCTCTTAAATTAAGTCTGGAATGGCCTAACTTATGTCAGCTGAGGAATCAGAGTACTTCTACATGTGTTCCTCTTTTTTCTTTTTTTCTTATTTATTTATTTGTACTGTATTTATTTTCGTCAACTAATTGTCTTTGATTCTGCTGTAAGTCACTTTTCTAAATTATGTTTCATTTCAAGGATTTGGGAGTGTGTGGAGGGGAGGGAGGGAATGGAGGGGGATTTACAGTGTAAATTTATTCAATATGTGACTTCATATGTTCAAATTAAAAATGTCAAAAAACAGACTCATAAAAAAAGAAAAAAGAAACCTGTGGGTGACATGGAAACTCTGCCCACGATTCATTATACTGTCTATGGTAGCGCTATGGAGGAGTTTTTTCATGGGTCTCATTTCATTTGTTGCATATACAGGTGAACATTTCTATTTCACACTATTCCACTGATGTACAAATGGCAGTAATGTGCCAAGGATTGCAGCAATGTACCAGTCAAGGCAGGGAAGAGGAAGGCTACGACCAGGTAAAAACAGGTGTAAACAATGCAGACTTCAAACCATTACAAAAATGGCTTCGCAAATATTTCTTGAGGAAGGAAATGTACTAAGCATGTTTGTCAGAATTCAATGATACAGAAAATGTGAGAAAATGTTTGGTGAGCAATACAGAGTGTAAATAGAAACTCTGTTTGTTTAGAAGAACACTCCACAGGGTACCTTTAAGTAGGATTTCAGATTGTGTGAGATATGATGTATCAGCAGCAGTTTGAAATTCCAGTAGCCCCACCAGAAGCTGAGATTTCAGACTCTCAAGGCCGTGCCAGAGAGCGCCAGAGACCTGCTGCTGTTCAGGCACTTCTTTAGTCACACAGAAAAGCACATTTTTTTCTCTGGTTATAAGAAAACTGCTTTCTTAGCATTCAAATTATCTGCTGCCTGTTGTTTTAATGGCCAACAACCAACAAATCTACACAACTTATTAACTTATATCGACAAAACAATCCAACAAGCATTTGATTGTGTTGCACAGACCAAATATGTTTATACATAATTATAAAGTGACAACCATACAAGGCTCACACCATGCACATTTTACACAGGACTTGATTTAAATAATAAAATCATGGCAGGAATCCAAGAAGCTGATTAAGTGCTGTCTGCTGGCAAGGCTAGTAAGCTTCTTTCTAGGGAAGATCCTGCAGCCCTTTGACACTGTGGTTCTGCACTGAGCTTCTTTTGTGCATAGCTTTAAAATGAACAAAACTGTACTGAATGGCTTACTTTAGTTTTCTGGTGCTGGCGTCCACAGGCCTGGCAGAATCTGCATCTTCGACAACACCAGTTCTCAAACTGCTCCTGGAGAGGGCGCTCTGATTCCCCCAGGCAAAAGAGATGGAACGGTTCACAGCACACCTGGCAGAAGACGAACTGTAACAGAGAGAAACAAAACACAGAGGAAGGTAAGGACAGACTGAAGAGGAGACTGAGAACAAGAAATTTAAAAGACTGTGGCCATTTCTTTACCTCGACATTCCCACTACTCGCACATAAGAAGCAGAGCACCCTGGGTGTGACAGGCACAGAGGTGAGCAGGCTGAGGCCGCCAGCCTCCCACACCTTCTCAACATCATGGTCCCTCTTGAAATCCACTCTGATACGATGCACTCCGTCGCAGGGAGCTCTGGACTTCGTCTGGCCCCTAGTCGAGGGAGTGCTCAGCCAGTTTAAAGTACTGCTGCTGGGGGGTTTAGTGGTCAGCAGCTTCATCAGACAGGAGGAGAGTGACAGAGGAGAGGGAATATCAGAACCTATACCTGGTCTACACAGTGAGCATCAAAAGTTTCAGCAACTACTTCTTACCTTGTCTTTTGGTCTCTGTTTAGGAGAAGGAGGAACATAGCGAGAAGTTTGCTTCTTCGACTGTTTGGATTCAACTGTGAAAGAGAGACAGGACATAACATTCAAATATGAGTAGAGTTGAGCAGAGATGGTGTGGTGAATATTTTCTGCCAATGACTACCATAATGAGTGGCTGTGTCAATGCTGCAATGGAAAGCTCACCTCTTAGCCATATAGAAGACAGATAGATAAATCTTTATCCAAATAATCAGAAACTCACCACAAGGACATTTTATATTGTGTTTTTTCTAAATACACGAAGAAAACAATGGAGAAGATCAAATGCGAGATCAAATGCGAGAGAAGCTCAAACCTGTCGGCCCCATATGCCACACCTACTGATTGGCTGTGCATAGCACAACAGGAAAGGGAGCTTCTGCTGTTGGCAGAGGAGCTGCAAACTCTATTGCTCTCAGCAGCATGCATGAGAATTAATTACAGCACAATGTATTTTAATACACTTCTTGCCTTTTCTCTGATGGTCTGAAAAAGTCGCTAAATTTTAGAATTTAGCTGTTTAGAAATAGAGTCACTAACCTGGGCACTGTTGTGCCACAGTTTTGATCTGTCCTCCACAATGCTGCATGTCACACCAGCAGCGTTTCAGAAGCGGAGCGTTTTGCCCTCCTGCTTATGTTTACTTGCTCAGATTTTGTTTATTTGGTCATTTTCCCTTGATTTTTGTGCTTCTACCATGGATAAGTTGGCTATGTAGTTAAAGAGTTTTCTTTTTGTCTGTTCATATGATCACAAGTGTGCACAGGGTGTTTTATTCTGAAAAGTGACTGTTTTCTCAATGCTGTTTCTGTGTCGGACTTCCTCTCCACTCGATCTGCTCTGTGCAGCTTATAAACTCAATCAGCAATCAGTTTGGTGCAGCCATAATACAATGAAGCCATGCCAAGTGGAATCAAGATGTACGAGGGTCTGAAAAGTCGCTAAATCTAGCGAGAAAGTTGGCAACACTGAGCCCAATTATTATGGTTGATAAAAAGAGGGATTGATATGGTGGAGGATGAAGAAAAAGCAAGTGGCTAAAATTACTCAGTCACAAAACAATCTGTGTGTAGTGCTGCTCGGGTGTGAAAAAAGAGTCCCTCTGGTGCTCTTCATTTTGGGGATTGTTGAAGAGATCTGAGGCACTCATGGCTATTTAGTCAACTAAATAGCCTTGAGTTATTGAAGGCCTCAGATCTCTTCAACAATGGCTGAAACTGTGTTTATCAGCCAGTGGCAGCACTTTGTGTTGTCAGCAAACCTCCACTGTTGACATGAAAAATGGTCTGTGTGTCTGTTCATCTTTTCTCACCAAGCTCTTATAAATGCATAATCTGTTTGTTCTGCATATTAAATGTTTTTGTGATTGAGTAGTTTTTGAAAATTAAATGCTATTAAATAGGCTATGCCTCATTATTGTTAAAGATTAAAATGATGGGTAAAACTACATTATGATGAATTTTTAACGACCCTTTGTCAAAATGACAGACAGCAACTTTAGTTAAGTATAAACTTTATATTATTAAAACATTGATACAAAACAAAAGCATGGACCAGTTTTGTACCTGTGTCTGAAGTTGTTGTTGAGCTCTGCTGTTGCGATGATGAGTGCTGCTGGGGCTTCTTCTTGGGCTCGCTCAGAGGAATTTTGGGTGAAGAGTCTTTTTTTGAAGGTGCCTGACTAGTTAGAGGCCGTTGCTGCTGTTGTGACGGTTGATGTGATTGCGTAGACTGGGAGGGGGAATTCTGGGCTGAAGATGACGGGGAGGAAGATGATGAGGATGAAGAAGATGATGAAGTGGAAGAGGAGGATGATGATGAGGAGGAGGATGTTGGTACAGACTGCTGTGGTTTTTGTCCCTTTTTACTGGTGGTGCTGCTCGAAACAGAGAGCTGTTTGGTGTCTGGCGTCAGGGCTGGAGACTGACTCTGGGCTGTGACTGTGCTGGGGGCCTGAGGGGGGTCGACTGGGGCGGGGGAAGATGCAAGGGCTAGAGATGATTGCTTTGACGACAGCTGCTGTCTTGACTTCTCCTCTGCCAACTTGAGTGGAGGAGTTTCACTCTTTTTGCGGGGAGGCTCCTCCTTCGGTGGTGCAGGAGCAGGTTTAGGGCTCGACTCTGAGATTGGTACTTTTACCGGATTGAGAACCTCCTTCTTCTCAGACAACTTGTTCTTTTTCTTGTCCTTCTTGCCCTTGCCTTGCTTCTGAAGAAACATTTTTGAGGGCATCCACTGCAAGTTCTGACACTTCCTCATCCTGTTGACAGTAACACAAAATTCAGCATTTTGTTTCTTAAAAACTCCAGCAGGTTCAAAATGTAATTTATTATGAAATGTTATTCAATACATACTTAAGAATGGCAATAATCATGTGAAAAACAGCTTATCAGCTAAGACTCACTTGCAGCATTGCTTTTTAATGTTTCGTCCTCCAAACTTGGGCTTGTCGAGACAGTTGGTACAGACACCACAATCTTCTGGAACTTGGCAGCCTGAGCACTGGCCACAGCGCCGTGACCGACGCCCCTTCTTGGGAGGAGCTTCTTGAACAGCCTTTTGCCGTGTCTCCCGTGGCTTTATGGGAGGGGACTGAGGCTCTGCCTCCTCTGAGCCTGCTACTGATGACTTGTCTTTTAGAGGAGACACATCATAGGTAGATGTTATCATTACTGACACATAAAAGGACAGTATTTACTCAACTCACCAGGGTTTAAGACACTGAAATGCTTCTGGGTCTGGTCGCAAAAAATTATTGCTGAACACACTTAAACATCACATATTTACAATATTGTGAAAAACCTAACTGATTCAGCCAATTATTTAATGAATGGAAACACTGGATTAAGGCTCATTTTAAAACAGTGATATATATTGCTAGGGCTGTGACAGTATAATTTTTTTCTAACTGTGGCGAAAAAGCAACATATTCCTGTGGAATGGCAGTTTACTGCAACTGCCCAAATAATTACATTTTACTGAACTTTTTTGAAGGATACCGTTATAAGCATAGCATATTTAAGAAATAGAGCAGAGTTTAATGTGTGTATGATGTGCAAGGGAGGGGGAGACCGCAAGCAGGCGCAGCAGACTGAGAGTGACGAGTGGTGGATAGTGGAGTAAGTTGTCAATCTGGCAGTAAATGTGCAGTTTAGGTTACAGTGTGCCAGTTAATAAACACTGCAGCTTCTCAGGACCAAGAAAAGTCTCGTCTGTTGTTTCTCAACTGCTGGGAAAGTGAGGGGGGTTAGACCCCAAGTCATCTGAGCAGGAAAGGTTAACATTAGCTCACATTAGCTCCAGAACAATTATATTCTTTTCAGAAGCTGTGCATTACAGCCTTAATCTGAAGTGTCTTTTTGGAGACGTCCCATAGAGGGTGTTGTCCATAATGATAAATTCAACACTGAATGTCTTCTGTCATTATTTATCAGTTTTTCATCTTGAAAACAGTTATTGTTTTTGTTAGTATGTTGTGAGCAATCCATTGGGTCTCTCATGATGAAGTGGGTTGAGTCTGTCAACCAATCCAATGCGGATCCATGAATGTATTAATAGATTCATGTACTGATCCCAAAGGCATTGCACAGTCGAATAACATGAGATTGGCCATTCAAAATAAAATCTGCTATGATGAATGATACCACTTTAGTGACTACATTATATTTTCAAACATCTCCTGTAGAATATACTCTTTCCATTACACAATGGACAGCTCAAAATCTGGCTAAATCTAAATCAGGCTATTAAAAAACAAGGCTTTTATATTTCTCAGCTGTGTGAACAGCACTCTATAGGTAGATTTTCAATGGGGAGAAACATTATATTACAATACATTTTACACATCCCCTGCATCACACATAATATAGTGTGAGATGTGCCGAAGCTTGTCTAAAACACAGATGTGCTCATATTAAACAACCTGGCAAACATAGTAATGATATAATTGAGTTAGTGACATGTCACTGACATCAGGTCCTCTCCAGCCTCTCAAGAATTCACATGTTCCAACATGGCATGAAAGCAGTCAAAATAACAGGAACAGGGCAGCCAAACTCTGCTCCTTCCATCACCACTTCACTGTGTACTTGTGCTCTCATTGATGACTGGATTTCTCTGCTCTTGTGATTAGTCTGTCATCACTGCACACTGCAGAACTTTTTCAGGACTCAAACAGATGTTGTGTCATAAATAACAAACGCTCAACTCAGACTGTTATGTAAGCCAATCAGAGCATTTTATATTGAATGTGTAAACACATCACCCTACCATAATACCTTTGCTGAACTGTGGTGCAAACCAAGCCCTGCTCAGAATAGGCAGGTCTTAAGTTAAGTGGCTTGATAGTCCTGATAATGTCCAATTGTAATTTTCAGGCTGTTGATCATTATTCATTTTATTAACATCTCCACACAGGTTAGTCACTATACAGCCAGGTCAAACTTTAACATGCAGGTCAAATGAGAGGTAAATTTTAAGTGTGCCTCACCATCATTCCCCATGGAAGATAGGATCTTCTCTCTCTCCTCCCAGGGCAAGGCACTAAGTGTGGGCATGTCGTCAGGAAACACCGCCCGGTTACGGCCAAGAGCCACAGCTGCACGACGACATACGTGCTTGATGCGTGGACCACGGACTGAGGTCTCTGACGAGTCACTCTCTTGACCCTGCTCACAAGAACACATCACCACAAAAAAAGAAGGGCATGCTTTTTAACAATCATACACCTGCACAAATGTACAGTGCAACCAGCTGACATTTTAGAATGTTGGTCATGTCATTACAGGGTTAACTTCATTTCAAGAAACCAAACAAAACTCTTATCTCTGGACAATGTCCAATAAAGATGAGGATGATGAGGTGGCAGAGGAGGAGGGACAAGTACTGTCAATACTAGAGGTTGGGCTGAGGCTACAATGAGCTCAACTGGGACAGGGAATTTTCTCGTAAAAATATGCAGTGACTATAATAATCTCATGTTTAAATTAAAGTAGAAGAACAGGGGAGTTTATTCTGTGCCAGTGCTCCTTTCTGCATAATGTATGAGGCTAACAGAATTCCCCTTGAGCAACACCCTCTGTGGGACTTTCCTATTATCAAGTTTCACTTTGAGTACAAACACAGATTTCTATTTATAGCAAATATTCATAGCATCATGTCGAAGTCACTCGCTTGTGGCTATATGATGAGAACGAAAGAAACAGAAGTTTTTTTGTTGAAGAGACAAAATAACTGTGAAAGCAAGATATAAAAAGGAGAAACTAACCTGGACCTTGGTCTGGTCTGCAGGCTTTAGCTTACTCTTCTTAATCTCAAAGAGCTGGGCTTTGGCCTTCTTCAGTAGTCCAACAACCCGTTTGTCGGTCACAGGCTGCTTCTCTGCTTGCGCCAACATTGATCCAAGAGAGGAGACAGGGAGCTGTTGTCTGCCTGGCTGCCCTGGAAGGCTTGCTGTCTGCTGGCTAGGAGCACTTTGTTTCTCTTTCTCCTTTTCCCCATCCTCCATCTCAACTCCTTTTTCAGAGGGTCTACCTTTCTTAGACAGACGCCCTTTCGCAAAGGATGTGGGAACAGTGGGATGGAGCCCACGCACCTCTGAGGATGCAGCGTCAGAAACCATGTCAACTGAGGTTGATTTTTTTCTCCCTGGAGCCTTTTTTGGAGCAAGAGATAAAAGAGCCTCTTCTGAGTCTCTCCCATCCACAGTAAACAGGCTGGAAGGTGCGTTGGGGGAGCCATCTGGTGTAGAAACCTTACTTCTTTTCTCTAAATCCTTCCTCCCTTCCCTCTTATTCTCCTTCTCTTTCTCTCGGTTTTTCTCAGAATCCCTTTCTTTTTCTTTTGCAGCAGGTTCCTGGGCAGCTGACAAGCTTTTGTCTTTCCCTCCTTTCCCAGCCCCTCTCCCCACGTCCTGGGCACTAGAGGGAAAGAGAGGGAAAAGTGGGGAAGAAGAGGATGATGTAGCTGATAAAGGAGGTGGATTTCCAGCAGCCCCTCTCCTGCTATCAGGTGTCCCTTGTGAGGCCAGACTGAGGGATACGGTAGAGAAGGTGCTGAAAGGAGCAGGAGTTAAGGCACTAGTGGCGAGTGGACTTGCAGAAACCCCTGGCAGAGAGCTGGGATTACTGCTGGAGACAGGGCCTGTCAGCACAGACATGTCAGAGGAGCCTTTCCCCACTGACATCTGGCCTCCTATTTGGCTGCTGCGTCTGGTCATTGAGTGGGAAGGAGACCGTGGATGGCCACGCGGCGTTCCCGACACAAGTCGTCTTCTACGTCGCGAGCTTCTACTGGAGCTGGAGGATGTCTGGTGTGGGGACAGAGAGCCAGGGCTGCTTCCAGAAGACGACTGCAAGGTGACAGACTCAAATATCCGAGAGTGGGCCTCGCTAGGAGTGAAGCGCGGGGCACGAATCAACGGGCTGCGCTTCTGGAGTGGTGCATCAAAGCGGGATGAAGTGGGATGTTGGTGGTGGGTGTGTGGGTGAAGAGGGGCAAAAAGACGAGTCCCTGCTCCTGCTCCGCTGCCTGGTGCAGGGAAGGTGACCGGAGCAGCTCCCCCTGCTCCACCAACAGCTTGAGGCAACAGCCCCACGTCTTCAGCTGTGAGAGGTGGAGGACGGAAGTTGTCAAATATGGGCTTCCGGATGAGGCCCTCCTTGGCGTACTTAGCTGAGGAGAAGTACTGCTGCTCAGGGTGGGACAGGGACGTCCAGCGGAAGGTGGGCTCTCTCAAAATCGAGCGGCTTCGTTTGTCCGACAGACTGGACAGCACTGATGGTCCAGACAGGAACGGAGGGATGGGGTGAGATATCCAGGGTGACTGCGGGTGGTGTTCGCTGATAGCAGCTGTATTGGATGAGGCTGACTGTGGGGGTTGTGGAGGGGTGAGGAGAGGGGGAGGGGGAGGTGAGGATGAGGACGAGGCTGTGGATGAAGCTTGCTGGGAGTTTACAAGCGTAGAGGAGGACATCAGCACTCCTGTCGGTGGGCTGATGATGGGCTTTTTAGCCCCAGTGGTTAGAGTCTCCCTCCCCCTTTGGCTCTGACTTCCACGGCCAACCCCCTGTCCTCTCCGGCCTCGTCGACTCCTCTCCGCCAGCACGTGCTCAGGCTCTGGCTCAGAGGGAGGAGAGGGAGGCCGTGAGCTGTGTAGCAGGTTGGCCTCCCTCTCTCCCTGCGAGGACGGAGAGTGATCCTCCGGCTCTGACAACGCCTGCGTGGCTTCAGAAGCCTGGGAGTCGCACGATGAGTCATCCAAGCTGGGGCTGCTGGACCTGGAAGACTCTGCAGAGGAGAGCTGGGAGGAGTGTGACACAGCGCTGGAGCCGCAAGACGCAGCGCTGCTGCTGAATCGTCCATTGGCAGCGTTGTTACTGTTGTTGTTGAGCAGACTGGCAGCTGTTGAGGGGACGCTGGGGATAGGGGCAGGAGGGGGAGGAGGAGGGAGGGTGTCAACTGGAGCAGTGGTGCTAGCACTGGTAACAGCAGGTGCAGAGGAGACCAGTGCAGGAGTGGGGGTGGAGGATGTGGTAGAAGTGGGCTGGGCAGATGTGGAGACAGATGCAGGAGTCGTTTCTAGCCGTGCCATCTTCATATGGGGTGGCGGCGTTCCAAAGCTGCCCTCGTCTTCGATGAAGCGCTTGGGGGTTTTGATGATGCGGAGGGAGACAGTGCTGACCACAGGCATGATGAACTGCCTGATGTTCTTCAATTGGGTCTTCCTGATGCCAGCTTCAACGGGTCCTGTCCCACTACCCCCAACAGCACCGGCTTCTTTCTCCATTCGCTTCTGCGCTCCTTTCTTAGCTCGCTGCAGCAGCTGTTTAGCAATGGTTGCATCAGTGCGTTTCGAAGTGGGGACAATCCTGACTGGCTTTCTGTGGCGAGGGCTTTTTCTGAGGCCCACCGCCTTGCCTGTCTTGGAGGGAGATGGAGAGGCAGGTGGATTGGAAGAGTCCTGGTCCTCAGCACCATCCACACTCCTCAGCACAGGCTGCTGAGAAGCATGTGGTTCTGTGCCTCTGTCCCCCCCTCTGGCCCTACTGGCCTTCTGTTTCCCTTCCCCACTTTCACTGGAGGTAGCCAGCTGTGCAGCAGCAGCAGCAGCAGCAGCAGCAGCTGCCGCCTCAGCTTTAAGACGCTCAGCTGAAGGCGGTCGCCCACGTCTGCGTCGGGGTACACCAGGCAAAGTCTTAAGTCGTGACTTGAGAGGGGTGAGTTTAGTTGCTCTCAGCCTCTTCAGGTTGGTAACTTTGGATTCACCCCGCCCACCTTTGGGAGGCTTTGCCTCAGTGTCATGTGGCTGAGCAGAACCGGCTGGCGTCCTCTTGGTGCCCTTTCTGTCCTTGTCCTCCTCTGTGTCCACGCCCGACTCTGACCCAGTCGGCCTGCTGTCCTCCCCTGTTGCATGGCTGCCTGTGCTCCAAGCTTTCTTGTTGCTTGAAGATGGGGGTCGACCTCTTCTCTTTTCCCCAGTGCCAGGTGGCCTCCCAGGCAGCCTCTTCACCTTCTCAGCTGGCCTTTCAGGACCCTCAGGTTTTGCCTGTGTTGGGGAAGGAAGGGAGGGGGGCGAAGGTTGACTTGCAGCAGCTTTCTGGGCAGTCAGGGCCCGTGGGGGGCGGCCTCTGGGTTTCTTCTCTTGTATGGGTGGACCCCCTGATAAAATCAAAGCACAAAACAGAGGACTTCAGTGAGCATGGAAGCATTACATAACCTGCAAAGGCATCTCAAGACAATATTAAGGTCCGTGATAGATCAGTAAGGAGTAGTCTCGCTATACCAGGCAATCAGACTACCAGTCATCTGGGTATGTCTAAATGCAAGGTAGATGCTTGAACGGTCGCGAGGACAGCTGCTAATAAATCTACTCCCCTTAAATTTTTCCAGAACATACCTTACCAAAAACAATTTCACATGTCACAAGTAACAAAACACAAGTAACAGTAAATTTATCTCAATTGTAAAGGTTTGAATGGTGCTGACCACTCAAAAATGCTGCTTAAACTTTTCTGTGTGAAAAAGTTTTTTTTAGGGGAGTAAAGTATTCATAGTTTGAGCATAATGTCTTTTTAGATGGCTTGGTTAAGCAAACTGTATCCATTAACAGCTATTAACAGATGTATTATTAGTTGCTCAAGAGTAGAAAAAAACACATTGGTATCGGTAGATACTCAAGGTTGCAGTATTGATATTGGTACTGGACATGAAAAAGTGGTATCGAGCCATCCCTATCCCCAGTTTTAACAACAAAAGCTGGGAGATTGTCCTCAGAGACTGTTAATAGACTGACTTGTGAGTCTGAGTAGGGAGTTACTTTTAAGTAACTTTACCTGAAGACGTTGTTGAAGGGCTCTGTATTTTTTTCTGCTCAGCAACCGTTCCAAATCCTCCAAACGCTTCTTCCTACAAAGAAGAAAAAGAAAACTAATCAATCTTTTGTGACCACACAATTGTATATTACATTACAACTGTAATGCTAAAATACAGGGAAGAAGCAATGGTTGGTTAACAGCTCAGATTTACAACATCCATCGTGGTATATAATTGTCAGTTGGCCTAGATGTGCAACACTTGAGTCATTTTTGAAGTCAGACTCAGATGAGGACCAAGGCTTCAAGGCTATAATGATGTCCTCAATCTCACTTTCGCCTGCTGGCTTACTCTGGTGCTCTCATGTTTCTCTGGTTTTTGGGATGACATGCCTGCAGCTGGACCAGACTCAAACCACAACAGACAGTTTGAATTGCAAACAACCAAATCTTACTGGGTGACTAACACATTGTGCAGCTTTCCTGCTCCCTGAAGGATAAGTAAAATGCTAAGGTGGTTGGTCATACATAGACGGCTAGAAAGACAGCCAGGGCAAAGGGACACAAAAGAAGTAGAAGCCTACATTATATTCCATAATCATGGTAGCAGCCCTGACCAGCTTATGTCTGTTCCACTAGTGAGGCAAAACATGTGAAGTGTGGCTTCACTGTGGCAGCAGAGGAAAGTCAATATTTTTACCGATATGTGAAGTGATTTGTCTTCCATCACCTACCACACTCCCAGAGCTGAGTGAAAACAGTAAACATTACCAAGTTAGCCTCTCTCATCCATCCAGCCCCCCACCAACTCCAAAACAACTGGTAATGCACTCAAGCACTTCATTACTTACATACATAGTTGTACTATGTATGTAATACTTAAACTGTAACGTGCAATCCATCTAATCTATTATCATGTGTCTGTGTTGTTTTTAACTATTTAAATAGTTGTGCAATATATTTTTATACTGTACTGTTACTGTCCACCTGTCTCCTGCAAGTGCCTTTATTTATCTATATACACAGTACATAGAGGATGCTACCACTTCATATTTATCTTGTTTATTCTTGTTTTATCCTTGTTATTCTTGTTTTTTTGATTACTATTTTTCATCCTTTTACCTTATTTTTCTTGCTGCTGATCTCTCAGACTTATCAAATGTATTTTCATTGTCTACAATGCCTACAAAGACAAAGAAAGTGTCTTATATCTTACATGACCTTTTCAGAACATGTCAGATATTGCTTATCTCAGCAATGATTAAACTGTAATATGGCTCAGCTTTACTTTGACAGATGCAGAAGTATTTCTATTCAGCTGTGCTATTAGCTCTACCAATTTAGCACGCTAATATGCTATCGTGTCCTCTGTTGGATCTCGACACACAGATGTTTTGCATGTTACATGTTAGCTAACATTATCTATTTAAGTATACTGTCTGGCTAATTAACTTGCTTGCATGATAATGTGCTGAAATTAACCATGTATGACATGCTACCATTTCCCATGTTACCAAGCCTACATGTCTACAGGAAAACTGAGGTTTTCTAGTTTTAAAGTTTTTTTTAACTCATGGGTATGTTTATCCTGTTAGTTACGTTAAATTAAAAGGCATGTCTAAAGACATTAGGAGTCATCCTCTAAGCACCATGAAGCTATATGCCAATTTTCATCAGATTCATTCACTGAATTGCAAGAAATATTATATTATATCAACTTTTTTTCACCTATCACTCCATGACATTAAAAACATGACTGAGTGGCCTGTGCTGGGAGTCTTGCTCTTCCACTGAAACAGATGGAGTTCAAAGTTTTTCTGCTGCACATGTCTCTGTGTGAATGGGAACGTGGGTGTTATATAGAACAAGTGCTATAAAACATATCGAAGAAACACCAACAAAGATTCATCACCCATTTGTCTGGAACTAGCTCTTATGATGTGTGAAAAAGCATCTTGGCAGATTAACAATGAACACATACATTTCAGAAACAAAAGTAAGCAAATATATCACAAATTGCACTTGATACTTCACTTATTGAATTACCAACTTAAGCATGTGTTAGTCTTCTTTGTGACTTAACTTTACTGGTCGTGGTTCAAGAAATGATGCATGCTAACTGTAATATGTACAGGCTGTACATCAATCCCTCCTCTCATGCCTGGAGATGCGCAGCAGAGAAATCTCTAGAGGATGATTAACATCTTCAGTATCCTCTGTGAGCCACTACTTCTTCCAATCAGTGTGTGTGTTTAAGAGTGGAGGTGAGTATGTCATTTCATCATGTTTATTTATAGCAGCGTGTGGGGATGCAGTTGAGGTCTCGTTGGCCCAGTTTGTAGAGCAGCTGCTATCCAAGTGAGTCCACGCAAGTGTGTGCACATGCAAACTGATCTGCACCAGCTACACACATTACAATGCGAATAACTGATACCTAAATGTGTCTGACTGAAACACACTCACACACGCTGTGGAATCTAATTAAAAATGATAAAAACCAGTAATGTCTCTTTCATCTGTTCTACATATAAACAAACAACAATAACAGACAGTCAGTACTGCTGTTTATCCTGGCAGGCAATACTGGTCAGAGCATCCTCCACTCCTCATCTCCTCACATTCCTCTTCCACTGTCCTCAGTAATACCAGCATCCTTTCCTCTCTGAGTGAGCTGCTGCTCCTGATTGGTGCTACTGCAGAGCTAAGGGGGGCGGAGTACCAACGGATGGCTCTGACTTGCTGTGATAGTGTGAGTAGCAGTCAATGACATCACAACACGCTTCGAGAGAGGCAAGTGCACAGAGCAGACTGCACAGGTTCATCATGTACACGCATTCTCATACATGCGCACATGTACCTCATGCTCTGTCAGCCACACATACACACACAGAAAAAAACACACCCCCTGCGCGTGAACCACACAGCTAGATGTAAACAAGCGGAACATAGGAGTGAATATGCGGGGGAGGGGAGCACAGGCAAGCAAACAAGACTGAGGAAAGGAGGAGGGCTGTGGGAGGAGGGTGAAGAGGAGAGAAAAGAGAGACGAGGAAGCAGCATCTTGACCACATGCACCATCAACAACAGAGGGAGCGCACTCGTCTCCTGGGAGCACTGAGGATGAAAGGGGTTTGGGGTTTTCAACATGCTCATGCAGAAGCTTGCCAAATCCAAATCTAAACAGGCCTCCCACACACGACAAGGCTCCCCCCTATTCCTCCCCCCTTACGCCTGCTCTCTGCCATGCTCCCGAACACATATTCAGTCAGTCACTCATTGCCTGCTCGCTCGCTTCCCGCCCACTGGCTGCCGTGCACAGAGCAGCGGCGTGTGAAACACAAGGCTCACCATGAGCTCAGTAGTAGGGAGGGCAGGCACAGGGAGGTAACTTCAAGAAGTAAACAAACACTGTAGTAGACGAGCGAGGTAAGGTTCATGTGCTACCGTGCCTGCCTGAGACCTGAGGTGCTCTTCCCTCCTTTCTATCTCATCTCTGCAGCTGACGAGCGTACAAGAATGTTTTTGAACAAGTCCTTCTTCATCTTCACTGGCTTTCGCTGTCACTCTCACCATGAAAACCTGAGCAGTTTTACTTCCTGCTGCTCTGTCGCATCTCATCTCACTGATCAACGCATAAATGACTTGATATGAAACACAAAAAGACAGAGAAAAGGAAACTGATCTGATTCATTGTGGAAGCAACATTATCACTTTCAAGGGGTGAGGGGACCGTCCCTGGGAGTTATAAGACGGCTGTGAATTCAGTTTGAGGTACACATCCCTGTATCATTTTGACAGCACTTCTGCACACCGAGAAAGCTAAATGGGACTTTTACTGCCTTTCAAGACAACATTTAAGAGAAATCAAACTGGTTACAGATGATGGCCTGCAGGTTAGGGACCAGTTTCCCTGGCAAGCATGCTTTAGAAGAAAAAAGTTATTCCTTGCTTAACAAGTGGCTTTCTGAAACACACATCTTCATTTTGAATACTCAATTGTGGAATCCCAGACTAAGATCAATTAAGATTAATTACCATCTATGTTAGTCGTCATTAGAGACAGTTTGAGCACACAGCTCTGGCCTGCAGGTGCTCATAAAAGCTGTAATGTATCACAAAAGGCCAATAACTTGGCGGGATCAGAGGAGTAAAAACAGTCTAAATAAGGGAAGCGGATAAAAAAACAAGTTCACAAAAAAACTCTTATCGTGATCAGTCGACCATCTCCCCTACAAATACCTTGATATGCAACTAATTTGCAATAGCTATTTACATTTGCTGGCAAAATTAAGGAAGTAGCAGGCTGCTCACAGAACACAGCAAAAAGTAATGGTATGTAGGTTGAGAAGTGGGGGCATAAAGGCCGGACCTATACTCACCTCGGGTCTCAAATGAGAATCTAGTGCTGTTAATATTTGTAAAATTTTAATTAACCACAATTTCCCTCTAAACATAACCATGCTTTGATTGTGACTAGAACACAGGTATTCAGGTTCTGATCCATTTTATTAAGGCTTTTCAAATCAGTCCAAGTTTTCCACTGCTTTACCCCTACATGGCTAGGTACTGAACCTCAACACTTATGTACCACTTGACATTATATAAGATGTAATATCAATCATCATTGTTTTTTTATCTACTTTCCATTGACCGTACCGTGCAGGATATGTAATAAAATATATTTCATCACTGCAATGCTTCAAACAAACTGTAATAACTGGGTTATAACTTTGGTTGGACCGATGGATAACAGCATTGTCTTTCCTAATGCCTGACAGTCGTCATCCAGTGAGCCCCCTATCATTGTAACAATGTGATTTAAATGTGCCTGAGAACTGAGGAGGAGTGTCAGCCAGAAAACTGAAGGATGGGTTTATTACAACAGCACCTTGTGTCTGATTTACTAAAGGAAAAACTGTATAAAGTACTACTCAAATAGTAAATATCCAACATACATAGATATAAAAAGCATTAACAAGTTATACAACAAAAATATCAATCAAATATCAATCAAACAGCAATATCATTGTCATTGCAATGTTAATATGCTAATATGCTAGATATCACCTAACCATATTTATAACACACAAACACTATATGGTCCTTTCAAGCAGCAGACAACACACAGCACTGATGAAACAGTCACCACATTGTGCAGCAAGCAAAACGGCCACTGCCATCAAGATCTTATCAAAAAAGACAAACCACCACTTGTACATCATTATCAGCAAACTCAACAGGCACAGTTGCTAATTTATTAGTTATGTTATTCGTCTCAAACTTGAAAACTCACTAACACCTAAAAGGTGTTACTTTTCACAGGTTACACGTAAAACTGAAGTCAGTACCATATCACGAACTGCGTGGTGCAAGGAGTACCACATTGATTTATTATAATACAGTGAATTACATCGACTCATACCAGTTAACCAACCGACAATCTCTCTTGTATTGATTTCACAACTATATACATGAACTATATACAGGATCGTGCACATAGTTAATACTCCGATGTTCATGTTCGGAGAAGGCAAAGGAACAGTTTAACAGTTTAAATTTGCAGTGACCTCAAGGTAAAGATTAAAATAAAGCACAGTTAGCACTTTTTCCCCACAAAATTGTTTACATTAAAGTCTTTCTTACGGCAGACATAAAAGATACGGGGTATGTGACAAATGTGTGAGCTGGATTGGAACCCCAGACACTTCAGTTATGAGACATGTGCCTCATCCACACCCAAACTGTCCTACCACACCCCTGTCTTTGGCACCCTTTTTAACTGCAACATGGAATGAATACAAATTTTCAAGTAACCTTAAATTCACAGATCAACATCACAAGCACCATTTGACAACAAATGCAAGTATTTGAGCCACTGTGGAGGAGGTATGTTAAATTGATGTTCAAGTTTTCAGGTTAGGACCCCGACAGTCAGTTTGATACTGGGGAACACCTCTTAAGTCTGAGAACATCTTCTTCACACATTCCAGGAAGCTTTCCTCTTGGATTTACTGTACAGATGTGATGCCTCATCCCTTCCTGGAATCTTCCTATATGCCCAAATTGATGACACATCTCTTCAAGAAGACCACTAAGGAATCCCAAGAATTGCTCCACAAATACTATGAAGTGTACAAAGCAGCAAATGTGAGTCATATCAAAGGACATTCAAGTTAAAGGTCCAGCGTTAGTCACTGATTAGAACATGTTGCTTCCTCCACCAGAGTTATTACACAGTGACACTGTGTCATGACCTCTGTCAGCCCTGAGCAAAAGGTGGACATTTGTTTTTTCAAGTGTCCCAACAACACTGAGTGCAACTGTTCCACATTTGCTTGATAGCACACAAACCAAAACAAACACTCTCTGGAGCAAGATGTCACCTCTTCCTACACCTCGCACGTAAGGAGACGAAGACAGTCAGAGTGGACAAAGACAAACAGACTGATTGGCACGTGCGCCTGGTGTCTCTCTCACTCTCACACACACACCAACACTCACACAGACTGGCAGGCACCCACAGACACACACACACACACCCTCCTACACACCCAAGCAGGCAGCGTAAATTGAAGTTCTAATCAAAATAAAGACAAAGAAGACACGCCCACTCCTGAGTGCAATAAGGGACATAAAGTCTGAGGGATACCCCTACCCCTACCACCACACACACACACACACACACACACACACACACACACACACAAAGAGTAAGAAAGACGACACAATTGCCGCCTTTCTCCCAGTCAGGCAACTCCGAAAGCATTCTGCTGTAGCAGAATAAAGCCATGGATGGGAGGGTCTGTGACTAATTCTCCTCCCAGCGTTGTCCCGTTGGGAGAAGGGGGGTCGCCCTGCACCCTTTGATATCCCTGCCTGTGCTCTTTCAGCCGCCCGCACTTTGTGAGAGCTAGAATAAAAGCAGACACAAAGCTTCCTGCTCCAATCCACACGCTGTCTCGGGGATGGGTAAGCGGGTGAGGGGGGGGGAGTATGGGAGGGGGTCTTCCATTTAAATAGGCCAAACACCTGCTGGACTGAAGCCCCTTCCACTCAAACACGTTATTTCTCTTAAACCAGTGAGGCAAAGAGACATTTGGGTTGATACATCTATTCAGCTGCACTTTTGTATGAATGATTAAACATTGGTAATATGTGAGGGGAATGGATGCAGCAGAAGGCGAGATATAATGGACCAAGAACAAAAAAGGGAAATTATGCAAAGTCTGATTAGGTGGTGGACAGTGAGGCTGGGGTCGAGATTGTGTGTGGCGGTGGGGGTTTTAAGGTCACACGTTTTCATTTGAAAAAAACAAAAAAAAGTCAACATGGACTGCACCCGGCACCAAAACAAGCAACGGCAATTTGGCCAGATCAGGAAAATGAATTCCCCCCACACACACAAAAGCTAACAAATGCCTTCATTTGGACAGCAACAGCCAACAAGCACCCTTTTGAGCCACCCCAATAGGCTTAGTAATCCATTCCAAAGTGGCAGCTGTCAGAAGAAAAGTTGCTCTGCCTCTCAGACGCGGTTGTGTGTGTCTGAAGTGGATTTGGGTCTTTCTGCCTGGATGGAGGAAGGAGGGGTGGCCAAGTGTCCGGCTGGCGCTCTGTTCAGGGTCGCCCTGTGAGCTCAGCAGGCTGCACTGAGCCTGAACAATACTGCCCTGGTCTGGCCAGACAGGCACTACACTGCTTCTCAATGAAATCACCATGCTGTGTCCGCAACATCCATAGGCTTCAGGTTCCATGGGGATTTAATGGTCCAATCTGTCCCCACGCATCCCAAATACTGTTATACTCTCATTCACTGGAGTAGGAGAAGGCGGGCCTCTGAATTGCTTAAAAAGCCATTTGCCACTAGGGATGATGTTTCACATAAAATTAATGTTTCCCCAGAATATCATAAAGCTGCAATGTAAAAGCCCAAATGTATGTAAAAGATGCTGTGTCCACAGTCTTCATATGATTCAGGCTGCACAGAGATTTTATGGTCTAGTCCAGTCTCCACACATACCGAATGCTGTTAACTCTCATCCATCTTCAGGGTAGAGGTGGCAGGGACTCAAAAAGCTTAAAGATCCATTTGCAAACAAAGTGAGTAAAATTTGTTTCTCCAAAACACCATAAAGCATTGATAGACAGTACAAATGCAATCAATAAAATAATCATGGTGTATCTGCACTTTCCATATAATTCAAGTTCCATATGGATTTAAAGGTCCAGTGTGTAGATTTCTGGGATCTATTGGTAGAATATGGCAGAAATACAATATAATATTTACAGGTATGTTTTCATTTGTGTATAATAACCTGAAATAAGAATCATTGTGTTTTTGTTAACTTAGAATGAGCAGTTTATATCTACACAGTGGGGCACAGGTCATCTTCCATCTACTTCACTATGGTGCACTGCCATGTTTCTACAGTAGCCCAGAATGGACAAATCCAACATCTGCTCTAGATATGGACCTTTGCATTTTGCAAATGCGATTTTTGTGGCCACCATAGGTTCTCCTACACCCAAGCCCCTTTTCCATACATGTGCTGGCTTGGCCTGACTTGGTTTGCAGGGATTTACATCTCCATTGTAACAGGGATAGCCACTTGAAGGTTTGTCTTTTATCTGACATGTGCTTGTCTTGAGTTGAGCAGCTGTAAAATGGTGCATAAATACCTTTCATTTCCTATAAATTCTTCATAATAAGAGTCTCCTTGTTATTTAAAAGCTTTCATTATGAAGCAGCAAAAACCACAAAATGTTTATTTTCCATCAGTGGTTATTTAACAGCTTTCCTATCTGACTGAAAATGACATGAAACAGTTTAAAAAAACAGTTACCTGAAAGCACAAACAGTGTTGCAGGAAAAAAAAAATTAAACTTCAAACCACAGAGATTTAGTTAGAAGCTACAAAAGTACTGAGATCTGAACACACAGAGACCTTTAAAAACTCCTTTCTCTTAATTCCTGCATGCACAAGTTGAGTCTTGCAACACATGCTTTTTAGAGGGGTAGAAAGGGGGTAAGTCACGGGTTGGTCGCAGTGGACAAGACATCAGTGCAACACACTTGGAGGTACGTTGGGCGCTCTTTGGCCCTACGCAGGAGATGGTCCATCTCAGATGTGCCAATGGAAACCCCTACTACACACTTGGAAGGGGAGAGTGATACAAGATGTTTACAATCAGCAAGCTAACCACCAGATGCCACAAAATTCTACACACTGGTCCTTTAATGGTCCAGTCCATCTTCATGCATCCAAAATACTGGTATACTCTCCATTATTGTAAGTCTTGAGGAGTAAAGGGTCAGAGGGACTCCTTGTTACTTTAGAGGTGATTTGCTCACTAATATTTTTAAAATAAAATTCATGTTTCTTCAGAATATTATTAAAAAATCCATCATACTACAAAGTCTGACTGTTAGGCTGTAATAGTAATATTATAGTAATAATAATAACAATAACTGTATGTAACGGTCAAAACATGATTCAAAATGTATGTAAAAATCCAAGAACATCAAGTTCAGGATTAAAAAAAACTATATATTTAGCTATAGCTAAATGTCTAACTAGTACGCATGCAAATACCACTGTGCTTCAACCAAATAAACATTCCGTATGTGCTCAGACTGGGATCACTGGAGCTAGTGGTGGTAAACATCCCCACACAGTGTACTCCCACTGCAATGAACGCATGCTGCTCATCATGAAGAAGGAAGATGGTAGTTCGCTAAGGCGAACACACCCCCACATCACACGGTCCGTCAAGAAGGGGCTCGTTGTTATTGTAGCCAGCCCTGCATGCGCACTGTCACTAGCAAGTCTCATTCCTCTGTTAAAACCAAACAAACCCTATCGATACACTCTTATTAGCACCCCTGCACTGCACGGAGTGATTCTGAGTGCATGGCTATGTATCTGACGTCTCCTCCGAGCGTTATAAACCTGATATTATTTTGGTACTAGCTACGTACTGGCTGTGTAGAGAAGGGGAAAACATGTCCACCTCCCATTTTCCTATGCATCAGCAATAGCCCCGATGGCTAGCGTGGCGTAGTGCGTAGCATGGTAGCTGTTCTAGCTAAACACTAAATAGCAATGTAAATGAGTTACTTTTGTGTATGAGCTCCACCAACTTTAGCCACCATGCTCTAACCCGTTACGTAGCTGGAGGTAAACACATCAACCTCCAGAGCAAACCAGCAACTTTACCACCGCTTACGACAGGAGAATAATGGTGTGGTTTAGCCCCGAAATGGTCGTGTCTAGATGGGAACCCCAGACAGGCGGAAGATCTCGCGAGTGTGATCATTTTAAACCAAACCATGACCGTTCCCTAGCCCTAACCAAGTATTTTCTGTGGCCAAGTCCTAACCACAGCACTGCCGCATTATAAAACATAATTTGTTTGCACAGCGTCCACAATGAAGAAACAACCTGCACAAATCTCGCGAGAGTTCCACAAATGTAGAGTTCCCATCTAGCCACGACCCTGTGAGATTTAGACAGCTAGCCTGCGAGCTAACCAATCAGCTATGTTAGCCGAGCCTCGCTGGTAAGGTTGACACCTCAGAGCAAACAGCCAGCTCTTGAGCTCAGGCAGTAAATACTAAGCTAATTAGCTGGCAAAGATAATCTAATAGACAACTGGAAGCGACTAAAGTGAATAATGAGCAGCCCTTTAACTCAGAGAGGTTGCAGACAGACGCTAAGTTCACGTTAGCTAATCACAAATTGTTCTCTCACCTCCTTCAAGTTGACATGTCTTGTTTTCAAACATATTACAAGCTAGCTATGAAGGTCCCGTGCTATTACACCACAAAGAGACGTCGCTATGATAAACGCTGATGCTAAAATTCTATTTTTTCTGTAGGAAATTAATATTAATGCTAATACGGGACGATAACTTTTTACTGTGTTGATATACAGAAATATGAAGGCATCATGTCCAGCCTTGAAGCTAATGTCAAGTAGCTAACTAGTAAGCCAGTTGTAACTGCTTAGTTACAGTGCACATTAGTCACCAAATGTAAAGAATATGTGCTGTGTTTTAACTGTATCGTATGCCGTAATTAACTGGATAACACATGGATTTCTCCATAGTGTTTTGATCGGGCTAGCAGTAGACTAACGTTAGCACCAGTTCATCCTAACTGTGTGTGGATGTAGCCTGTGCACACACTCCACTGAGGTGCAGAAAACTTTCTTTACACTGTTGAGAACATAAACCTCATAACCATTTGGTGTTCTTGTTCTTTCTAACTTCAGTTAACGTCATAACACGTTACTGTAGAGTTTAAGGCCACACAGCCAACTCAAAGTTAACAGAGCATCCTAGAGATGACAAGTTTGCCCAGAGCAGAGCCACACTTCACGTTAGGAAGAGGAGAAGATGGTCAACGTTTGGGCACACAGAGTAACCGTTAGCTCCTCATCTGAAACGTAATAAACGGCTCTTTAACGGTTGTCTAGCCGACACTCCATGGTAACCACCGGGCTGCTACTGTCCTGTCCTGTGCTGTGCTTACCTCCCCGCTGCTCGAGTCACTCGATTCCCCCAAAACATCCCGAAATTTCTGCAGGTTGCTCCCGATAACCGAAGAGACCTGTAGTGCAGCATCAAACCCGGGTCCGAGCCCAGTTGCGTTGGGGTGGGCTCCCGAGATACTCCGCAGAGAGGCAGTAACCCTGATTCGGCCCGCTCTCCTCCCGGTACCGGAGTTGCTGCTCCCTCCGGGCCGAGCGGGGAACCGCCACCGACAGCTGTGCGCCATTTTACACTCTCTGCCTGTCTGCCCTGCGATCAGAGATACCTCGGTGGGCGGAACCCTAACCCAGCACTCCACATAAACAACCTCTACCACAGCGCTCCGCTCTCACTGGCCTAGACAGCGTTATGCATGTTGCGGGGCGGAACTGAAGAAACCCCGACAATGCATTTTCTCAGCGGCCCTATCCAGGCTCTGCATGGTTCAATCCAAATCAGGTTCAGGGGCTTTGCCCGGGAAACGAGCCTCGCACTTGAATAACAAGGAAGGACAAGACCGTTAGCTTGCAGTCAGTGCGGTTTCTTAGACAAGGAAAGTGAGAAGAAGCTGTATGCAACCAAACAGATATCGCAAGACAAAGTTCGTGTGACAAAGCAAAGCATCATATTGTAACAGTTACCTGTATTTTTAAAACAGGGGCGTAGCAATGAATTCTGCATGTCAGCTTTACAGCTTTGGTGCCCCACGCCCAAAAGACCACCCTTACTAACAACTTTTTACAAGAGAAATCTTTTTAAATGACTAGTTTTCAATAGTGTATAATCACCTGAAAAAATTAATAGTTGTGCTTTCTTTACCTTCGAATGAGCCATTTATATCTGTTTCTGTTCAATACAAAACCCTTTTGCGGCCCCACACTCTTCCAGTTTGACCACAGTTATATTAGTTCTTCCAGTTTAGCACCCACCTGCTCTACACTGCTGTGATCCCAGTTTAGCTGCACTCTTACTGTGAATATCACCACAACTTCAACACGCGTATGTTCGAGCAGGACTCTGATCCAATATCAGAGAGTAACATAATCACCAATCCAGATGAAAGTTTTTGGTAGCATTGGTGTTGGCAGAACATTGCTGTTTTATTTTTTCCCCTAAGACTGTTCCGCCTTGTCCCGCCCTACTGTGCTGGAATTAGCTAGTTCTTGTTGCCTTGACTACATGTCTGTGTGATTGCCAGAGAGCCTTTCCAGTGATCTGAAAGGGTCTGTTTTGACCATAACCCATGATTTTTGTGTAAACTTCATAGACTTAGAACTAGACAGGACATTGTCACTCAGCCCTACTGGCAATTTTTTCCAGTGGCCTGTTGTGGAATTGCAGCGAAAAATTCACCACCAGCTCAAAAAGCATTTTCCTCCACAAACGTTTACAAAACTGTTGATAGGACACCTTGAACTGCAATGATGAATTTTTGATCCATGGAGTTTTTATATTTGTAAAACTTTCCTCAAGCCGAGAGAAGCCATTGAAGACTCTCTGATGTCATTACAATGTAAAGTCTGTGGGCTGAGCAGGAACTTGCAGGTGGGCCCAGTGGGAGAAATGCTTGACTGCTGTGCATATAGAGTGAGCTGCATGCTGCAGAACTAAATCCAGAAGCTAGAAAACTTTTTTGGTAAATGTCAGGCAAGCAATTCTTATTGGACTGAATAGGAGCCATCTCTGTGCCTGGTATCCTGTGTATGGCACTAGTTCCTCTTCCATGGGCACCGCCATCTTACTACAGTATTCCCAGAATGGACAAACTGAGCAGTGACTCTGGATACAGCCTTTCACATTTTGCACAAGTTTCACAGCCACCATATAGTCTTCCACACATTTGAAGGGGGAGAGTGAGATGAGGTGTTTGCAGGCTGTAAGCTCACCACTAGATGTAACTAAATCTTACAAACTAGTCCATTACAAACTGCTGCGAAACTCCACAGAGCTGAAAAAGGCTATCGGGCACTTACCTGCAAGCTCTCCAGGTAGAGCTGTGGGACAGGGCCCCAGTTTCACTGACTCAAGTGAGATCCCTCACAAAAGTCCGTAGAGGCAAAGAAAAGTACATATATCTAAAATGTATATATAACATACGGTATATATCTGTCTTTCCACTCCAAACTGTACCTATTTTAATTTCAAATGAAAGGGTGGAGTGACTGCTAAAATGTTAAGTTGTCATCTTCCTACAAGAGTGTGATGTGACCACATTCTGGGCATGAGAGCCCACGCACTTTTTGCTTCCGCCCTTGTGTGCACGCACTCACCCATCACCTCATTTAGGAAACAGTTGTTCTGATGGCTCTTAAAAATAAGATTTGGAGTTATTTCACATGTGATAAAGTAATAAACAGGGACTTATGAAAAAGAAATACTTAATATTTGCCACCTAGTTTAGCTATAACGAAAATATATATAGAAACGCAATGACATTCAGTTTTTTTAAAAAAGGAAAAAAGATCAAAATTAAGTTCAGTTATTAGAGGTGGACTGATGGGGCAGAGGTAGCTACCTAATTTGTTATACTGTAATATATGTTTTTATATTTTGTGCAAAGTTTTTTCACTTTGAAAAGCACATAATAATTTAATAATATACTTTAATGCGTCAGTAATTTTCAAAGGTGTCCTCCATTGATATGTCTAGTATGCCATGTTTAAAGCGTTAAGAATCTTAAGATTTATTACAAATACCTTATCAGCCTATTTACAATTTAAATATTAACCCCAGTACAGAATATGTTTGTTAATAAATACCACTAAATATTAGCCACAGAGAAAATGATCGGTTGAATCAGACATGCAAAGGGTCACTTTAAACTAAAGTTTAATTATATGTAATAGTGCTGAAAGTCATGGTCATATTCATGAGACCAGAATTAATTGTATTGTATTGTATTATTGTATTGAATTAAATGTGTTATAATAATAAATATACTGTATGTATATGAAACATATATATTACGACGGGAAAGTAAGAACAGCTACTTCTAGTTCTTGTCTAAGTAAGACTACACAAACTTCTTGATACTCATTAATAGAAACAGTTCATTCATCAGTAAACACTGAAGGAACAGTTCACCCCCAAATCAAAAATACATATTTTTCCACTGACCTGTAGCAATATTTATCCATCTTGAATGATGTCTGTCCTCTCTCAAATATAACCGAACTGGATGACACCCTGCTTCATATCCTGTCATGAGCACGAGCCTCTCGTCCATGAGCATGGTGCATGCTTCCCTAAGTGGGGCGATAGGCTGTGCAGTACAAGAAAGTAGTAACTACATGAAACTGCAAGGTCTGAGGATTATCTTGAGTAACCGGGTCATGATTTCTGGAAAGACATTGCTTTTCAGTTTTCAAATATATTTATTTATTTTTGAGCACGACGAGCCGAGTGCCACCTAGTTGCATTATATTTGAGAGAAGGCAGACATCTCTATGCCTGATATGTCCAACTCACCAAAACAATCTAGATGGATATATAGTACTGCAGGCCAGAGGAAACAATATGTATATCTGAGTTGGGGGAGAAGTGTTTATGACATTAACTACAGATGTAGTTGTGCAAGTTACAATCAGGAGCAGCCTCATGCACACAGATGTGAGTATGTGGCCCAAAACAAATTAGTTTGAGCTCTTACAGCCATGTGAGATTTATTAGTACACAGTGCATGGGAGGCTCTGAGGAATTTCACATATAGTTGCTGAGACTTGCCTGACATATAGACCTCACTACTATAAAAGTTGTTGTAGTTGTTGTATCCTTGCTTGTGAGCAACTGAGCCTTTCGAGGATACCCCTTTCATACCCAAATCCAAATTTTTGGAAACATGTTGCAGGCATCAGATTCAGAATGAGTTTATGAGGTTAAACATTAATGATAGTGTCTTTGTATTGCATTCAACTGAATATGGGTTGAAAATTATCTGCAATAATAGCATCCTGTTTTTAATTTACATTTTACACAACATCCCTACTTTTTTGGCATTGAGGTTTGTAGTTGCCGACTTATAGACATCACTACTATACGACTTGTTTGGAAGTGACCTGGAAACTTAAAGGGATAGTTCACTCAAAAATGAAAATTCAGTCATTATCTACTCTACCTCATGCTGATTGAAGGTCATGTTTAGTTGGAGTTTCACAGGAAAACAGCATTGCAGAATCTCCCAAACAACTGAAGTGAATGATGACCAGTTTTCAAAACAACCTAAATAAATAAATAAATAAAATGCCACTGCTCGTCTAGTGTAATCCAAGTCTCCTAAAGCCCCAGCGTGCCATTCACTTGCGCACACACACACCGTTGGTTGTTTTTTTCCGTCTGAAAACTGGTCACCATTCACTGAAATTATTTGGGAGATTCTGCAAAGCTGTTTTCTTGTCAAACACCAGCAATGTTTTTTGGACTAAACCTGACCTTCAGTCAGCATGAGGGGACTCAAAATCCACACATGTGGATTCTGAATCATAGCTGATGTTATCCACTGTTCTAGTAACAAAACACTCATGTTACAAGTATATTGCAGTGGACTGAAATCCGTCATATATCTGAAAGAGAACATAATGTCTTATATAACGCACATTAGTTTTATTTCTTAATCATACTGTACATCCAAAATAAACATTTTATAATCACAATTAAAACAAAAAATATTGCATTATAATTTAATCCATGTAATCATTCGGGTGGTAGGTATTAAACATACGGTATGAGGGCATGCCAACAAATACATCATCTTTCTCTCACATTATGCCACTCTTATACGACCACACTTAATTTTGAATTAAAACCCTTTAATTCAAAAAGCTACTCAAAAAACAGGTAATCTTCTTCTGTTCTCCTTTTTATTTTATTTTCTACCCATAGCTCTCTCTATATGCCCTAAAGAAACAAACTCATAATTATGTCTCTTAAGAGTGTGAAACAAGTCAGATCCTCATTCACCAACATTTACAGCAAGGCTCATGGTTTTAGGCACCGATTCTATTGATCAACAGTTTGCCAACGTGTTAATTCTCTATGCCTGCACACACAAAAAATCTGTTCAAAATACAAGATCAGGATACATCAGTTAATGTGGTGAATATTGATTCAAAGGATGACAATGACTATTATAGACACTGCCAGTCAAAAATGATTGAACACCCTATAGTTTGGCTTTTTGGGGTTCAATCTCAAGAAATATGGTCATTGTAAAGACCTTAAAATTACACTACATGATGATGTGGGGAAAACACAGTGATTTCTATTCTTATTGGAAAAACCTAAGCAGAATAAATTATACAAGCTCTTATTTCACCACAAGACTTCAGTTTAAAAACATGTACCTAAAAAAAAAAAAAAAAAAAAAAAAAAAAAAAAAAAAAAAACACAAAACACTCAGATGTACCTGACAAATCAACAAATGTTTGGAAAACAAACTCACAGTCTCACTAAATTTCTATTAAAACTAGCCCTTGTAAATATATTATGAAGCATTGTTCTACAACTGCATGGTTAATTTTTCACCTCAAGATTTATTCAGCCTGCCTCAGGTGTATAGTTAAGGAGAAATTTGATAATATCTCCAGAACAGCCACCATGTTTTTCCAGTTTGAAAAATTGGAATTTGAAATCAAAAGCAGTCATTTGGTGCTAAATAACACAGCTCAGTGTCTTGAAGTGGTACTTCACAAATTTAACACAAGGATCAGTTTACTTGTCATGAGAAGTACGACTCAGCCAGTGAAAACAGTTGTATTATGTCTTCTGTAGCTCTGAAGGGAGCTGATATTAATATAATGAAATGAAACTGTCTCAGTTTATTACTGATGCATCTATAATGGTGGAAACACTCCTGCTTTTGTCCACAAGGGCTTCAAGATCAACAAAATATTAATCCTCCTTGTAGTGACTTGAAACAGATATATTCCTACACTATTTTTTCCATCCTAATACAGATTTGCTTTTCATATCGGTCGATATAGAGTACTGATCCATGTGTTAAAAAATATAATGCATAAATTATTTTTCAATAATATTCAATATTCAATATTATTTTTGTGAGCATAAATGCTTTTCCAAGTAATTAACACTTAAATTTTCTGTTTTTGAGATGACTCTGGAGCTGTGACACCACTGTCAAGTGGTATTAACTTATAAGACTTTTGAGCAGCTTCTACATTTCCTGTGTGTAATTTCCACACTCAACAATCAAGCAATTTTAGTATGCATCTGGTATTAATTTATGTGTGTGTGTACAACACCCTAAATGTGGTTCAAATAGTGTAATTACTGTAGAGTAACTGAAACACCTTTTATCCTTATATCCAACAACCCATTAATTAGCAAGCCCTCAGATCCTAACGAGCTTTTTAATCAGTGCTTGATTAAAGGCAGGTGCGTTTGCAGTGTGGAAGATCTTCATCTATACATGTTTAAATACAGATTTCACACAGCATGGGTTTGTGCTACAGGTGTCTAATTACAGTGAACAAGCAAATACTGTAAATCCAGTGAATCCAGATTATTTCCACTAAAATAAAAGTCACACACGATTAAATTCAGTTGCCTTACTTTTAATTGCTAATTTTATTTACAATGCTGCTTGAGATTAAACCAAAAGTGCTAAAATGTAGGGTGTTCAACATCTTTAAAAGGCAATGCATAATATATTCTTCATGAAGGTGAAATTGAGCTCAAATCATAAACAATCTCATCCATGTTCTGCCTCAAGAGTTCCCAAAAATACTTACCTCGCAGTATAAAATCTGGTTAGGGCCAGCTGGTCAGTCAGTAGTCATACAGTTCATTCAACAAGTCCTGTTGAAACTGATACTTCTGGCCACAGTTCTGATAGCAATAATAACTAATCAATACACAGTATTAAGGGAGAGAGGAACCAGAGGTTGAATCACCCTACTATTGTTACCGTAGGGCATCATGGGAGTTGAACAGCTACTGTGCATGGACCTGTAAGTTGTCACCAGCCGGTGGGCTACAGTTTGCCTGGACTGTTGTCACAGAGAGAATCCACTGAGCATGAAGGCTGCGTGAAAAGGCTGATGCAGTGTTAGTTGGACCAGAGGAGTCAGAGGAGATCCACAGAGGCAAGCACACCATGGGTTAGCCAAGAAGCAGGGGAGCACGCGAGATGTGAGCCGGGAGAGAAAACAAGGATGCAGTCGTTGTTTATCACAGCGTGGGATCACGGCTAGCCGCTGGGTCCCAGCTGCAGCCTCTCCTGCTTATGCTTATCCAGCCACTGTAAGATCTGCTGCTTGAGTTCCTCGTTCGGCCTGATCTGGTCCATGGTTAGAGGACTGCGGTTAAAAGGGTCTGTCTGGTCACTGCAAGGAGGACACACCAGAGACAAGAAAAGTCAGAAGGATACCGATGCTGCCCACTGGATGTTGTCTCGAGTAGGCTGGGTGGGATCTCTCTTTTTATATGATAGCACTGGTGTTTTAAAAGCCCTCTGCATTTGAAGTAGCGTGTCCACTAAAAAGTTGCTATAAGGCAGGAACTATTGGCAAAGTTACATTAGTATCAGATGCTGTTGCTCATTCACCATGGCTGAAAAACAGCCCAAGAGAAAACGGTCGGAGGAGCATGTTACCTATTTATAATAGCAGTCGAGTTGTGGGTACAGTTGTCTGATGGGTCAGCTAACCTTAGCTTTGCGGCTTAGTAGTGTGCCAACTCACAACTTGGCTATTTCAGCTGCTTTACTGCTGCTTTAGTTTCTACGGCCGTTTCCATGACAATGCGCGTCCATGAACTTTGGGGGTAGAGCCCGGGGTGTAGTATGAAGGGAGGGGTGGGTCTGTATTCGTTTACATTCGTTTATTCGTTTTCTCCCACATCGCTAACTACACCTTTAATAGAAAGAGGAGTCTTTTGACAGTACTAAAAGTCATATATTCGTGATTTCTAAGTACCCTGGTATGGCCGTAATACCTTGATACCAGCCAAGCCTAATCTCAAGAGAATTTCAGTGCTTTTTAGGAAGTAACCAACCTGAGGAGATGTCTTGCTATAGTTGAGCGGTCAACTGTGACATTAGAGGAAGGGAGAAGAACAGGATCCAGCATCAGTGTGGACATGATGGGATCCAAGAACTCATCTGGCGCATCTGAATACGTCTCCTCTTCCTGCTGCTGTCTGTCTGCATGAGACTAAAACACAGACACAACGACAACAAACATTTAGAATATTTCTACCTGTATTCACCAAAGTAAACAATGCAGTGATTCATAATACAAGGATGTGTTATACAGTAGTGCTCTCTCTGGCAAACAGTTTGCCACAAGTTGCTCACAAGTCAAATGATACCTTTATTTTGTCAGCAAGGAGTCCAAAAGCCACAATCATGTCCCCAGGCTTGTTTATCTTCTTCAGTACCCTAACTGTTTGGGAGAAAAGGGTAGGAGAGTACGATCGTCCATCCTTTGGGACTGTAGCACAGAAATTCTCCTCATCACTGTCAAAGACAAAAACAAACTTTTTTTTAAAACTGGAAACCTCAAAAGTAATCAGACTCAGCATCCTCTCCAGAGGATATGGCACCAATAAAAGATTGCGAGTAAACAAATTATACAAGTGAGAAACTATATATGTTTTAAAAAGCAACTGTTTAATGCATTTTTTTTTAACATTTATCTTCTCAATTGTTAGGAATTCCATTGAGAGGAGTATTCAAACATACCCTAGATTCAGGTAGATGGTGCAGATGTCAGAGACAAGCTGCTGGGGCTTGAAGTCAAACTCACTGAAGTCTTTGACTTTGAGGGCACCCATCTTAGGACCCACCAGGTGCTGCAGGAAGTAATTCAGCATGGAGATGATCCTCTCGGCCAGGAAGGGGTGCACAAAGATGCCCTTGATCTCTGGAAATGAGGAAAATAAAAAAATAAAAACCATGGAACGGATGAACAAAAAGTTAAAATGGATTAATCAATATGAAGAGTGAAATCTTTTCTGGCCGACCTGAGGTGAGGAAGGCCAGTGTGCCGATGGTCTCATTAGACATGATGTTGTGGAAGCGTCCCAGCTGTCCAAACAGCTGCAGGCTCGACTCCTTCTCTCTTCGTGCATCGGGGGCCAGGCCATCCCACTCCCCTCGATCCCGCTCCAGCTGCAGAACCTTGATTTTACTCAGGTACTACAACACAAGAAGAGAGGGTATCCATCTTATTCTTTTGTTGAGTTAATGATAAAACAGTCTCACCAGAATAAAAACAGCTAAAATAAAAAGGTAAGACAGCTTTTAGTTATGATTATTTAAATTAATAAAAGTGGCCATATTATACTAGAAAAGGGTTACATACTTTCAAGTTCAAAAACCATTATTTTTCTCACACTGGCCATAGCTGCAGCACATCTGTCTGAAACAATCAGTTTTAGCTTCTGCATCTTTAAGGCCAGAGATGTACTTGCAGAGATGAACATGTGTTACATGGTGATGTCACCAAGTAACAGAACAAAGGCTAGATCACAAATGAGGTGTTTCATGCAGTTCAGGAGCAGTGTTTTCTGTAGGAATGAGTGACTCCCTTTGGCGTTGACTTTGGCCTTTGTGACTCTGCAGACCTTTTACATGCACATGAAGCTTTGTAACATGTTAAAGGAGAGGGGAAACCCCAAAGCATAATATAGTCCCTTTAACATTTTGGCAAGCAGGTCTACAGTATATCCCCATAGCTGACAAAATCTGTACCAGACTCCCTGGTTCTTTCCAGCATTTTGTGACTTGTACTTATGCAAAGCTAAACCTTACCACCAATTATATGTGAACTGAACACCAGGCAAACAGATATGAAAACATAAGGGTAGTTATCTATCTACATCTAATCTAATGTATACTACATAATGTGATGGAAAAGCTATTTTGCGAAAAATTGTGTTGAAGTTTTGGCATGTATTGATGATAACTCAGTCTCACCTGGATAGCCTCATCCAGTAGGTAGATGGCATCGTTCATCAGTAAGTTGAGGAACCTGAGGAACAGAGGGGGGTTCATGGCCTCCAGGTTCTCAGATGCATAGTGTGCCAAATGCTGAAACAAGACATGTCAAAATAAATGAAGAGCACATTGGGGTCAAACTGATTAATTAACTATGGTTTACCAATAAATACTCATGTGGTAGTCCACGCATGCCCGTTTCAGCCTCCATTCATTCCTTCATTGCCTTTACGCTATGACTATTATGGGTCACAATGAGTCAAAGTCTATCCTAGCATGCATCTTAATGGACAATTTACTAGTCCATCGAAGGGCTATAAAAGCCCACCCCAGGGCGTTTTGTTTCCCCATCGTTTTCTCCACCTTCCTCACTACTCCTCCTCCTCTCACACTAGTAAACAGTTAGAATGAAATTTAGTAAGACAGTGAAGAAAAATGAGGCCTTCTGGAGGAGTTTATTTGCTGCTTGTCACCAAAAGTCAATGTCTGCTATTAATGAATTTGCCCAATCACAAACTCCATAATGCACCTCATAGCTGATAAAGGTTTTTATATACGCCCACCACAAAATATTAACACCACATTTATATTTTTCCTGTGCCAACATCCTGCCCATGTTATAATAACACTAACATTGTTATAGTGTAGTCAACAGTATGTGGTCAGGCCACACTTTTATGGACTTATAGAGATTTAAGGTGTTATTGGGACAGGGCTAAACGTCTCACAAAAGCCACAAGAACACACTAAAGTCACACCAACAAGAATTAAAACTGTGAGCTTCTTTTTAATAGGCAAAACCATCAGGGCATTATCTTGGTTTTGAAAAGGCAGTTTCCTTGGATGAGTAATCTCAAAGATAAGCATTTCTTATTACCTTGATACTCTCTCTATAGTTCTCTTTGCCCCACATATACTTGAGGATGGGATACATGGGTCTTCTGTAGTTGAACTTCTGTTCAAATTGATGAGGATCACCTGAAAAAGTTTATTCAATACAGTTCATCAGTTCAATACTGTTCCCATCTACAACTAGCACTAGAGAAGCAAAACATGAAGGAATATAACTACTTCACCTGTGAATTCAATGTCTACGAACACAGTGATGAGGGCCTCGGCCAGCTGAGGTGCATGTCTATAGGAACAGAAGACTCTCTCTCGCTGGAACACGATTGGCTGAACAGCACCAGGAGCCACCGGCTCCATGTGGGGCATCACTGCCTCTAAGACCTCTGCAAGCTTTGCTCTTAAATGAGGGTTCTTCATCCTGTTGTGCAAACAGGACAGGAAGGATTGATGTTAACAATTCCAAGATGGCGTGCACCTTTAAAGCCCAAGAGTTAATTCAGAACTCAGAAGAGATTCATGACACCTGCTCTGCTGACTGGCTTTTGCTTTATGTCCCGAGTTAAATCTGATCTTGGAAAAACTGCTTTTAATTTTAGTTTATCTGACTGCTGGAACAAAATACAGCACCTTCTTAAAATCAATACACTTATACCTATTGAACATTTTATAAATTTGTTCTTAAACCTTATAACCTCTACTTGTACTTGTTTTACTGTATTTCATTTTAGACTTTAGACTAGAATTATTTATCAAACCACCTACCTTAATTGAAAACTTATTTTTTTACACATTTCAGATAAGACTATCTTCCCTAATCTGAAAGTTTTAATTGTCCTTTTATTACCTAACTGTGGTATTGCCTTTTCTCTGTTTGTTTCATTGTTGTTTTTTCTTTTCTGTTCATGTAATTGACTCAACGTTATTGTAAATGAGGGTTGCACCTCAATGATCTATCCGGTATAAATTAAGGTTGAATGAATGAATGAATGAATGAATATACCTCTCTACGTTACCCATGAAGACAGTGATGAAGTTAAGAATTTGCTCCAGACTCTCTGCAGAAGTCTCCAAAACGTCGTCTGCAAATCGACGCAGGAAGATGAAAAAGTCTCCCAGGTTCTCTGCAAAAAACTCTGCCAAACAGAAGACACACTTAAGTAATGACTATCATATGAAGGAATGTTGAGCATGAATGAATAATTATACTATGAGTGACTAACCACTTACATGCACAGCTTTTTGTAGTCATCTGTATATAGTTAGAGCTAAATATCAGGTTCAAATGTATTTAGACATTTTTACTGAATCTGAACCTTGCAGTGCTTCATAAACTCAAACCTTATTAAAAAGTCAATTTTTACAATAAAATGGTCTGAAATATCATTAAATATTTGCTGGCAAGGCATCGTAACATCAGCACTTGTTAATATGACACACTGACTGTTTCATGTGCTCCACTGTAGAAGGTAAAAAAAGACAATCACAGCCAGTTCCACTGCTGTCTGACTTTTAACACGATCCAACAGTCACATAATACAACTATTTTAAATTCTTTGCATTAGCATCCCATTAATTTTAGAATTCATTTTAAAAAATTGGTGATCACCTATAGAGCCCTACATAGCCAGGCTCCACAGTATATTACAGACCTTCTGCATGCCCACACTAACCAAGCTCATAGGTTCTCCACCCTGGGTACCCTCAAGCTCCTTTTACACTGGATTAAAAAAAAACCCACTAGCATCTGGCTTTTGTTTTAAATGGGAAAGGGTACAATTGGCATTCACTTGAACAACTGAAAGCGAACATAAAACAGTAAAATAAAGCAAATACCTGAAAGTACAAACAGCGATGAAGGAGAGAAACCGAACTTCAACTCGCAGAGATTCAGTTAGAAGCTACAAAAATACTGAACACGCAGAGACTTTAATGTACCTAGGACACGTTTCAAGTACTGCTTTCCACTTGGCAGCCCCTAAGCTTTCATTCGGACTCAGACAGGCATTTAGGTAGTATGTGGTATTTTATGTTTTAATCTTGTGTTCCCTCTATATATTTTGTTTGGTGTGACACACTTTGTGACTGGTGTCTGTGAAAAAACGCTATATAAATAAAATGTGCTTGTTTGCTTTCTGTTCCACTGTATTTGTAGTGTGGTGGATGCTTGGACCTACCTGGTACATAACACAGCATAGTATTCTGTAGGGAGGGCAGAGGAAAACTGAGTGCTACATGTTCAGGCCCCTGGTTCCCCATACCAAGCTGCACCAGCAGAGCGCCGGTGGAGGCTTGGAGGTTAAGGCAGCATTGCAGCATGGCGGGCTGCGTGGTGGCAGCTTTGGTTGACAGATAAACAATCATCAGACGCTCAAACTGCTCCAGGAGCTGCTCCGACATCGGGTTGCCTGTTCGCTGGGCCTCCTGCCACGCCACCTGGAGCCGGTGGAGAGACTGGTTCATCTTCACCATCTGCTCATGGAGTCTGCACATGCAGAACATTATGCATGCACACAGGTGTGTGGACACAAACAGAACAAGACAACACAGGTTAACATATGGTGCTAACACGAGGAACATACAGTACACTACATTCTCTCTTTCATTTCTTTATGGAAGTTATGTTGGTGTTTGTTTGAAGGTATGTACCTGTGGAAGCCAAGATGCAGGGTGAGTTGTGTGAGGATGAGGTTTTCAGTTAGCAGGCTGTAAGACTGTGCAGACTCCACCGGCTGTTGAGGGGGCACAGGGATCAAACAGGTTTCCTTGTCGAGTCCTGGTAGAAGAGATGGGGGATCATTCAGTCATGAAATGTAATGTATACGCTGGGAAAATCCTACCGCTATTAAAAAACGGCTGTCAAACCGCTATAAACCCTCTTGCCACCACAGCTGCTACACTAATACTGATACACAGATATTATGAAATAGTGTATTTAAAGGGATAGCTTGGATTGTTAGAAGTGGGGTCGTAGGAGGTACTTATCAATAGTCATTGTATTAACTACAGTAGATGGCACTTGACAGAATACCAATTAGGAGAAGCATCAGGAGTACCAGCACAGAAGCTAAGCAATGAACTGTTGTGGACACGGCCAGCGACAAAAGGTATTTTAGCCGTCCAAAAAGGGTCCGCTTAGAAGAAAAATCAATATCAGTTTAAGTGAACTTTATATTTAGAATACTTTCACTGTTTCACTTCAGGCAGACAGCCTTTTCTGACAAGAAACTGCTGTTATATTAAGTTGAACACACACACACACACACACACACACAGACAGACACACACACACACACACACACACACACACACACACACACACACATTTATCTCACAGATCATGGGAGTTGCTGGTCTTAGAAAGAGCATTATTTGGCTTTTATAACAGCAGTTTCCTGTCAGAAAAAGCTGTCTGACAGCAGGGCAATCTGGTGAAAATATTCTAAACACAGCATATACTTAAACTGATTAAATGAATCCTTTATACAGCAGTACAATGCTTAGCTTCCTTGCCGGTTGTGTTGACCACCATCTACTATCGTTAATACAGTGACTATCAATAAGTACCTCATACAGTCCCACTTTAAATAATCCAAACTATCCTTTCAAAATAGTAAAAGGGAAGGGTTATTGACACTTGTTTTCATATTTATTAACCTGTTGCGTGCACATTGCGATTGCGCCTCTCTTCTTCGCTCAGCTCCTTGAGGGCGCAGTAGGTAGGGTTAAAGGTGAGCAGCTTAGGTGAACGTGGCCTGCAGAAGGGCTGGCACAGCTTCAGCAGTGCTGCACCCAAGTTTAAGAAGAATGCATCTGAGGCATACATCTGGAAGAAGATCTCTGGCATCTGATTGGCCCAAATCTTGGCCCGGCCGGCGTTTGCCTGCAGACAGCTGCCCAACCAAGAGAGCAGCAAGTGGCGCGTCTCACCAGATCGCTGCAGCAGATTTTTCAAGATCTGGTGCAGCTTGTCATGAAACTGACCCATAAACTGCAACACAAGGAGAGTAAAGATCATTAGTGCTAAGACATGTGTTTGACAATCACTGTATGGTCCATGCAACCATGCATGATTTGGAAAAATACAAAAAAAAATGGGAAAGGGGCTGAGGAGGGGGTTGGTGTAGGACAATGCCCATAAGGGGCGTGACCTTGTGGCTAGGTAGTGTGTAATGCGGAAGGTGAGGAGACACCAACAGTCACAGACTGAACTCCGTTCAGTGTAGAAGTAACAGGTAGTAGTTAAGCTAACCAACCATGGGCAGCTGCTTTCAGACTCTCCATGTCTTAGAGAAATGCTGGAAATACAAAGAAACTCTGGGGACATAAAGAGTTTGCTGAAGCTTTGACCGTCACTAGAAGTACATTCATGGCCGTGTTTGAAAAAGTTTGTGTTAGAGCTACCCAAGCTTATGCTAGCAGCTCAGAGAGGCTGAGAGATTCTCTGGTGTGTGTGTCTAAGGGGGAGTGTCAGTACATAGCCATAGCCCTGCTTTTTTTAATGGGATCATCATCAAGGGATAGAATACAGTCCAGTAGTGCTTCTACCGTCATCAAAAGCTCCAAAATTAATAAAATACTAAGTGGAGGGTTCGCAAAAAATTGTCTAAACTCCTGAGGATGATGTGTCTTGATCAGCATATATTTGAAAATGAGCGCTGCTTCACAGACTTCCACTCAGGGGCTGGGGGAGATGGACAGCCTAACTCTGATTAGAAGGCATGAACATTCTTTTTTTAATATAAATTTGATGAAATAGAGTGAGTCCAAATGGTCGACTCTGTCAGCATTGGCCTTGCAAAGTTCAGGATGATTTAAAACAGTTGGTGGAGTTTTGAACCATTTTCAACTCATGTTCAATGGACGAAATGCAGATTTTCGCGTCGATATCCTAATGGCCGCACATGCCAAAGTCTCACGAGATCGACGCCATGTTTACATCTTACCGGCTACATGCTACAGCTGATATTTCAGCTAAAAACATAGCGTAAATGGAGTTTTTTGCGGTTGATTTTTAATGTCGCGGCTTGCAGACACTTGGATTACACCACACAAGCAGGATGGAGACATTTTGTGTTTGTTTTGTGTGCTATTTTTAACGTTTTATCCGTGGTCACCATTCACTGCCATTGTACTGGATGAGGCTGCTACCCTGTTACTCCTAAAACTCCAGGATTGTTTGGTGAACTGAAGATCTGCACTTATCATCACATCAGCAGAGTGGTGAGTACATACAAAATGGCTTATTCTCACAAAATGGAATATCACTTTAATATAAATTTGTTTACAGCTCAAAAAATATGTTTAAAAGGATATTCCACCCCAACATGATAATCCACTCAATATGTACTCACCCCTATGCCGATGTGAGGATGGGTGAAGATCTTCAGTTCACAAAACAATCCTGGAGTTTCAGCAGAAAACAGGGTTGCAGCCAAATCCGGTATAATGGAAGTGAATGGAGACCACAGATAAAATGTAAAAAAAAGAACACATAACAAATACAAAATGTTTCCATCCTGCTCGTGTGGTGTAATCCAAGTGTCCGTGAGCCGCAACATTAAAATTTAACCACAAAAGACGCAATTTACACCACTTTTTTTTAACATTTTATCCGTGGTCACCATTCACTGCCATTGTACTGGATGAGGCTGCCTTGGGTTGGTGGGGGGGGGGTATCCTTTCAAGTGTGCAGTACGCGAATCAAACAGAAACATCAAACTAAAAATAATCTGTTTACCTCGTGGATGCTGGCTTCCTCAACTTTTGTCTCCTGGCCACTGGAGCGAGAGGGATTCAGGAAATAGCCATGTCCCTCCACCACACCTGGGGTTTTTAACAAGCAGGAGATACTCAACACTGTTCCCAGTAGGCTCTTCTGGTACTGTAAACCATTAGCTGGGTCTTTGGGCTGAATGTGTTCCACCAATACCTAGCAAAACCGGAAACATGAAAGGTTTAGGTTACATTGTGAAATGTTAAACTATTACTGTATATCTGATTATGATTCTGCAATTACTTGATTAGTAGTGAGCACTTAAATGCTGTTGTAAGAAGGTAGTTTTATGATAACGTTTGCAAACATCCCTGTGTGTCTCCTGACCTTGGCAATATCTTTATGGTGGCTGAAATAGAGCAGAACATCTAGGTAGGAGTAGAGGAGAGGCTGGCACAGGTCCAAGTCTTTGATGCGTCCCTGGAAGATATCAAACACTGGTACTATCACCTCCTCAAAAGTGCGCACCTCCTGGTCGGAGAGTATACCAGCAATGACCTCCTCCACAAACTCAACCACCTCCTCTGGCTCTGAAACACAGAGACTTTGTAAGAAACTGAAAAAAGAAAACTTGAGACAAAGCTTTACCAAAGACATCAAGAGAGATAACAAGACCAAAAAGTGAAAGGCGGGGAAAGAACAAATACACAAGAACAGAAGGCCTAAACAAGCCCAATCCTGAACCTACGTGCTCCACGGAAACCTTCCAGCAGCAGGTCCAGAAGCTGTTCGTAGACATTCTGGCTGATGTAGATCTCTGGGGTGAGCAGGACCGTCCGTGTGTTAGAAACTGTGAGGTTCTTACAGCGAACAGCAAATGACAGTAACTTCTCTGGTACCTTCGTCACCTGGTGCACAGATAATCAAGCCACTGAATTATGGAGGAGCATAGGTTATTTTTATGTTCCAATTACCAGAAATCGTCTTTTAACAACTAGAACCCTCTGGAAATAGCTGTATTAAAGAGCTACAATTACAGTCCTGTAGGAAAATGTCACACCTCTTCCTTGGCCCTCTGGTAACAAGCAAAAAGGTAAGGGATGGCACTCTTCTCTCCTGCATCACGGTCAGCAGACAAGTTAACAGCACTGCATGACGTCATGTAGATGAGGTGGTTTCCTGGCTCTAGCAGCAGCAGACGATTAAACAGAGCCTGGAGGACAGAGTGGAAGATCACAGACACAAATCAATCCATGTGAAATATCTGCTTACTCATCAATACACGTTTAAGCACCAAGAATAATAAAATCCTCATGTGTCAGAATCAGAATTAGCTTTATTGACCTGGTATTACAAAGACTCTGTTCTTTCTTTTTTTTTTTATGCACTTACACAGGAATAGAATAGACACGACAACCAAGAATAAGGAAAACACAAGGATTTGAAAAAAATGGTTTAGGTTCAAGAAGCACCAGTAGCCATAATACAAATAAAAACTCCATACAAAAGTGAAGTGTTAATTGTTTTTTAATTATTTATCTATTCTACATGTTTCATTGTCTTGCATTGTCTTGTCAACTGTACCAAACATTTTGTGATTTATTGTGAGGAGAGAAACACCAGATGGGAAGAATAGATTGATGACTGCAAAACATGTCGTTGACAACCGACCTGTTCTATGTTGTCCATGTCCAGCCAGTCCTGTCCATCCAGATCTGCAGCCATCTCCTCCAAGTAAACACAGCGAGGAGGGATTCCATTACCTCCTCTAAGACTGGGGTCACCTGGGGGTGAGAATAAAACCAGATTCCATCAAATAAAGTCTGCTCAAAGCATAAACCACACAGCTTAAACCACTCAAAGTATGAATACTGGATTAATTATGGTTGGAAAATAAATCAACAGCATTAACATCAACATCAGACAGATAAACAAGACACAGGAGGATTAAATGCACGGCATGTATTTACTCTGGTTTATTTCAGACTGAGGTGGCAGAGGAATTCATTAAAGACGCTCTATGTGAAAACAGGGGGCTTTTAGTCTGCATTTCCTGAACACCATGACTCACCCTGAGGCGGTCTCAGTGACGAAGAGACCCAGCCATCTCACAGCCAGACTTCACAGTGTGCGAGGTCTTTGTATTGTCTTACAGGCTGGTGAGTCATTTGTTGCAGGACTTACTGGAAACTTAAAATTTCACTTTTAAGACAGCTAGCAGCATCTGACATTACCACGAACAATAACAGAGCAGACTATGCTACTACTTTGGTACAACACAGTTACATGACCTGTATGTCTGTCTAGTGCATTGACTGTAGACGTATGATGCAGCTCCACTTCCTCCCGCTACATAAAAATTAAATCAAAATATCCTAGATATGAGCACTGCCGGGTTGGAGCCACGGCACTGATGTCCCGCCCATACACCTGGCTGACTCAGTCAGGAGCAGGGCTTGACTGTCAGTGTTGTTGTTGTTGCGACATATTCAGAGTCATTACCCTGTTTGTTGTTAGCATTTAAATGGCAGCTCATTTCATGCACCAAAAAATATAATAAAAAAAACCACAAAAAAAAAAACCAACAATCTTCTGACTGAAATCTTTATGGGGTCAAGTCATATTCCACATTGAAAATTTGTAAAATAATTTACAGAGGAAGCCCCCAAATTTAGCCACAAATTAATGGCATAAATAGCATGATATGAAAAATTCTGAGATTTCAGCACCACCCCACATATAATCATTGCTGCTGTTCTCTTATGCAGCCATCAAATTGTGAAAAGGCCTACACTTTATTTAAATATTCAAGACCAACAGGATTTGAAGGGAACAAGATGCTTTTGAACAGCTTTTCTGTTACTAGTTTGTTTTAACCTAATTTCAAAGTATTTAATTTCAGTATTGGGTGAAACCTCTAGTAAACGAAAGCTGTTAACATAATGTGCTATTGTGTCTCTAATTGGCAATACGTTTATTGTTCAAATCTATTGTTCAATTTCTATTAATACCCACATTTTTATACCAGCTTGAGTGTCTCTTGTGAAAGACATTTTAATCTAGTGAGACATTAAATCAAAATGATCTCTCCCTCATTCAAATGTAGACATTTACATTTACCATAGACATAAAGACTAATGCCTGATGTGTGTGTAGATGCGAGGAGGCTGGGGATCGTGAGATAGTTTCACAGAGACACAGAGTCCCCGAAACCATAGACTCACACACTGCTGACCTAAGCAGCGCTTCTGCATCGCAGAACCTCATGCTTTGCATTTGGTACACATATTAACCATGGATGTACAGTTTAGAAGCAACTCCTAACATCCACACAGCTCACCTGAGCCTGTCTCTTATACACATCTAGATGTGTATAAGAGACAGACATGACACCGTTCATTTCAGTTTTAATGTTTCTACCTGTAGAATCTGACTCAGACATGAAAAATCAAGTGAAGGGTAGTAGCCGGGCCCTAAACGGCATCTGGACAGACACACCTCATACAGGACAATGTGATGTATGTAATTCACTCAAACTCTCAGTTTTATTGAATGATTTATTGAAGTGTTTGGAATTTCTAGTGCACGCTGGAATCTCTGCAAACAGTGACACCCAGAGTTTAAGCTTTGGCAGCTGTTCAGATCATCAGATATGTGTTCATCCAGATCAATGGATGAACACATATTCAATACGATCTATTGAATATGTCCTATGAACATGTGATGTATGAGAGAGATAAGTTTCAAATCAATGTCCCGTTATTTTTCTCATGTTACTTACTGTTGTCCAGAGTGATGAGAAATATTCGCTGGATCATGTGATTGACATTGAGCTGTTCACACAGTTCCTGCCGGGACCGGAAGGAGCGGCTGATCTCTGCCACGGAGTCGTCATTGTCATCAACGCTGTCTGACACAGAGTTTTCTGACTCTGACTGGCTCTCTCCTGAGTCCTCCACTGTGATACAAGATACACTATGACCTATACATACGAGAAAAAACACTGATGCTTCTCTAACACTGACATTATGTTATATATGCATTTATGTACATGCATTTTCTTATCAAACACAAAACAAACTTTGACTTTAAGATGCCTAAAGTGATCCACAAAAGTACTAACTGTAAATCTTACTGGAGGGCTGCCTGCAGTAGTTCTGATAAGTTTACTCACATGGTGGTTCAGCAGACAGTTGTTGTGATGCAAACTGCTTGGCATCAGCCAGTGAGCTGAAGAGGGCAGCGAAAGGGTTGCAGGAGATGTTCTGGTTGTTGTTGCCCTGGTCAGTCATCTCACTGGGGCTCAACACTCACTCCATCCAAGATCCCAGCCTTAAGGAGCGAGGAGGCAACAACTAAGTAAGAATGGAACAAGACTATGAGCCTGTGCAGTATATTTCCACTTACACATTTAACCTAGGGGTCAACTGATACAGGTTTATCAATAATGCCGGTATCAAAACAAGTCACATAATATTGTTATTCCATGCACATTAGAATCGTATATACATAGTTATCTTAGCCAATAGCATGTCATTTAGATTGATTTTTTAAATCAATTAATGAATAATAATAATAACAATAATAATAATAATAATAATAATAATAATAATAATAATAATACACTGCTGGTTATGCTGTATATCTTAGAATGTGACTGGTATTGAAGGGAGAATGGCATACAGTATGTACAAAATGACATCAACTACATTATTCTATATATTTTAACATAATACAAGGGTTCCAAAACTTTATCAGGTCAAGGATGCACATTAGATCACACACTCCCAATTTGAGAGGGTTTTGTCTTCAGGGTTTTTTTAATTGTTAGGTTTGAAGATAACAAACTCTTCATAGTCAGTCAATGATCAAATCAGGATCACTATGAGTTAGGGTTGGACAATATCTATGAAACTGGCATATGACAATGTCCACAGTGAAACATTGCAATGGATGATGATATTGTTGCTGAGTCCAAAAGGGTCTTTGTCTCTACCACATCAGTAAATTAGTTGTGTTTAAAAAGAAAATAATAAACACAACATGAAAACGAAGTGCAATGAACAGCAGCAACAAATTATTTTTATTTCATCCCTCACATGTTGAAATCGCAACTTAGGCAACATCTCTATGCAAACTGAGGGGACACACTACCTCAAATACAGAGGGCCTTTAAATATCAATTTTATGATGGTAGAGAGCTCAATAGTTGATGACTGTCAGCAATCACAACGGACAAAGGCATCATCTTTGCCACAACCCTACTATAAATTACAATCAATCAAAACAGCCAACCTTATTTCTTCCCTTGTTGTTGTTATGAAATCATCATCATTTTCCATTAGAGCTCAGCTGACCGATATTTCCAAATTGTTTTTTCATTTTTTAGCTTTATAGGCAGGATTTATGCATATTTGATCTGAAAATACTGATGAAAGTTTACTGTTTCAGTGCATTGTAAAATATCACTGCAAAAATGTATTTCACATCAACTAATAAAATCATGATGTGACATTTATTGGGGTCTGTTCCAAACAAATGTTTTCTTACATCTGGAGAACAAGCTTTAGGCCAGGGCATATCTGCAGCACTACGGTACCTCACTATAATGCTGTTTTGTCCCACATTTTACCTTTATCAAAAAAATGGCAGGTTCTGTGATTTGGATAAAGCACTTGCCCATATTTGTAATATCATGATTAACTCTACAGCCCTACTACAACTTAATGTCGTTATACAACACTATCCAAATAATAAATAAATCTACCTTGTACTTAATCAGTCCATGTGTACTAAAAAATCTATAAATATCTGTCTTCTGCCCTCTTCACTACCTCCACAGTTTAATCTGGTGTACTCTTTACATCAGGCTCTAATCATCTCATCTGAACAATTCTGCAAACATTTCTAGTCTCTGTCTTTCATATTTTCTGCATGTTATAAGGACATGCTCTACTGTTATAGTACTTACTTAATTACTTTCTGATCTAACGTTACTCTCACTTTTACTTTATCTCTTGACACTCATCACAATAAACTCTCGGATGCTTTCAAGTCCTCTTTACAGTTTCTTCCTTTATCACTCACCATATGAAATATACCTCATGTAAAGAACCTTATTTCCTTACCTGATCATACGTTTTTCACTCTCGGTTGGTTTTATCTACACTATGCTTTTTTCCCTCTGACGACGTTAGAAATTGTTTGGCATGACATACAGAAAAATATAATCCAATAGCACACGTACTCCTGCTGACAGTTTGACAGGGAGCATTGAACATATGGACTGGCTGTCATTAACGACCACCGGGACTGTTCGCTTTTTCTGTGATCAGCCGCTATAATGTGTTGTTGTCACGGTTACCCTTCAATTTAGATCAGCACATATCTGTCACAACCTGTGGTATTTTATTAAGCTAGCTTCTCATATGCAATTATTACAGGATTTTACAACTGTCATGTCACCTGTTAAGCAATTTAGTAGCAGCTTTAGCTACTTGACGCTAGTTAGCTAACTAGCTATTCGGGTTAGCTAGTAGCAGTGACCGTCCTGCCTGCATCAGGGCTAGTTAGCTAACGCTAGTTAGCTAGCTTATGGAATAGCAAGCTAAACTGTCATGGGGTCAACACGACTCTATTTCTGCATTGATTTTTATAAACGGTTATGTGAATTTCCTACATGATCAGTCTAAATAATATATACAGACGATAAAGAGCACTGTCGTACCTGTTTGACGGGAAGAAGTGTGTGTTTTTTGTATAAAAAATGCTTCTACGAAACCAGTGGCAGTTCCTCAGTAAACTGAAATTGTAAACGTCATCAAAATGAGACGGGGTGTCTGCTTCTTTGCTGAGTAACTTTTTACAAAACATGAAAACATCTGACAGGTTAATAAAACAACCCCTCTACGTAACAGTATTACAGATATTTAAGTTATGCAACTTCAAATTAGGTTTATAAAACCTGATGTAATATTTCCAACGTTAAAACTAGACTCACAACAAATATTTGTGGGAATAATTCTTGACAGTAATGTAAAAATGAGGAAGAGCTAAACTAATTAGTTTAAGATAATATTTCCACGTTTTATGGAATAAATGAGGAAAGTGCATGTACATTTTTTAAGAATATTTGAATAATATTTTGGGACATACAGACTTGACTTAGTTTGTTTAAAAAAATGCATCATGCTATGGAAACCCACTGTAGTCAATGTTAAATGAATAAACAAATAAATGAATGAATGAATGAATGAATGAATGAATAAATAAATAAATAAATAAGGCTGTGAAGTAAATAAATGACTAAACACTTTCATTTATTTTCAGGGACTTTTCCTAATACCACATTTATTTACTTCACTGCTCTTTTTATTTCTAATTCTTGTATACAAATGAAGGGGCGTGGTACCTCACAGATTCAGACCAAAGCAATAATAACCAAAACTATTTTATTAGACTCAAATAATTCAAGATGAACTACACCTCACCTGGAGAGTAGACTAGACCAGGTGGCAGCAGCAGGATGTGGAGACAAAAAGCTGTAGTTAAGTCAGGCAGTTTCTCTCAGGCTGAAGAGAAAATACAGGAAATGCTATTAACATCCTGTTAGATCAACTGTAGGCTACCTGTAGTTCGAGTGTTCTTGATTGCTGATTGAAGTTGAAATAGAAGAGCTCCCCCTACTGTCACATGAATTTCTGATCTTTTGTCTGCCTTGATAAGCACTTTGCAACTTTTTGTTTGATAAGTCACATCTAACCTTTATTACTATATAGCCTATATTACAACATAAGACTAACATATCTAGTTTTACATATTACAATCACATATGAAATTAGGTTCTATCCGGCCCGCGAGGTAAAAGTCAAACCATATCATTTTACTTATAAAGCTAAAGAGACGAATTAAATTATCTATATCAGCTTTTATCTTGAAATGCTTGTGTGGCGCGAGTGCGCTTCCTCCCGTCACAATTGATAGACGCGAGTGATGTTTGTGGTCGCTGCAAATCTGTTGAGGTGACTGAGACACGCCCACGGCAGGTTGAGCGAATGGGGATTTTCATTTTGTCCGTGTAACGCACTTGATGGCGGAATATACTGGAGTCACCTGCTACAAATGAGCACTAAAAAGCGTGAGGTTGCTGCCGAATGTAGAGTGTTTAATAAGTAAAAAAGACTGTCAAGATGACCAATATACTTGTTAAACAGGAAAACGTCCTGTAAGGGCACCTGTGTATCACATGTTTAAATGCACTATATTTGTGTAGAAAACAGTATCATTTTTTGTCAAGATTTTTGTTTTTTGGCTTTGACAATCCACACTGAATTATCCAAAAACAAAACAAAAAGTACCCCTGTTCTCATAAATTGAAAAAAAAAAACAAAAAACAAAAAACCTACATGTGTTTATATGTCAGGACATATAAACAGGACATATGATTTTCAATATAGGACATATGATTTTCAATATAATAAATAAGAGTGAGTGTACAGTATGTTGTTTATATTAAATCTTGGCGATAAAGTTGAGGTACAACGTGACAAAAATTTGTGTGGCCTCCAGCAACAATCTGGGTTTCTCATGTGGCCCCCTAGGAAAAATAATTGCCCACCCCTGATCTAGACGTTCTGGTTACTGTTGCTTTGGTCTGAATCTGTGAGATAATCACACCCCTTCATTTGCATATAAGAATTTGAAATAAGAGAAAGAGAGCAGGGAAATAAATAAACATGGCATTAGGAAATAAATCTCCCTTGAAATATATAAATGTGGACTTTTGAAATAAAACCCCCTAACAGAAATTAAAGTGTTTATTTATTTATTTATTTATTTATTTATTTACTTCATAGCCATATTTATTTATGTACATATTTATTGCTATATTTAACATTGACTAAAATGGCTTTCCATATCATACACGCAAGGATCACCAGCAATATATCAAAGATAAATGATCATCAGTCATTACTGTGCAAATGTTTTTTTAATCTACTAAATTTAGTGAAAATTATCTTGACAAAAATAATAACACTTTGGCTTGCCAGGCCAACGCTTGTATGAATACTACAACAACAACAAGTGTTATTGGTTTAAATTTTTCTTTGTTTGTTTGTTTCTTTCTTTCTGACTGTCTTTTTTTTCTTTGATATTTCAAATGTGTGCACTGGTTACATGAAGATAGTTGTCAGTACAGCCACATTGGCTTGGACTGAGTTTTTTCTCAGATGTTTGCTGACCGTCAGCAGAGGGCAGCAGAAGACTGCATCTCTGACTGGGTCTGTTATGCAGATTTGTCTGCAGTTGTAGTTTGGGTTTGAGAATCTGCATTTGGACACTTAACTGAAATTGAATAAATGATTGGATATATATATTATATGAAAAAAGAAACAAATATATAGTGTATATATATCACATCAAGAAAACAAATAGTTGCATTCAATAATAATGATCTAATAACTATAAAGGTTAAAAACACACTTAAAAACCTGCTAATTAATCTACGATCTTAGTTGGCTCACATTTCCTACTAGAATTGTCCTTTGTAATAGAAAAGGCTTTGAACGCACAGTATGCTCCCTTTAATCAGTTTGTCTGATTCTTTTATCAAATCACGTGATGGTGTCAGTGTCTCTGATGTATTTATTTTGAAATATGGAATACACCATCCTTGAAAATATGCTCTTTCTTTGCTGGTTCAGGCACTGAGCATATACTGTACTGACACATTCAAAAAACTGTCTGGCTGTCCTGCTACATTTTCCACATTGTTACCAAATGCACTTTCCACATCATTATGCACAGCACAGTTAGGTGAGGACTCACAGAGTACCTGCATTTCACACAGATTCTTAATTCACATTTTCATAAGAAGTTAATGAGGGAGTTATAGTTATTAAAGGAGAAATCTACCCCCTATGAAAATGCCATCTTTGAGCATTGACAAGCAGGCAAAGCACAGGGGAGATGTCTGTGAGGGAAGCGTCAATTCATTTGTGTCAAAGGAACATTAATTTAAGGCCTTTTTAAGATCTAAAAACAGAGCATGTGAATTTTGCTTGGCAAAAATGTCAGAAGTCAACATTGCATCAGTCAGCTGCAGATGTTATTCCCATTTCGTGCAGTTAAAATTTAACTCCAACTCTGTAAATGAGATTTCTGCAATTAATTTTCAATAATTTAATCAAAACCTCTAAAAACACATTTTAGCTTTGTCATCACTGAATGTGTTTATCAATTGTGTAGATTCAGAACAATGGCAACAACACCACAAAATGTCTGAAATGTCAGCGAGGTTGAACATTTCCTAAAAAGGATCTGTACATCGAGTATATGTCCAGAATTTGTACAAATAACTTCAGAGAATTGTTTTCAATATGTGTATTTGTTAAACAATCTCAGTGTACGCTCATCCAGGGACCAGAGCTGCATTGAGATACAGGAGGAGATTAGTTGTAACTCTCTGAAGACATTTTCACTTCTCTTTTCTACAGTTTCCCTGATTGAATTCTCTTCATAATACAAAGTAGGTCAAAAAAAAATAAAGAAAGGAGAAGACTGATACAATAGCACTTTTCTAGATCTTGGTCACATTGAATAAATTAACACAAACAGAGGTTTTATGAAATTATCCAGCAATCATTCCTGGTCAGACAGACACAGTTTGTACTAAGCAGCTTTAATATTGAACACTGAGTCACAGAACACATACACATACATGAGTGACACAAAGCATACCAAGTCATCATTCAGAGAACAGATTTGTTTTTGTTTTTTTAAAACAAAAAAACAAACAAAAACAGAGTTATAAAAAAAATATCCGTTTTCTCAGTGTACATGACAACTTAACAGTGTTTCTAAAATCCATATCTTTACATGTCTAGCCCTGACATGAGCAAAACTGACAGTAAAAATGTAATTTCTCACATCCAACTTGGTACGTAAAGACAAAATTCAGTTCCAACTGTTTGATCATTTATTTCCTGACCATACGTCTCGTTTTCTTTGATCTGTGACATTAAATAATCTGAACAAATACTCTCCACTGATCTACATCTATCATTTACACCATATAAAGTCTCAGAATTCACAATATTATGAATATTACAAAATAAGGCACAATATTTACAGTCTCAAGCAAACCTTCTAATGTAATTCTGTGAAAATGTTATTAGTGTTCCTGGTCGTCACAGTTTGGATTTGAGGAAAGCTCAGCTTCTTGGTGAAATGTGTTCAGGTAAGTGTCTTTGTTTCAAGTGGCTCTGTTGTTCATCGTGAATGAAAAGTGTCTTTATGGCTTCTTTTCACCATACATGATGTTCGGGAGGCTGCACTCCGACCAGTGCAGCGCTCACTGTCCATTATTTGCCGTACTGTGCCCCTTTCCCCCGTCTTAACCAGTCCCTCCAGGGCGATTGGCTTTTGTCCTGATTAGCGTCCAAATTCCAGGTGGAGGTGGTGGAGGAGGAGGAGGAGGGCTGACGTGTCCAGGTGGAGGCCGTCCTGCTCGGCCTGCGGAAGAAGGACATGCCATTGGAGGTGGACTTCTTCTGAGGAAGCTCCGACTGCTGCTGGGTCCTGAGCTGCTGGTTGATGATGATCTGGATGTCGTCCTGAGGAAAGGTGGGGAGGAAGAGGAAATGAGTCTGGGCAGGAAGTCTGAGGAGCAGCGACTCTGTCTGGTGTTTCATGTTGGACAAGATAGAGCACGCCAACACTGCCCTCATCATTATAACTCACTATTTGACACTTGATTGTTAGCAACATTTGGTCAGTGTTGCAGTGACTTTTATTATCACTGCTCAGTGGTGTTGCATGCATTTCTTTTGACACTGACAAATCTAAATCTGCAGATAAGTCTGCCAGTGTTCTGTAATTCCTTTTCTAATTATCCACAAATCCCATAAAAATACCAGAACCAACAATGAATTGATCCTACCAAGGACTGCATTTCTTGGTGTCACTATTTTATAGCATAAATTGCAGCTAGACCCAAATGTTGAAGCCAGGTACATAAAATAAACCAAGCGAGGACACAACTAGGAGAGACTAGAAACTGATCACCTGCTTGTGTTTGGCCACCATTGCGTGACATCAGGTTGCGTTTCTCCAAAAGCTGACACTGTCTCAGTATTGTCAAGTATTGTGAAGTAACTTTGTCCAAAGGCTATCAAGAACATATCAGTGACAATAGGGACACTGACATAAGGATAATTGTTTTATGATGTATGTATGTCGAGACCTGACAATGTAATTGTAGAAGGAAAATTTCAATAAAAAATAAGTAAAAAAAAAAAGAACCTATCAGATTTTTGCACCAAATGTGCAAAAATCATTCATTAAAGACAGTCCCGTACAAATGGACTATTAACTCCTGTTTAAGTAACATTTGCTTAAAACTACAGTGCCCAGCTATTTTAGGAAATGGCTGAGAATGTTTTAGAAATAAAACTATATATTCGTGTTTTTAAAGATTTAATTGTAAAGTAGGAACCAACAGGGTTGGAGCTGAGATCTACTGACGGGCTGCAAAAGTCGTCAAGTACTGAGAGTTGGATTAATACATTGTTGGTTTGTTTTCTTCATGAGACTTGTTAACAATGTGAAAGATAAAAATGTAGAATATCAACACTTTTATCCTTTAGGAGCTAAGGAGGTTATGTTTTCAGTCTTGTTTCTGTGTTTATCTCTTAGAGAGTCTCTTAAACTAAACTGTATTTTCTTCAAAAAACAGATTTACTCTATAAATGTGGTGCAGCTTCAGCCTTGATACTGAAGGGTGTTGGAGCTGAGACAATATAACAGCCTCATTGCACTGCATACATGAGCTACACTGGACTGTTTCTCTGTTCCTGTGAATTATGCTGCTCAGTGTGTCTGATTTGAACATGGCTTGTAAACGACAGATCACTGCATCTATTCTTCTTCCATCTGTAAATAAAGAATTGCATTTCTAGACTGCCTTTGATACCAGCCTCTATCTGTATATACAAGAAGTTTGTATTTAAAAACTGTTTATGATTCATTTATGATTTATACTTTGTATCAGGAATCCAAAGGAAAATTTTAGTAGATAGTTTTTAATAATTATTGAATTGTTGAAAATTGATTGTTCTAATGAATATTTAAAACTTTTTAGTAAATGATTTTAGCCATACTAACAAACGTGATTTTTTCCAGAACATTAAGCAGTCTTGTGGTTCAAATATTATCTGCACTATATTCATCAAAGCACGAGACATCAGACCCTCCGGCAGATGGCTCAGCTTGGCATCTTGAGTCAGCAGCAGACGGACTCGTAGATGGAGACACCTGCCGTTCATATCCCTCCAAACTGACAAGGCTAAGAGGGAGATGGCTGCGTCTGTCTGTGACCTCCCACTGAGGATACCAAACTGAGATACATCCATCTCCTGCCTTGTCAGATTATCACTAAAACTGGAGACAGTATCCCTCGAAAAGGGATACTTTTTTCATCAGTTATGATGCCGATCTTAAAGTCTAAACCAAATGCACTGATTAAGGATTTAAGATACGGAAGGATACAGGATACATTAGACTGGATGGGACGGACAAAAAGCTCTACAGAGAATGAAAAAAGGACCCCACCTGCCAGGCCTCCAGCTCCTGTGACAGCTCCAGTTTACGTTGGATGGCTTCTAATAACTGGTTGTTCAGGGACATCATGTCGTTTTTACTTCTCACCAACTCGGCCTCCATCAGGTTTTTCCTACCAAGAAATGATGAAACCTTTTCAGTAACATCACAGAGATATTACATTTCAATTTCTAACTCATTACTGTGGCTGCAAGAGGAGCTTTCTGTGAGAAAAGAACAGTGATTCCTTGACATTTTCTGAATGTTCACCCCAAAATCTGCTGAATTGTTCTAGACAAAAGTAAAGAACAGCCATTCTTACAAAATAAACCTGCAAATGAGAAAGTACAGAAGAAAAAACGGAGCTTCTCACTTGGCTATGGCTTCATCTCGGTCTCTGATGGCCTGTTGAGCAACCTCCGCCTGCTCCTGTATGCTTTGCAGCTTGAGCCTCAACTCAGCGTTTTCCTGCTGCAGCTGGACGTTCTGGAGGAGGAAATGAACTGTGTTTAGCCCTCTGTGGAAAACATGCAGGATAAATCTATCTGTTTCTATCTCTTTAACACAATAAAGATGCTGTTGCACTGAAATGGTTTCTGGCTTCCAAGGATTCACAGTGATAATAAATGTATTTTGTTGCTCCTAATCTTTAGATTGGTCTGTACCATCACAAAGAGACAGTTTGGGTTTGAAATGTTGAAATAAATAATAAACTAAGAGAGCTTTTAACATCGTTGTCAGTACTTAGAGTTTAATTTATCGCAAAAATTATTCATGCCAACTAAAGTTGTTACAAACAGTCATTTGAGGCAAAAAATAATCAAACGTGCAAAGGTCACTGACTCTGAGGTGGATTACAGTGACAGCAGTACTGACACAGCTTACAGTCTAACATAATGGGCCTCTCTGGGCGCTGCTCCTCCCTGACAGACGTGTCCGTTCATCACTGGGTTACCTGATCCTGCAGCTCCTGTGCTGTGCTCGGATTCCCACACTGATCATCCGTCCTGACGACAAAAGCTTGATTCTGCTCCTGGGACAGAGACGTTAACACAGAGATCAGGTGTCGGTCATGCGTTTCACAGAGATTTACACCAAAAAGAGTTTCTGTGGCTTTGGCCTATTTGCATGGTGCTCCAAGGAGAGGAAGGGGCTGGGCAAGAATATTTAGTTACGGTGATAAATGCCTGTTACTGGTCTGAATGGGATAAAAATGCCACGAGACACAACTGGACAATTGTACAATCTCGCTTGCGGCAAATAGAGGCTTAACAAAACATGTAAGATATCAACTGCAACAATTCACTGGCATCCAGTGCATAAATAAGGACACAGTTCTTCAGTGTGGTTCAGTGTGTCAACAGTAAAGTGCCTCTAAAAGCCACTAGGGGGTAGATGAGCTAACTGAGAATAAATTAATAAATGTTATTATTAAAAGGTTAACATAGCTAGTAACTAAAACTGAACACTAAAACTAGATGTGAAAAAAAACCTTTTAGTTCTCTGAAAAAAGAAGAAAAACTAGACCAAAAAAGAAAAAAAAACCTGAAATGATAGTGTGTCCTTTAAAATCTATAACTGAAATATTATTTTTAAATAGCAGAAATGTATTTAGTTTTAGTCTTTTTCAATTTCATCAAATCTGTCAACACAATAAGCATGAGGAGGCATTAGTGCATATGTTTAGTGAGAGTGAGATATTTACATGAGAATGAGTCAATTACCTTCACAAAGTGTTGTGTTTGTATTATAAAGTCTATTCTGAACAACTTAAATCTGCCCCTGACAAATATCCCCCATATTATAATAAAAAGAGACTAATACTGAAACTAATAAAAACTAAACTAAAACTAAACATTTTTTAAACAATAAAAACTAAAGTGAAACAATCAAACCCACTCTAACTGAAACTAAACTGAATTGAAAACAAACATTAAAAATGAAATGAAAATAAAAACTAACTAAATATATAAAACTATAATAAGTCTGGAATGTGGTACGTGAGGAAGCTACTTCCTGAAGACAGGATTTGACTTCTAATGTCACAAAAAACAAAGTGGGGAAGTTATCCCAGTTTCAGTACAGTTGAAAAAAAAAGAAAAGAAAAGAAAAGAAAAATGACCTCTTTTTAAAGAGCATACAGCTAAATGTTTCCTTTATCTTTTTCAGCAGACTTATTATGAAGACATACAGACTTTGGAGTTTTGTGTATGTATCAGGTATATGTATATGATAGTGATATATGATTCACAACCATGATCCTTGATCCTTCCTCCTCCTTTGATTTCAAACAAGGTCGGCCTTTTGTTGTGCATTTCCTCTCCTACCCCACTTGCTTGTTTTGCTCACCTGAGGGCTGGACACCTGTGCCAGGGTTTGGGCCGCTCCCTTCAGCTGGAGCAGCATTGCCTGCAGGTCCTCCTGCTGATCCACGACCTCCGACCTCCCCGAGCTGTCCAGCTCGTGAGTCAGCGGGAGCAGTAACTGGAGGATGGAGCCCATTTCTTGCTTCATCTAAGTAGAACAGGAGGGGAGACATTTTGTGTCTTATTTGTTGTATTATTATTCAACTTAACCATGAAGTGTTCAGTTACTCTCACAACACAACTGGTATAGCTTAAAGGCTGACACTGTATATCTGGCCTACATTACAAGATCTAATGTTTCTGATGTTTTAATGAAAAGTAACCCATCGCTGACCAACAAACTGGGTTAAAAATTAGGTATTTATTTTCATGTTTTCCTTTCAGCATAAAACATGTTCTCTTTAAGTGACATCAAGTATTTATTTACACACTGGGAGGCGCAAGCATGACCTCATCTCTTTACTTAACTTCCTTGAGTCAAATATATCACATGACAGAAATGATATCATGATAACTCAACAAAGATATCTTCAGGTTAATTTTCATACTGTATGTTGGGTGGGTTAATCATATCTTATCTTGTGATAGGTTTAGGTGTAAGTGTGTACTGAAAGCTGTAAAACAAGGAAACTCTCTTACAATGTGGCTATGACAAACAGGAAATGTAGTGAATGACTCATGAGTGCAGTTTTACATCACATTTTCCTGCTGGAACAAAACAATAACACCCAGCCAGTGAGAATTACTTGTCTTCACTGTCAGTCAGTTTTCCTCTTCCCTCCCAGACATAATTCAAACATGTGCACCAAGCCTTATCTAATATGGTGTCCTCGCTTTGAAAATCAGGACCTTCGCACTTTCTTCTCGCAGAGTGCGTCCTTGCGTCAAACACAAGTCACACGGTCATGGAGAACTTGCACGAAATGTTCTGCCAGCACGTTCCTCTCACGACGATAACATTTATGCACGTTTTCTAAAATTAAATTTAAAAGATGATGTTTCTGTGGTGCCATTACTGTGTTATCTCACTGTACATGTCTTTCAAGAAAGACTTCTTGTTTCCAGTCATCGTAGGAAAACAATTTCCACTAAAAACACACGTGAATCACTGTGGGCACGACTACAACAGAACAAACCTAAAAATGAACACTTGCCAACCACAGTGTGGAGATAAAGTCAGTGCAGCCGGTCCCAAACTGAACTGTTCTGCTGTTTCTGTCAGACTACTGATTTAATTTACAGCCTCTCTGCCTCATAGTCAAGATTGCTCGTGTTTGTTGTATTGTTCATGGTATTTCCTACTTCTGTGCAGAGACATAGTTTCAGTTTGCACATTGTTGCAGCATTCATAGTAACTGTGTTATAAAAAGTATTTTAAACTCTTTTCTCATGCTCTGTCAGTCACTGCTCAATGTTCTACATGGATAACATCCTCTATCACTGTATATATAATTCTATATCATGATATTGACATATATATTAATATATGAAGTACATTTTCTGAAAGAAAAAAAAAACTCTTGAGAAAAAGTTTATGGATAACATAACAACACAGGAATACCTGTTTTATGTTTAATACCTTATGTTGCATAGCATCATATATCCACACATAACTACTGCTATAATAATAAACCTGGTTCTTCAAAGAGCACTCTAGTGAATTAGTATTCAGCTCCTATAACATTGCTGGACTCACAGATACCCAATCCAGCATTTTAGGCTGTATCGAAGACCTTTTCCAATACTGGAATCAGTACCAGAACAACCCTAGTCAAAACCTGGAACAGGTGTGTTATGCTAGTAGCGGCTAACGTAGCCTCCACCCTGCAGCAGAGATGAGGAGCAGGCTGCAGAGGTTTGATACACTCACTTCTTCTAACTCCACACCCAAGATTTGTTTCGATTTCAAACTTGCAGTCTTCAGACCCAACCAACACTGACTCAAGTGACATCACTCAAGGCAGTTTATCAGGGGCACATTGAGTCTGAAAATGTTTTGCACTGTTTTGTGTTATGGTTTCAGGTTTGATCAACATGTTTCCTTGAAACAGTGTGAAAGATGCTTTGAGGTACTTTCTTCTCTCATTTGGTGGGTGTGTCAATCAGCAGCAACGTGTACGTAAACACAGCCGCATGGCAATGCAGTGTGTTTGCGTACCCAACAGGGTGTTAAATGCACCACTGTTTGTGTTCAAATAAATGTTTTGCTACATTTGCCCGCCTGGATTTCACACAGCTCCCCTTGGAGCCAAAAAAGGCTTTATACATTTTTTTTTTTTACATATGCAGTAAAACACCTGTAAACACATTGTTTACACCTGTAAACAGACTTGCATAAAATCAGTGGCATTTACTGATCTTTGTCTTAATTTCTTCTGCCTGATTGAATGAACTATTATTCTTTTCCTCGTCTTGAGGAAAATAGTGCATTTACTGGGAGATACTTTCAGTTGTGGATAGACATACATTTGGTTCTCTGAGTATTTCTGGTGCAAGGACTGGGCTCAATACGTATTGAGTTTATTCATGACTTAGTGCCATGAAGAAACATGTCACCCAGTGCATCAATATGGCTCTCTGATGTGTTTTTAAAGAGTGATCTGCTTGAGTCCTGCTGCTGTCGTACCTCTTCTTTGCTGACTCCCAGCTCTGACACTTCCAGGCTGCTCTCCAGCTCAGACAGTAGTGAGGTGTCTCCGTGGCTCCTGGCTTCCTGCAGGGACACTTCCTCCTGAAGCTCCTCCACCTGGGCCTGCAGCTGCTGTGAGTGACCCCGCGCCGCCTCCACCTCCTGCCATGCCTCGGCGAGCTGAAAACACACAGAGGTGCACACACATGCATGAGGCTTAAAACAAAACCAGCAGGCAACAAATATATGATAGAGATTAAGATAAAGAAACATTATAAATCCGCAGATTATAACGATGATGAATAAGAGGTGAATATGATAACTTAAAAGTGATTCAACTCAAGGCCATGAGTGCTTTTTAAAAAGATGTCATGTAAATATTTCCACTAAGGCTCAGTGAGAAAGAAATCCTGACGTGCCAGATTCCAGCCTCCAGCTCGACACGAAACTGAACGAACACGAGTGGAATCCAGAATTGCGGGTGAACGCTACAATGACGGGGATGAGCTGATTGTTTAGCAGTGCTTTCCACAATCCCGCCGAAACCCAGGCTGCCAGGCAGGGAGCAGAAAATCCCTTTGTTATTGAGGCTCTCTCATTCATACATCAGACCACACTGGGCTGTGCTGTGTTTTCTGTGTGTGTACCTGCTGGCTGTGCTGCTGGTTGAGTTGGTCATGGAGAGCCAGGCGTGCATGTAAAGAGGCCAAACTCGCCCTCAGCTCAGTGTTTTCTTGACACACACTCTCCAATCGCTCCTCCAGCACCTGCTCCTTCTGGGTGAGACGCAGCACCTGAACAACACATAAACACACAACTTAAGCCAGACAAAAAAGTTTTCCCTGACTAACTCCTGCTATTGCCTCATATCACACCCAATCAATCCACCAATGTTGATATTGGTTAGTGTTTGGAAAGAAAAGTTTTTCTCTGACTTTTTCTCTTTTTCTTCTACATAAACCTTTTGCCAGAATCCCCCGAGCTGTGTTTAATAGGAGACAGGTCACTTCTACCACCAAGAATTTGTACTTGCATTTGCTTCATTGGCATTTGGAAGAAACCTTTTTACATTAGTTTTGGTAATGTGATTACATCCAGGCATTTTAGAAAGAGATTCATTTTGTGATCCAGGAGGTCATCTTTAAACGGTTTACTTTGTTAAACCACATTTCAGACAATGTTTTTGATGCAGACACCAAATCATATAATTCTTTTACTTCTTATGTATTTTGCTGTGATGGTCTGCTCTGCAGGTTCCAATGGTCTACATGTCTACATTCTCCTTCTGGAGAAAGTGATTTATAATCGCAATAAACAGACAAATTCTGGCAACGTTGGAAACCTCTGCATTCTTTCCTACAGAAACTCTGACTCGCTTATCCCTGTTTGTGCTATTTAGTTATGAACTGTCATATTCCTGTACAATTTATGTCTATATGTATATTTTTTTAATACTGCAGTGCTTGTTGTTGGTTTGGGATGGGAAATAAGAGGTAAAAAGTACTATTTTATTGTGAAAATGTACTGTTCCATTTTTGCTGTATTTACACTGTATTTTGTTCTACTTTTTTTGGTTTATTTTATTTCTATTGGCTTCTTTTAAGTCTCCATATTTGTTGTGTTGCCTGTTCTTCAATGTCTTACTTCAAGATTTTGTCTTGTGTTGCATTATGTCGTTTATGAATTGGAAAGGTGAGTTAGAAAAATCTGAATCACAAAAACCCATAGTTTCTTCTGCAAATAAAATGGAGCAGTGAATGTAACACAGTGAGATGAGATAAACTGGTCGCTGGCAACACGTCTGACAGGTATTAAGACATATACAGACACCCTGGTGCAGTGTGTTCTGGTCATTCTGTCCGTGTGAGTACACGATGCTTTCAAGACTGGACACATCTTACATGACTGTCCTTTTACACATTTACACATTTACACTACATTTAGGATTAGCTTTGGTTTCAGCATTTGGAGATGCATGTGTGTGTGTGTGTGTGTGTTCTGTGCATGGCAGTACCTGCTCCCTCATGGCACTGATGAGCTCCTCATCCTGCGGCCTGTTGTGGCTTCCTTTCTGTTGGAGCTCCTGTTTCAGAGCCTGCAGCTCACTGGACATGGCTCTCTCCACCTCCATTGCCTACACACACAAATACACACCAGACAGAAAACACACATACATGAGATTCACAAGCATGCTTTTTTTTAAAAAAGGACAGGACAACCATGTTTGTGCATTTGTTTTGTGCATTGTACACCTTAGACATGAGGAGGGGGCTACAGATAGATTTAAGCACAAAAGTCAGAAAATAAACTCTGACCAAGAAAAGTGGAATCATATTTTTGTTTCAGTCAGCCTGAAACTGAAAAACAAAGCTCGCCTGAGGCCTGAGCTTTAAGAGAATTGAGACCACAATCTTGAATCTAAAAATAATAACCAAATATAAAGCAGGAGGTTTCGCTGAGATAAAATCCTGTAATCTCGACCCAGAGGAGAAGAGGCATAATGTAATACCTGCCTGAAAGGTGGGGATTAGGTGACTAAAATTAAACATGTGTTCAGTATGCTGCGGGCCATACAGCACAAGGAGAATGAGAGATGGTTGTCTGTACTGCCTTCAGCAGAACTGCTTATCATTGCAACATGTTCCCAAGCTCCCAATGGGGTCTAAAGATCAAATTTAAGGGGTCACAACATGATTAAAAGGTAAAGAAAGACAAAACTATTTATTTTTTAGAACTTTTGTCTAATTTTTGCTTTAAATATAGATATTTTCATCTCTCTAGGCCTCTAAAAATCTTTCAAATAACACTATTTGAGAACATCAAATAATGTCCACACATAACCTGTGATGAGGGGCCACAAGTACACATATTGGCTCATTTTAAAAAGTGCTATGTGGTGTTTTTGATGAGAAGTAGCACTATAGAGCCATGTTTTTGCAAGTGGATCCTTCTTTTCCTTGTAGTACATGCACACACAAGAGTTGTTTTGTCATGTTTTGCAGGTTAATGTGCAATGTAAATACTGCACGGTGCAAAGTGGCAAATATTTCAGTACATTTAAGTACTATTTGGTCATTGAAAAATGTGATTAACAGCTTCAACTGACTCTTAATACACACAGTGTTTTTCAGACAAGGTTTGACATTATCAGTTGATAAATTGTGCTCAGTTTTCTGAGTGTTTTTTTACTGTTACAGTTGCCGGCTTGTCTAAATTAAAATGTGCATTTAATTGACAGCGAAATTTGTCGCCAGGAACATCATCGTTTGCCAGCCATTTTTGCGCCCATCTTAGATTTCCAGCGAAAATGAAAAACCTACATAACTTTTAAATGAGACCTCATACAGAGACAAATGACTCATTTTTTCTGAGTAATTTTGGCAGGAAGAATTGATTAAGAGGTCAGGTTATTGTCATGATTACCCTCCTGTTGATGGCAGTAACAGGCCAAGATACGTGGCAATGTGCCACCTAGCAAGCTAGTAAACATGGATGTAGGATTTTTACAAATTGGTTTTGCAGATGTTTCATGAGGAAGGAAATGCATTGAATATGTTTGTCAAGCCATAAGGCGAAACACTGGCTGAAAACATAATTTTGTTTACAAGAAAATTCCACAGGGCACCTTTAACAGAAGAAAAAGGCTGGAAATCACCTCCATAACTGAACAAGAAGCAATATGTCTCCTCTGATCACTCATGCATCAAACGCGCAGAAACAATTAGCCAATAACTGACAGACCAGTGTTAAATAATGATTTTTAATTTATATTTTCATGGTTCTACTTTCTCTAAAAATTAGCTACTTTCTCAAAGCTTATCTCTTTATCACCACATGATTTGTAAACTTTAAAAAACTAAAACTCAGGGATCTTTGGAGTGCTGTCGTGCCAGTTTGAAACCCATCGCTCTCCCATTCCCTCCACCTCCCTAGCCTGGTCTGGGTCCCTCAGTTCCCCTTACTCAGCAGTTCGGTGGGCCCCTGTCAGGTCCCATCAGGACCACATAATACAAGATGAAAGGCCGGCCTCTGCAGCAGATGGAGCAGAGGGCATCTTGGTCATGTCTGTGACATCATCATGCCACATTAGACAACAATGTGGCGGAGGGTAAACTTGGACATCATGAGGGTGAAGCGGAGGGGACAGCTTGTGTGTGCGTGTTTGCAGGAGTGCGCAGAGGAAGTGAGGCAGGAGCGAGGATGGCTAAAATTAGTGAGAAGTGTGTGTGTGTGACAAGAGCAAAGCAGGCACTGATGGACAAAAACAAAACATAGCATGCAGACACACCATGATGAGGAGAAGGTGGGGCATTAAAGATGATCATTTGCCTCAGCGAGTCGTCATTACATCTGAATCGTCCCGTCAACATGGGCCCCCTCCACAATAGAGGCAGCGACCCACTGAGAATCACCAAAACAGGAGTGGAAGGAGGAGGACGCTCCATTTGGTAGAGACACAAAGATGATATCCCCTCACATGGCCTCCCCACGCCTCAGGCCTTCACCAGTCCAAACACTGAGGCATCCAACAGCTGACGACCCAAGCTACAGCCGAGCCCCTCAGGGAGCGCGCAGAAAAGACGGCTTTCCCCTGGGATGATGGGATGTTGGGGTATGAGGGGCAGCATCAAAGGAGCAAATGAAAGATTTATATCTCTACTCGATGTATATTGTCTTTGCCTTTTTGTCTGAGAGCGGCATGATGCTAGTAGAGGGAGCAGAGGTCATGGGTGCTCGCCTCAATTCACACATCTCTTCTTACAATAACGGAAATCTACAGTGAGGGATTTGTCACAGTCGTCCAATAACACACTGTGATCCACAGACAGGGAGGGAGATCATGTGACACTGGGTGGACAGTCGGAGGTGAACAAGTAACAGAGGACAAGACCAAATCACCAAATGTTTCATTTACACCCAGTCAACTCTTACTGATAAAAATGGGGTTGACCAAATCCATTTAGGCCATGAAATTAAAAGAAATAGTAAAGTAAGACTAATTAGTCAATTACCCAATTAGTCGACTGACAGAAAAACAACAACAACAATAGTTGCTGATCAATTAACACCTAATATTTAATGTTTTTTGGCTGATTTTGGGTGACAAACAACATCTTTGTGATTTTTTCAAGATACTTGAAGACATTACTGTGGTATAGTGACAAATAAACAGGCAATTTCACTACTTTCTGACATTTTATTGACAAAATTTAATAGTAGACAACTAATCAAGTAATAGATTAATTGTTGAAGCTCTATTCAGTTTACTGTCATGATTCACCAAAAAAAAGCATGAAGTCCTTGAATTTGAGAAGCTGGAATCTGCACACTGGTACTTCTGCTGATGATTCATCAGTGATCAAAATATTTGCCAGTCATGTGTCTGTTGACCAGCAAATCAATTAATTGAGCTCTACAAAGTATTAAAAACACCGTCAGTAACAACACGATACAATACAACAATACTACACACCACAGCTTTGAAACTGGCCATTAAATTAAATCAACACCTCTCTAAAACACTGAATATTATAACTGTTATGAATGTCTGCTTTATTTTTATCTTTTAGCTAGGTGAACCTAATAAACTGGCAGTTGAGTGTTTGTTATTTTGACTCTCATATCACACATTTTTCATTTTGGAAAGTCGAGCTATATTCTTTTATTAAACAACTGTATCACAACTGTGATAAGATTCAGTATCGACTGTGGCATATTGAATCAGAAACATAAATCATGATAACCGAAAGTGGGAATGACTAATGGTTAAACTTTTAACTTGACACAGGTCCAAACCACTGTTCTGAAGTTACCTTTCGGGAAATCTTGCTGCTTTCTTCCCAAGAAGCTAACTGAATATTATAAACATTTCCAGCAATAATGATACTCCCTTTCCAGTCTGGCATTTCTTATCCAGTAGATGTGTTTACATGCCAGTGATGTGGAAAGTTTTCTTACACAAGAGTCAAACTACACTAGCAAAATGCCTTAATCTCATTTTCCTTTCCTTCAGTGTAAAATAAAAACCGCTGAGTCGGATCTTATATGTTTCCTTGTTGAACATTCACCGAGTCAAGAAATAAATCAACAAAGAGGTGCATCAGACACAAGATAAAGTCATTAAGGTTTTCTCATGTTGTGTTTCAGTTGCAGGGATGATAACATTTGTAATATAATCAGAGTAAAAACACCCTGACATCACTCAACACTCCCTGATATGTTAACACCTTTCCTGCAACTGTTTAAACAGTCAGCGTTGAAACCATGTGACCATCTGGCACACGTCAACATTGTTTTTATGCAGATGCTTCCTCATATGCACCAGGACTGATAGTCAAACAGCAGATCTTTCCTCTACCACTGGAGCTTTGCTTTGCCGTTGCTGGTAAACATGATAGTTTCTCTCTCTCAGGTTTCTGTGGTGCGAGGCAGACGCCCTCCTCCAGATTCCTGTCATGCTCTGGTTACACTCTCACAATTAGGATATAGAGTTACAAGCACACTGAAACCTGCTAGAGCTTCATTATATGTAGACTATCAGTCCAGAAGAGACAGAAATGACCCAAAGTTAACTTTTTTGAAATGTGAGAGTGTATTTCTGCTTCCCAATTAACTTTTAAACAATTATTTTTTTATTACTGATTAATGCGACAAATATTTACAGGATTGATCAATCATTTAGTTTAAGAAATGTAAAAATGTGAAAAATCACAATTCTAAAAGCAGCATCTTCAAATTGCTTCTTTTGTCCAACCAACTGTCCAAAACCCAAAGATCACTATCATAAATGATAACGAAAAGCAGCAAATCATTACGTTTAAGAAGCTGCAGCTGTATTAACAGAATTTTATCATAAGTCTTAAGTTACGATAGGAAGAGCCTAAGATAGGAAATTTCCCAATTTGTTATTATAGAAGTAAATCTTATCTAACTTTAGGAATCCTATCTTATCTTATCTCAGGTTGGGAAATCCTATATACTCAAATCCAACATTCCTTATGAACTGTTACCTAGCAACCAACATTATTTTTTTCATCTCAGCGAGCTTAACAAGTTTTAACCATGATTTTTTAAAATCATACTGAAACATACATTGAAACATACAAAACAACGCAAGCAAAACAACGGGCACATAACTTGATGAGAAAATGAGTTATAGGTTTTGGCATCAGTGGAGAAATCCAAAGATGTTCTCTTATAGGAATTGTATAAATAACAACGCTATCTCAGGAGATTAAAGAGACTGGGCTAAGAGACACAGTCTCCATCATGCCCGGCATCCATTGTGTGAAAGCAATAAAGATCAGCCATAAAGATTAAACAAGTTAGCTAAGACTACCTTTAGCTACTGTTGGTGAACAGTACCATTAGTTACGTTAGCGACCACTACTGTTAGCTGACACTACCGTTAGCTACTGTTAGCTAACACTACTGTTACCTGCTGTTAGCTAACACTGTTAGCTGCTGTTAACACTACAGTTAGCTAATTAGTAAGTTAGCTAATACAGGTGCATGTGGAAATGTTACAGTTCGGGCAGCTTAAACCAATGGTATGAGAGTTTATTTAAGATTTTGGGAATTTCAGATGCTGGTGTAATACATATTTCCTATCTTAAGTTAGGATTGGAACATTAACTTGGGAACTGTTCACCTGTGATGGCCTTTTTCCCCCTAAATCAGGTCCTAATCCCAATTACCATGGTTACCAAACCACTAAGATAGGATCTGCAAGTTAGGAAGTTTCTGTAATATGGCAACCAAGAACCAGCAAATGTTTGACATTTTTGCTGAAAAACATAACTAAAATGATTTATCAGTTAACAAAATAGTTGGCAATTTGTTTTCTTTTGATTAACTAATTGATAAATTGCTCCAAAAACTCTACTGAAGAGCTGAAGCAATTAATCGAATTATCGATTAATATTTTGTTTATCAATTGTCTGAGTAAAGCGATAATGTTAAATATCTACTGGTTCTAACATTGTCCTGTGGTTTGCTGATTTTCTTAGTCTTCAATTATGGTAAACTGAATATCTTTGGGTTTGTTTGTTGGTCTGACAAATCAAGAAATTTGAAATGTCATCTTGGGCTCGAGGTATTATTGGTCTATTGAAGCCCGATCAGGACACACACAATAAAATCCCGTTCCAGTCATAATTGTGGGAGCGCCTGTACAAACACACATAATCGCAGACAATGAGACACAACTCACCAGAACAGGCAACGGTGCAACAGAAGCAACAGCACGCTTCACCACGTCAGACATGGAGTTTCTTCACACTCTTTCTTTCTTCTTCCTCCAACACATTTACTCTCTGCTCCGGCTTTTACAACCACACAGAGTCCAGAGTTACCCATGTACCCATGTCTGCCCGGGCAGTGGCCAAATAAAACATTTTTCTCCACTTCCTCCTCCTTGAACAGCCTAAACACAGATAGCACCTTTTATCTAAATTGACGTTTTCCTGAACTTCTAGGGAGTCTTTTTCCTCAGTAAGTCCTTCAGTCTGTCCGCAGTTATTATTCTGTGGACCTTGACTCATGGGAGGGTGCACACTGTCTTCTGGCTTCATTTTTAACGTTGCCAGCTTAGTTTTGCTGTTTATTTTTAAACAACACAAAGGAGTTGCTACTAAGAAGTCAGTCGTGTGTAACGACTGTCATGTTTAGTAAAACATTTCCTAATGTCCTAGACTGGAAAAATACTCGAGTTTGTAGGGGCTGTGTGATCCTCCGTATTAACTGATAAAAAGCTGTAAATTACATCACCAGTGTACACTGGACTCTAAGGATTGAACAATGAAGATCATAAATATGTGACTTGAACAGTCTGACATTGACTTGAGTCAGCTGTTTGTTGCCAGTTATTTTTTCCAATACGTCATGCAAGTGTGTAAGCACTTTGTTAAAAGTTAAACTGGATCGGGTTAAACAGATTAAAATGATCTCATACTTGCAACGATTTCACGATGAATCATTTAGTTGTCAGCTATTGAATCAATTGGCAACTATTTTGATAATCAATTCATTGTTTTGAGCCATTTTCTTAGATAAAAAAAAAATCTAAATTCTCTGATTTCTGCTTCTTGAATGTGAATATTTTATGGTTTCTTTGCCTCTCTATGACAGTAAAGTGAATATCTTTGAGTTGTGCACAAAAACAAGACACACAAGGATGTCACCTTGGGCTTTGAAAAACACTGATCAACATTTTTAACCATTTTCTCACATTTTACGGACCAAACAAATAGAGGGGTGAGGAAATATTGGTACACTTCAGTATTGTGATACTGTATCGGTTCTCAAAAACACTGTATAGCGATATTGTCATTTGTTCAAAGATTCTTGGCAGTGGTTTATTATATAATGTTATAAAATGTCAGAAAATAGTAGAAAATGCTGGTCACGATTTACTAAAGCCCAAAGTGAAAGATTCAGATATCTTGTTTTGTTCAACCAAAAGCTTTTTTTGTCCAAAGCTCAAAGATATTCAGTTCACAGTGATACAAAACAGTGGAATCCTCACATTTGAGGAGCTGGAACCAGAGATTATTATGCCTTTTTACCCAAAAACTGACTTAAATGACTACAAAAATAGTTGGAGATTAATTTAATTGTTTCAGCTCGATTTTCATGTGTTAAATTCTCTTTCGCCAAACTAAAGGGCAAGTTCATCTGCATTCTTTTCCATAATGCAGTGACGTAGGTTAGAGCACTAATGCCCTCCCCTCTCTCAACCTTGGGGGTTTATATGTCACTATGACATAATGCAGAGACCTATGTCAGGTCACGGCTTGGGGAAATAGTGTTTTGTTGCTAAAATCAGGCAGTAGTCTGAGCTGACAGGGCACAACATGCAAGACTCCGGTATGAGGAGGGGAGGTGGATTCTGTGTTTCTACATCGATGATGCTTTCTACTCAAAGACAGTTAAAGTTCATCAACAAAGTTTGACTGATTTTGAACTTTTAATGTGAAGATGTTGACCATATTATCATCATTTTGTTGCTGCTGTTTTAACCTGACGCATACTCAAAAAATGCACTACAGAATCATTTCCTGGGTGTATATGTGTTATGTGTATCTGTATATGTGCGTATTTTGTGTGTAGCATGAACAAACTACAACTTGTTGTACAACCCTGTGTTGAATAATGATGATAACCTTGAATCCTTGAAAAAAGAAAACTAAAATAATGGACCCACCCCTTAACAAACATCTTCCAGCACTTCTCTATACTTCCCTCCCTTTGTCCTGGATCTGAAATCAAATCATGGCACTAACTTTCACTCCCCCTCTTGTTTACATATCATTTCCATTCTGCTCCACACTGGCACGGATCATTTGCCTGAAGCCAACAACTCAGACTTTGTTTCGTAGCTACTGACTGACAGACAAACTCCAGTTATCTGCCTCTCCTGCTCAGATGAAAAACTCTCTTTTTAAATTAAAACTTTTGTAGGCAATTTGTCATGGCCTTAAGTCTATAAACAGCTTGAGAGTTCGGCCTTGTGCAGATTAGACTGAGTCACACAGACACCTGAGTGCTTTGCTAAGAACATGGAGTTTCAGCGTGTGGATTGGGTGACAGATCGTCTCAGACATTTTGAATCCACAGCTCAGGTGATTGTTTCGCAGGGGCTCAGGTACCTGTCACAGCCGAGGGGATTTCTTAGCCCCCGGCTCTGTAGTTCCCCTTCAGTTCATGTGATGCAGACATTAAAATTCACACACTCGTCTTACTCACCGTGTTGAGCTGTTCCCTGAGCCGCTGCGTGTGCTCGCTGTGCTCCAGCTGGGCTCGACTCTTGTCTCGCTCGGCCTCAGTGAGGGCCTGGGTGAGACGCTCCACCTGGGCGCTCAGCTCCCTCACATCCCTCTCCAGGTCCCCCACCTGGCTCTCCCACTGGGACTGGCAGCCCTCCAGTTTCAGCCGCAGCTCATGCCTGCCTTGCTCCAGCTCCTGGAAAGATTTAAGTCAGTCCATAATTAAAATTCAACATTCATACTGAAACTATAATGCTTGTAAATAATCATTATCAGCAATATGGTGTTACAATGACAGCATTTTATTTTGAAAAGCAATTTAAGTGAAAAAAAAAGCGCACCAAGCCTCAAGCTGAGCTGCAAAGGATCATGGGAAATGTAGGACAGCTGGAATCTGAATGAAAATGGAGCATCTGAGGTTGCACTAAAAATGTACAGCATTTATGTCCTAATGTACTAAAATATCACCCAAATCTGTTTTCATATATTCCATTAGAGCTGAAATCATTAATTAATCAAGGCAGAAAATGAATCTACAACTACTTTAATAGCTGATGAATAATAGTTTGAGTAATTTTTCAAGCACAACAGCCAATAATTCTGTAGTGTCATCTTCACAATTGTACGGTTTTTCTTTTTCCTTTGTCTTATGTGATAGTAGGAATATAGCCTTTTATTGTTATCCCTAAAAAAACAATGTTAAGATGTCACCTTGAGCTTTAAAAAATTAGGTATTTATTGTTATTTTCTGACATTTTTAGACCAAATGATCAATATTGAAAGTATTTGTTAGTCGCAGCCTTATAGTCCATACAAGTAAGAGTACGTCAGTGTATGAATCAGTTTTAGGCAAGCAGGTTTTTGGCCACGTCTTTATTGCACTCTGTAAAGTGAAACCCCATGTCTTTGGTTTGCCTTGACTCTGTGATTTGAGCCGTCGTCGCACCTGATCAAATTAAAGATTGAACATCTGAAGGAGATCAGGATCCACCCTGAGAAAAGCAATGAGGCCATTATTTAGTCTGTCGAAACTGCTCAGGTGTCCAGGAGGCCACAACTTCACAGCAAAGACAAACACATTAAAGTCTGCTGACAACCTCATTTTACCTGCTGCCTCTTGTTTCATCGCTGTTAGGTTTGATTTATTTGTTGTTTTGTAGATATTTCACAAATTAAGAGGATCATCACTAAGTCACACACAGACACCGACAATGCAGTTCTCCGCTGATGTCTAATAAAGAGTTAGAGCACAAGTTTGATTTACAGCAGCGGGTTGCCAGGTTCTTGCGTGAGAGACATTTCATTATAGGCTAGAAGTACTTTTGTATTCACTAGAACAAGACAAAAGAAAGAAAGAGACCAGAGTAGAATGAGAGCACAGAGGCAGGAACCTGATCACACTGTGGAAAGTTTAGTCTGCTTCAGTGTAGAATCCATCACACATTTACAGAGAATTTCATATGAATATCTATTATACTGCCCATTATTAAATACATTAAATGATGTACTGCTGTTCACATTGTTTCTGATTTTATCAAACTGCAAGTCATATATACTGCTCTAAAAGTTTTCATTTGGACACTTAAAAATAAACTACCAACTGAAAATGATCATTTGTGAAATACTATTTTTATGTATTCAAGTTAATTAAACCTGGATTTTCTGGTATTTATTTTCAGAACACTTCAGAACTTATAAATTGAAGTTCTTCTAACTTGAAGACTTGAGTGCAGAGTTCAATCAACTCATTAAGTTTCTAAAGAAACATGATCAGGATATTAGCAAACATCTCAGCATGCATTGTTTGAGAGTTAAAACTCTCCTGGGACCTTTTTTTATTGTTAGAAGAAAACATATGACGAGAACTTGCTGTGTGTCACTAATTCACTGTAAGATACGTCATGGTGGTTGTTTTCACAGTAATTACAACACTCTGAATAATGAAGGATAGTGGTGAATTTGTTGAGTTGTCGGTTCAACTTAATGTCTTAAGCTTATTGAACAAGTTTTCTCAAGTACAACTCAATAGTATATATTTGACTAGAAAAGTTAATTTGTTTTGACTCATTACAAAATTACGTCAACTTGTCTTTTCAACCCCAGTCAAATTAAACTATTAAAGCAGTCCAGACACTAACTTTTTATAAGTCAAAACAAATAGTTTTTGCTTCAACTTAATATCTTAAGCTTATTGAACATGTTTTCTGCATTAGTATAACTTCTATTTGACTAGCAAAGTTTGTTTGTTTCGAATTATTACAAAATTACCTCACCTTATCTTTCAGTCACCTTAAAATTTCAAGGCAGCTTAGACAGTTAAAATAAACAGTTTACATTCACAGTGCACTTTCTTTCAGAAAAACGAGGAATTGGTGAGTAAGATAATATATGTGCAGAATATTTTCTATACCGGATTCACTTTGTTCCCGTTGTTGTCCTACAGTCTCTTGTTAATTTATATTTTAACGTGTTATTATTGAGTTTACAAGCCTGTGGTTGAATAAAAGGAAACTTCATGTCATTTTAACCCGCCCACTTCAAACATTAGCAGAAACCTCATCCTTAAACCCTTCCGAACCACATATTTCCCCTCAAAGCGTCATAATACACCATATATTTGCGCTCAATAGTAAAATGTTAGACAAGTCTTTCTTACCTCCAGCTTGTCTGCGTATTGTTCATGAAGTTTGTCGCTCTGATCTTTCAACTGACGGTTTTCCAGGAGCAATGCGTTTCCCAGCTGGGCTGCCAAAATAACCTCTTCCTCCTTTTGTTTCAAAGCAGCCAAAAGTTCATTGGGGTCTTGATAATCTGTTATTTCCTCCGCTCCGTAGTCGAAGTAGAAATCCTCCTCCAGGTCCATGTTCTTGGACTTGAAGCTCCATTCATCCAGTCGATCCATGATAACACTGTCACTCAAACCTCCCCCTCAATAATAAATAAATAGTATTTTACAGTAAAGACACAAATACACACGTGTGAATAATAAGTTGTCCATCCATAACTGAGAGCTGCTGCTCTGTCAGGTCTGAGCTGCACACTGAAAGTAAGCTGCTGCTCCGTCTGTCAGCAGCAGATGACTGTCTGTCTGTCTGTCTGTCGGTCTGTGTGTCTGTCTGTGTGTCTGTGTGTGTCTCCAGGGGGAGTTTCCTTCAGTCACCTGAGCAACTGTTGCCATCCCACTATCAATAACCACACCGACACCTGTCCTCATTCAAAGACTAGTCACAGTATGACTGTTTGATGATGGAAAATCACATTAAGTGACCACAAAACACGAAAACGCCTCTGAGGTGCTATTTATAAGGCACTCAATCAACAGTCAATCAATCAATCAGTCAGGCAGACTTAATCCCTTATCCCCCCCACCCTCATTTACAAAGCCCTCAATAAAAACAGGAACTAAAGGGTTAGAAATAGATTTTTATTATTTATTTTTTTAAAAAGAAGCAAAGTAAGGTAAATAAAATAAAATAAAATAAAACAGGTAAAATAAGATAAAATACAAAAAAATAACATGTTAATACCAAATAAAATGATAAAATACTAAAGCAGACTAAGAGAGCATCTTTACTCTTGATGTTTAGTTAATTGTGTGGACCAAACCCTACATTCACAGCTACCAAATGACCATAGTGTTTGAATCAACACCTTTCTGGAATAACAAAAAATAAAGAATAAAGTAAAATCAGAGTTTTCATCAACTATATAAAGGCATAATATGCAACAGTTTTACATATACAGGTGAAGAAGGTAAGTAAATAAAAAGTAGGCTATACAGTATATTAACATATACAGGTTCTCAGTAGAAACTCCTGGGTTCTAGATGAAACCCACAACATGAATATAAAAAGGTTCTCTGTAGAACCCCCTGGGTGGGTTCTTGTTAGCACCCTTAGAAGATTGAAATGTTCTGGATACAACCCCCAGAGAGGGTTCTGGGTAGAACCATTACACCATAGAAGGGTTCTCTGTAGACCTTCTCTGAAAGGGTTTCAAGTTAAGAGTGTGACTGAAAACTCAAATTAAAAAGATTTTTGCAACAAAAGACTCCAGTAAAGCTCGTTGAACAGTAAACTATATATTTGCTTAAATATAATTTTTCAAGAATACATTTTGGACACTGCACTGTTTGCATGATCTGAACTGCATGTCTAACTAACAAATATTTTTTTAGGCTATTTCCAATATAGGCTACTGTATATATTTTGAAGTACGGTGGTGAACATGACTGTTGCCACTGTTTCAGTCATCTGTCTGCTCAACAAGTGCTCAACAAGTCCACCGTGCAGGATCAGAACCACTGAGCAGAGGGGAGTGTCTGCCTGCTTTGTCTGGCCGCTTGCCAGAGGTCAAAGTTCAGCCTCCCACAGGGTTTCATGGAGCAGGGGGCAGTGTCAGGGGAATAAAAGACGAAGCATCGTGACGCATGGCAAGGCTTTTGTTGCCACAGCTTCTGTACATATGGCAGCAGGGACCGACCAAACGCAGAAGTCTTGATGTCCACTGCCACTGTCCTCATTGTTCCTGCTTAGTTTACAGGCTGCTGGTGGAGGGGCCTGTGCCATGAGTGTGACGAACGTACCGCCTGTTGTGAAGTCTAACAAGAACACATGTGCACACAGAGTCAGCCACAACAACACATTGCGACAAAGCTAATGAAGCAGATGTGTTTGTCTGCCTGAGCGTGTGCACTGCGTACAGTCGCGTGTCAGAGGAAGGGGCAGTCCTGTTTGGGGAGTAATGGATTACATGTAATCACATAACATAATTAGGATTCAAAAAAAGCTAACTGTATTCCATTACAGTTACAGAAAACAAGACATAATCAGATTATGGATACATTAAGTAAAAATAGGGATTATTTTGCAGGATCACAATTCTAAAATAAAGAATACATTTATATGCAGTGCACACACACAATACAACACTTAAAGAATCTCACAAAATCACTCCAGTGATGCAAAAATGCATCACCAGGTGGAAATTTCAACATTATTTTATCTGCAAATCAGAAAAGAGAAACATCACAGTACAGTGACAGTTTTGCATTGAGCTGTAAAAAAAAAATGCTGTCATCAATTAAGACCAGACATCTAATTTAAAGACACATTTACAGGTCAGACCAACCGCTAACATTAGCTACAAAGACCAACTGCTAATGTTAGCTACACTGAAATACTAGATAATCTAACACTACTGAAAAATATTTTGGGGCTGTAGGTGGTGATGGTATGTGTGTAAAAACACAAGCTCCAGAGCTGAATAAGTTTCTTTCTGTTTACTTAAAAGTTTGAGTGTGAAATGTGAATAGTGCAATTAACAAAGTACATTTAAATGTTTATTTACAGCTATTAATTTAAGCATGCATTCACACATAACAATGGAAGAAATATGTGGACATACAATGAATAAACTAACAAAGAACATAACACATTAGATCAAATAATTACACCATATTGGGCTTTGAGGTCATCCAAAAGTCAATACTTTAATATTATGATACTTGGATTAGGTTAGTGACCACACATTTTAACAGGCAATTAGTCATTGTGTTAAAATACATTTTTAAAATAACCCTCCCACCCCTGGTCTTATTAGACATTAAACAAGACTCAAGACAAATATCAGCTGCTCTCACCACTTATTACAATAAAAGTGATACCTGCTGCTACTGAGTCAGACCACAGGACACTTTCCCATGGTGTTCTCAGAGTGATGGCACCACTTAAGTTCAAGGTCTTGTGCTGTTGGAGCCTTTGCAGGAGGCGTGAACACTGACTCAAAGCTATACCCGGCCGACTGACAACCATAAAAACCTGGATGATGTTTTAAATCAAAGAATCAAGTGCTGACAACAATAATATACTGTATATATAACACTCTGTGTGTGCGCCAGCAGCTCCGCTGAAGTAAACTTTAGCTGCATCAGCAGGACCTGTGATGGTGTTGAGAGTGCTGAGTGTGTCGAATTATGCTCAGAGTATAAAGGACACATAAATATTAAAGATACTGATCATAATGAAGATGAGGGGAACATTATAGCAGAGCCAAAACATGCTGAGTGTCACTATATATCATGATTTTCTTAGTCAGGAAAAAATCACCTTCAGTAAGTCACATCCATCCCTGACCAGAGGATGGAAACGGCTGTAAACACCATATGTATCCATAGAGAGTTTGTGTTGGCTACTACTAATTTCATATAATGTTTGAGAGCTGTTTTAAGGATGCAATAAAAGTGAGCAGTGGTACAATTCTATTTAAATAAAACGAATAGTAAAATATATTTACATGTTTCATAAGTAAAATACTCCATTATGGAGAGTAGCTACTTAAAAATGTTACATTCTTATATAGTATTATTATCACCTTCATCTTATTTTTACAATTATTATGAAGTGGGCCTGATTTTCAGTCTTATTTTATAATATTTATGGAGTTATATCACTGTTTTCGTGTCCATTCTGTGTCTTTTTTAAGTTAACCACTTTGTGCATGTAATTTCCTCACTGTAAAGTACTTTAAGCAGGATTTCTTGTATGACAGGTGCTATACAAATAAAGTTTATTGTTGTCATATTATCATCATTGAGGTGGAGCATATTTTAACAATTTTACACAGACCTTCATATGTAATGAGTTAATCATTTTATGTACATAAAACCTTCAAAGTAACAAGTAACTAAAGCTGTCAGATAAATGTAGTTTTCTCTTTTGAAATGCAGTGGCCAAGCAGAAGCATAAAGTGGAAATACTCAAGAGGTACAAACGCATCTGAAATCAAATTGCACTTGTATATAATAGATTTTACTTTCCATATTTGTAGGCCAGCAGTGACAACTATCTGAAGTCCATCCCAGAGCTCTAGTGGCTCCTAGTGGAGAAAAATGTGAAACACATCACACTTATTATTACTACTGTGACTGCTACTGCTACTACTACCACTACTTTGGTCATAATCTAAAATATCGAAATGGATTAGATTATGTAAAAAGATGCTAAACTATATTACATAATAATTTCTGAATTGTATCATTTTTATATATTCAATTTTTGTTTTCTTTTATAATTATAGCTACTTCACATTTTGTTTAATTTACCTTTAATTTAAATTTACCTAATTTAAATCTCCTGTTTTATTATTGCTTAATATTATATTATTGTTGGGTGCTTTGTTCAGTATTTATCTATGCATGATTTTATTTGCATCATTGCAAATTTTTCTGTTTTTCATAAGGAAATGTGTCATTACTTTTCATCACTGAAATATAGAGGAAAAGAATGCAATGAAACTTTGCAAGTTAGCAGAGGATCTTAACCTTACAGAGAACCCCTAGCTCCATTGTCTTATTCCCTACTGAGTTTATTGTTATTTATTTATGTGCCTTTTTGTTATTTATTTTATTTAACTTTTTATTACTATTATTTTAATTTTCTCTTCATCCACTTTGTCTT
>JAJHUR010140518.1:0-16354 GCA_027495735.1 Lutjanus campechanus | reverse complement strand
ATGAGGCTGCTACCCTGTTTCTCCTAAAACTCCAGGATTGTTTTGTGAACTGAAGACCTTCACCCATCATCACATCGGCATAGTGGTGAGTACATACTGAGTGGCTTATTCTCACAAAGTGGAGTATCACTTTAAAATTCAATTATACTGATACTTTTTTTTGAAAATGTATATGGGTTTGTGATTTTTCAAAATAATGGTCATCTTTAGAAAAAGTCAAAATTGGAAATTCACATACTGGCCATTGATACCTGATTTATTACAACAGCAAATATGCGCACAATTAAATTAAAATGTTTGTTTGAATAAGTGTAAAAAATGTTTGGTAATTTACAGAAATATGATAAAATTATGATAAATTATCTTGTTTTTGTTCATGCAACCAAAAACTCTTAGGGTGAGTTGTTTTCAAATGTTTGAGGACGTTATTTGTGTTGACTGCATCATAGAAACGTACTGAAAATTTTGTGATACCACCTGCATTCTGTATTTCTAGAATTTCGTCATCAATATTTTTTTTAAAGGAAATGATACGAAACAAGTAGCTTTTGAGTCCAAGTACAGAATCGATCCAGCCATCCCTAACTTTTATAGATTGTTTTTTAATTCATCTCCACCAGGCATAAGCCCGTCTGCAGCTTCAGCACATTCTGAAGGACCTCTGTGATTCATATTTCTTGAAAAAACATTGGAAAGAATTTTTTTAATGACTCTGCGCAGACATCAGCGGCATTATGTTTTTGGGTTATCCCATTCTTACAAAAGCGATATCTCAAGAACACCTTGTGGGAATTTCTTCAAATTTGAAACAAATGACCACTTGGACTCAAGGATGAACTGATTATATTTTAGCGGTGAAAGGTCAAAGGTCAAGGTCATTGTGACCAATCCCATTCTCGTGACCCCGATATCTCAGCAACGCTTGGAGGGAATTCAAACTTGGTACAAATATCCACTTGGACTCAAGGATAAAACGATCAGATTTTGGTTGTCAAAGGTAACTGTAACCTCACAAAACACACACAAAACACAAGTATTGATATGCTAATTATGACAAAATTTCACACAAATGTTTTATAGGATACTAGCAGAGGATTTTTTAAATTACAAAATAAATGCATTTGTAATCTGGTACAGTTGCTGAACAAAATGTAATTAATAATTAAATGTAAACTCAATTAGTTACTAATCAAAAAGTGAGTGCACTTGTTTTTGATTTTCCGCTTTTGTCACACCAGGATCTAGCTGCTTTATGTTGACATTAACCCAAAATAAGCATTAATGTAGCCGTTCCCTCGAGTTAAGCTGTTTTGAACCCGGCTGAGGGAGATGGCGAGGGTGCACAGAGAAGGTCAAAGTCAAGGTCTGTCTGCAGACAATGCATGCGCTGGAGGCAGATCGACTGTCAGAGCGCCCCGCGTGGGGTCCTCCGTGTGGCTTTATTCAATATGTGACATGCCCCGTAGCTCCAGCGTCGGCTATGCTGGGAATGCAGGGGTGAAGGTTAGGGGTGGAGGGCCTGAGGGGGCGAGTGGGTGAGCAGACACTCAAAACACAGCTTGACTGTGTTTGTGCATTTGCAGGCAATTGAGAGCGTGCACATATGTGTGTGAGTGTGTGTGTGGGAGTGTGTAAAATAAGATGATGTATATAATCCGCACTTCCATTTTATTCGAGCAGATCCTTGTAAATCGTTAGAAAAGCCAGCTAAATAAGAAGTATTTGGTTACCATACTGCACGTGTGTGAGCCTCACCTGTGTCTGTGTGTCTGTGTGTGTGTCTGTGTGTTTTCAGAGAGGGATCACAGACACAGACCAGACTAAGACTGCAGGGTTCGGCTTGGACAACACTGGGCCTCTTTGGGCTCAGCAGGGACTCAGCTTGGGAAGCACAGACTCCATACTCACACTCACTCACACACACACACAAACACACACACAATCAGTGAGGCTACTAACACGTTGAGTTTTTTATTCCTCTAAAGAAAAAGGTAGATCAGCTTTTTAACATCAGCAGAAACTGTTTTATTTGAGCTCAACTGTGTTCCAACATTTCTTTTAGGCTACATATCTGCAGCAGGATCCTTTTTTCTTTCTTTCTTTTTTCTTCTCTCTGTTCATGTTCACGACCGAACAGACCACCAGCCAATTTGTTTTATTTTGAAGCCCCCCCCCCCTCCTTTTCCCCAACACTTCCTGGAATTAACTATTGGGGAACAAACTGGTTTTTCCACAGAATGACATCAAACTGTGTGTACTAGATGTGACTCCTTACATGTAAATATTGTGCTAGCACGAGCCTGATTAGCCTCGGACCCTGATAATATGTCCATTTGTTCCCTGCTTAAAGTTTTTCCTGGCCAGTGTTATCACAACCCAAGTACACGATATTCCAACATTGACAGTGCTTTTAACATGAGCCTGACACATCATGATGACCTGAACTACATGTCTTGGTCGCTGAATATACCAAATGAATATTAAATTATAATTAATGTTCACGTTAACTAACCATTAATGGTTGCACTTACAGTAGACTAACAACACGTAAAAAGTTGTGCTTTGTATCAAATTAGACAAAAATTGGATTAGACTAAGTAACTAGACTTTATTAGACCTTTATTATAAGGGTCTAACAGTGGGAAATAATACACTTTAGTTTATGTTACAGTTCTGTTGTGTCCCTGATTACCTAATAATAATATCCATCAAATAAAGGGTTGAAAACTGTCTAACAAAGAACATATTACTTCTAGTTTGTGTCTAATTTAATACAAAGTACAGCTTGTTATATCTTATTAGTGTAGTGTGTCTAACTAAATACCAACTAATGTTTTTAATAATAATTTAATATTCATTTGGTATACTCATTGGTCATCACGATGTGTCAAGCTGCACATGTCTAAGATGACAAAACAGCCACACTGGAACATTTCATACAATTTCTTGTGTTTGTTTGCACCCTATCAAGCTTGTACTCATCACTAGAACACCTCACTAGCTGGGGATTTTCCAAGGTTTGGAAACGGTATGAAGTATGATTCCTAACTGGAGTTTTCAAGACATTTTACAACACATGATATAACACACACAACAAACTAACTAACTTTAATCACGTGAATCAGTTTAAATACTGAATTGCAAATATATTAGATATGAGCAATATAGAATCAGTTCAGTTTATATGACAGTCTGATACACTCATGTCCATATCCACTGTAACTCTGTGTGGTTTATTCTACATCATCTGCATTTTTTGTGACATTATATTAAATAATAAACCAACAATAGGTTTTGGGTCCAAGCAATAGCCAGAATAGAGCACCCAGTATGGCAGAAATTTAATTCATTATAGCTAAATTATAATAATAATTATTATTGTTATTATCATTAGAAGTAGTGGTATGCTGGTATGGCACCACCATCTGGTGCACCGATATATATTGTTACCACGGGGAAAGGTCGACTGCAGAGCGGTCTCAGAGTTTTTGAGGTACAGAAACCTTTGGAGAAAAAAAAGAGGAGGAGGAGGAGGAAGAGGAGGAGGAGGAGGATAGATGGGTCCACCTGATAACCATCCAGAATGTGATGCCTTGGCACAAATACGTAACTATCCATTTATACTACAAAATGAAACCTAGACTTCAAGCGGCTGAAATGAAGCCTGGACACTGTTACTCAAAGCAGGCGAGGATGTAAAAATAAAAATGACCAGAAGAACTGCACTGAGTTTGGTGCCATCTTCTGGAGACTGACATTTTGTTCAGATGGACAGGAGGGATTTTTACAGGCAACAGTGCTACTTATTAAATCTTTGTATTTTTCATTAATTTCATTTTTGTCTTTTATTCAGTTTAGTTTCAGTTAGTTTCCAGAGTGGGTTTATTTCAGTTTAGTTTTTATTGTTTAAAAATATTTAGTCTTAATTTAGTTTATTTTTTACATTCATGTAAACATCCCAGACTCAGTAAACATATACATCAGTGACTCCTCATGCTTGTTGTGCTGACAAATTTAAACTAAAAATAAAGATAACTAAAATAATAAAGATAATAATAGCTAAAATAATTTAAACTAAAAAATAAATACATTTTCTGTGTATTTTTCATTTTATTTTAGTTTTGTAAGTGTACAATATTGTTTCAGTTTTTGTTTTTTCCTTCTAAAGTTTTTTTTATTTTATTATTATTATTTTCATTTCAGTTGACTAAAGTGCATTCTCATATAATGTTTTTAGATTTAGTCTAGTTTTAGTTAACTATAATAACTTAAGAATATCCTGTTTTAGAACAGTCATATCCCAAACATATTCTAATATGAAACACTACACAATAATACTGTATATTTGTGCTAAAATGTGCTCATAGGTGAAAATAAAAAGCTGATGTGAGTGTGTAACACAACACTCATTTTTATAGGATTTATTCAGTAGCTTTACACCTATTTTTATTAAACTGTGAACATCCAGAATGTTTAGATTATTCACAAATTGTATAATAAATGTTATCTACTATACTTTTTCGAGTATTGTCAATTATCTCCTCCTTTGCGCCGACTTTGCAAGCGAAGGGTTAAGGCAGCCAGTGCCTTACGCACAGGTGTCTCGCCAGTCCTCTATCAAACAGCGCCTGCAAACTGTTGGCGAACTTTTTTTTTTCTTTTTTTTTTTCTTTAATTAAGTTGATCATAACTGTAACTCAGCTGGGATTTGCTGTCCGACTAGACAGGCCACTGTAATTCATGTAGTTAGATCTTAAGTGGGTTTGTGCCGCAGCCCTAATCTCTTGCTACTATTAAACGTGGAGCGACTAACCTGGAGAGCTGTCCACATCGAGCCCGGTCCCGCACGCTCCTCTTTTCGCTCTTTTTACACCTACGTCTGATTCCAGAGGTTAGAAAAATAATTCGGCGACAGTTTGACAGTTTTAAGAGGTTGTTTTTAAAGCTTTAAAGTCGAGTCAAACCTGTTTGGATTTTCGAGATTTTTTATTTTTTTATTTTTTAAATTTTAGTGTCCGTTCTGTTACGCGTCGGAGATGTGGTGGATGCTGTTTCCGCGATGGATTTGGTTTCTTCTGGGACATTATTACACTATTACACTCCTTTATATGAACAGCTGCCGTGTGAGAGCGATGCCCATGCCCATGTCAGTGTCGAAAGTGGTGTACTCTCACGCGGGTATGTGTCCGAACGACCTGAACCCCAACCTGTGGGTGGATGCTATGAGCACCTGCATGCGAGAGTGTGAAACTGACCAGGTGAGTTGACCTGCATCCATCTATCTATCTATCTATCTATCTATCTATCTATCTATTTACATTATGCATGAGCTTTGTCTGGGGGGTTAAAAGAAAAATAGCATGCAGCCACCCAAAAATAATGTTATACATGTTGCATTTCAACATTTCAAGTTTTTATTCATTTTGTGTCATGTTGACCAAATACTGGTCAAAACTTATCCACACTGAAAACCCAGTGAAGTCTGCAGGCAGCGTTTTGTTGAGATTAAAGGGACAGTTCACCCCAAAATCAAAAATCAAAGTTGTCCCTCTTACCTGTAGTGCTTTTTATCCATCTAGATGGTTTTGGTGTGAGTTGCAGAGCTCTGGAGATATCCACCATAGAGATGTCTGCCTCCTCTTGAATACGATGGGACTAAATGGCACTCAGCATGTGATGACAAAAAACAAAACAAAAAACACATTTGAAGCTTTCCAAAAATCCACAGACCTTGTTGTGAGCAGTTTCATGTAGGAACTACTTTCTTTCTAGTAGTAAGAAAGAAATTTCTGTAGATTCTACTGCAGAAAGAAAGTAGGTCTTGCATGAAACTGCTCACAATTAGATCTATGAATTATCTTGTGTAACTGTGTTATGATTTTTGAAAGAGATGCTGGTTTTGAATTATTCAAAAGTACTTTTTTTGGTGCTTTGAGCACCACAAGCCAAGTGCCATTTAGTCCCACAATGGAGAGAAGGTAGATGTCTCTATGGCCGATGACTGAAAACTATGCCACTCACACCAAGAAAATATAAATATATAAATAGCTCTCCAGGCCAGGGGAAAATATGTACTTTTGATTTTGCGGTGAGCTGTAAGATATCAAACATTTCCTCGGTTTTATGCTGTATTTCAATTCAAACTGTATCTCAACTCTAATAAAAGCAAAACAAATGCGCTGGTATGTGGTACAAAAGTTTTGTTTCTTTCCCAACTTTAGGACTGTGAGTCATTTGAGAAGTGCTGCCCTAATGTCTGTGGTAACAAGAGCTGTGTGGCAGCACGCTATATAGACGTCAAGGGCAGCAAGGGCCCCGTTGGAATGCCAAAGAGCGCCACCTGCGACAAGTTCATGTGCTCTCAGCAAGGGTCCGAGTGCGACATCTGGGACGGCCAGCCTGTTTGCAAGTGCCGGGACCGCTGTGAGAGAGAACCCCACTTCACCTGCGCGTCCGACGGCATGACCTATTATAACAAGTGCTACATGGACGCAGAAGCCTGTTCCAAGGGTATCTCTATCTCTGAGGTCACCTGCAGGTAACATGTTAAGTATTTTAGATCTCTACCTTTTGTTTCTGGTGTTATGAGGTAAAGTTGTTTCATTTTGGTTCTCAAAATTAAGACATTTGAAAAGCACAGCTTTCTTTGTGGCTGTATCAGAAACATAAATGTATTCTGTGTGTAGCGTGTCAGTTAAAGCTGCAGTAGGCAATATTATTTCATTTTTTACTTATGTTAGCTAGGACCAGCTAGTTTTAACTATTCATATCATGACATCCACCTGTCAGTCAGTCTTCAACTTTCAGCGGAGTAAGGCACCAAAGCCAATACATTAGTTAGTTTGGTAGCATCACTAAGGTAAACATGTGTGTCTTCAAAGATGTGCACAACCTCAAATCGCGTTCTGCTACACCAAAAATACTTTCATTATGAGCCTGCTGGCTAGAATTTCTTTAATTTTCTTCTTTCTTCGAGAAAAGTAGTATCTGACAGCAGATTATGTGCACGCCATTTTACAGTGGACTACTTCAGCAGCTAACGTTAGCTACATGTAGCATATGCGGGGCTGGGGGGCAGGTCTCACTGGTTGTTACTGTACAAAAGCACAAATTTATAACTTGTACAAAACTACAATATAATGTCTTTATTTACTGATTTGGGTGAAACTGGATCATATTTTATCGAGAAAATGTTTTGTGGTTTTCCCACTGATATGCTCCTGCTGCTTAGCTTCAACTCTGGGTCAGAGTTTCTGCTAACTTAGCTACAATTAGCGGGCAGTGGAATCAGGCTCAGTAGCCTCTCAGTGAATATGGCCAGACAGGGACCGACCATGATCCCAGAGACCAACAGGAAATACAGTATGGCGGTCACTGACTGAGTTTCCTGAGCATCCTGAGAGCTTTACTTGTTGCTGAAGTAACTAACTGCTAAATGCTATTAGCTCGGTAAGCTATGCAGCTAACACTAAGTTAACTGACTAAGTCCCAGGGTGCCAGGAGCCAAACCAGGCAAGAAAACTACTGTTGCCCTATATTCCTTGTTGTCAAACCTATGTTTGTCTTAGTAGCAGTGTTTGGTCCGAGTCTAGCCGTGTTCACTGTCAGGTTAATGGACCGCTGCACTGTAGCTGTAGGCCTATAATTGGGGGGGCATTGCGTCAATATGCAGAAACAAATAGCACCCTTATTTCTGTTTCACGACGACTTGAAAATGCTGTCTGTCTATGAGCGCCCATCCCTATATTTTTTAAAAGAAACTGGACCAGGTCTGAATCAAACAATCAGTCAGGGTTAGCTAACACATAACTAGCCAGTCACAGTAACTGTACTAACAGGGTCATCCATTTTCTGCATGTCTTTCTTTGGAGTCAGACATAACTAGCCAATTAGAAAAGACATTAGTTTGCTAATGAGTTACAACTGACAACCTTGACATTCTGCTTCAAAGCCTATCAGAATGTGTTTGTATGGTTGGTGCATCATTTTGTGGGAGGGGCTTTGCAAAGTGATACGAGATAACACAGAGGCTTAAGATTTTATAAGATATATATATATATATATATTATATATATGTTCAAATTGCCTACTGCAGCTTTAACTAAGAGTCTTTGACATATCCTGGCTCTGATTAACTCAGTTCTTGTCCAACCTACCTACAGGTACCACCTGACCTGGCCAAACACCAGTCCAATCCCTGCAGAGACCACCTTACATCCCACCACTGCCCTCCAGACCACCCTCCCAGCTGACATCCAGCTCCCCACCATACACAGCGGCCCCACCCAACAGGCCGTTTTTGTGGGCGAGACAGCCAGCTTCCTGTGTGAGGTGTCTGGGAAACCACGTCCGGAAATCACCTGGGAGAAACAACTGAAGGGCAAAGAGAACACCATAATGAGACCTAACCATGTCCAAGGGAACGTCGTGGTCACCAACATTGGCCAGCTGGTCATATACAATGCGCAACTTCAGGATGCCGGCATCTACACGTGCACAGCCAGAAATGTTGGGGGAAGTGTATCATCACACTTTCCCTTGGTAGTGATCAAAAGAGAAGCAAAAGGTAAGAACGCAGGGGGCAACAGTACTAACCTACCATTTCCAGCTGAAGAGTGCCTGAAGAGCCCAGACACAGATGACTGTGGAGAAGAGAGCATTAGCTGGTACTATGAACCAAAGAGGAACAATTGCTTCACCTTTACCTACAGTCAGTGCAATAAGAACCGTAACCATTTCGACACTTATGAAGGCTGCATGCTGTCATGTGGAGGAGAGCTGGCGGCTCCCTGTAGCCTGCCAAGCCTCCAAGGGCCTTGTAAGGCCTACGAGCCTCGCTGGGCTTATAGCAGCAGCCTCAAAAAGTGCCAGTCCTTCGTGTATGGAGGCTGTGGTGGCAACGAGAACAACTTCGAGTCTAAAGAGGCCTGTGAAGAAATGTGTCCCTTTCCAAAGAACCACAACTGCAAGGTGTGTAAACCTCGAGGCAAGATGGTCACCAGCTTCTGCAAGAGCGATTTCGTGATCCTCGGCCGCGTGACTGAGCTGACCGAGGAGCAGGAGTCTGGCCACGCTTTGGTGACAGTGGAGGAGATCTTGAAGGACGAGAAGATGGGTCTGAGGTTCTTTGGCAAAGAGCCTTTGGAGGTGACTCTTCTGAACATGGACTGGAACTGCCCCTGCCCCAATATCACCACAGCCAACGGGCAGCTCATCATCATGGGGGACGTTCACAACGGGATGGCCGTCCTGCAGCCCGACAGCTTTGTGGGCTCCTCCAGCACCCGCAAAATCAGGAAGCTTCGTGAGATTGTCCACAAGAAAACCTGTGATTTCCTTAAAGATTTCTCTGCCGTCCAGTAGAGTCTTAGTTGTGCTGTTTTCTGATTATTCCAAGTTCCAGTGACCTCACCAGTCCGACCGACTGCCAGTAAACACAAAACTAGTAACTTATCTGTAAGGCTAGCTTTACACGGTGAAACTTTCAAGCGCAGGTGAAGTTACAGCTGAGTTGCATGGCATAAAGTACTCTGCAACACACTTGAAATTTGTCTGAAACTGAGCTGCAACAGTTGCAAAACTCTCAGCTTTGTGAAACTATCGACCCAGTCCTTGAAGTCAACCGATTTCAACTGATTGATTTCAACTTGACAACGGCTTATCGCCAGATATTAAACAGATGATGGTCTCTTGCTTGCCAAGCTACAGTTTCATACTGATGTCATAAGGGGCCAACAAAGAGCTACTTATTTATTTATTTTCCTTGAATCAAAGGGCCAGTGCACTCACAGGAGGGCTCACTGGATCAAGCTCCAGTGTGAAATGATGCACTGGTTTATCTTTTGAGTAGCCTGTAGGTTGCCTTTTCTCCGCCAGCATATCAATAAGCATTAATGCACCGATAGCTCTGTTCCTGTTCCCCCAGGACAGACTTTATATGAAACAAAGTCAGCCAGTGCAAGAAGATAAAGTGCGTTCCAACACATTCCAACTGATAATATCCAGCAAGAAGATCGTAAGATCGTAAGATACAAAGATGCTAATGCAGCTGCAATGACACATCCTACATCCTACTACAATCTAGCGAGAAAACTGTTATTAGACTGATTATTTTTGAACTGATTCATGTAACTGTCAAGTTGCATGGAAATTATGTTTCATACAATTAGCAACCTGCAACTAGTTGCGCAAAAGTTTCACGGTGTAAAGCCAGCCTGACACTGGAGGTTTTGTTGCCTGTTTCAGATGTTTTCCCTTCTTTACTTTGTTCTGTATTGCTCAGTAGATCCCAGAAAATCACTCTTCATAGTGTTTAATTATGTCACTGCTCATTTTTTGGCAATCATTTTCTTCACAGATGCTGTGTCAAAACTGTCCTAATAGCTCTTTTAAAAATAATAAAATAAAATAGAATCCGTTTTGATGGCCACACCTAGGGTACACTGTCTGGAAAGGGCAGGTAGAGTAGCATTAGTAACAAGAATTTATTTACCCTGTGCAAATTATTTAATCTTTTACTAAAACTGCATTATAGATTTCCTTTCCAAATGTTATCTTGAGTACACTAATATCATGCATTAGCGGTATGTTTTAATCTGATTGGTACGTTTGCTTTATGTTTTTGTGGGTTATCATGAAAAAGACATTGTGTAACATCAGTCATGAGCACTTGAGCTCACAATAATGCAGCCTCAGTTCATGTACCAGAATCAAATAAGCTCTTTGGTTCCATCTTTTGTGGAATCTGTTTTGATAAGTTTTAATTTACAGTACAGAATATGTATATGGACGTCTGTCCTTCGTATTTATCGTATTTATATGTGAATGTAATTACATAGAGAGCAGACATATTTTTATGTTATCTATGATATATTAGTGTCCATTAAAACTTGTATGGAACATGATGACAAAATGAATAAAGATGATTTAGAAGAAAACACGATGCTTTTGTGATGTTGTCCCTGCGTTGAAGACAAGACGTGGTCGCAGTTTATGAAAAGGCTTTTGCAGGCAGGCAGTGCAATGTGCTGCTCCGTGGTTGACATCCCTCCATCCATGTCCTCCTCCTTCCACTTGTATTTCACACAACACACACACACACACAGGGCCCAGGCTGAAGCAGGTCACATTCCAGCCCAGCTGTGGTGGCCCGCAGAGCTGTGTGTTGTGTTGTGTCTGGGTCTGGGGCCCTCGCATAGCACACACCCCACCGGCCATCCATTGGCCTTGGGCGGCCCCTTTCATGTGCAAGAGGCCGGGGTGAAGGGGAAGAGGAGGAGGAGAGGGATGTTGGCTGATTCTCCCTCTTTCACTCACTCTGTTGGCCACATCTGTCTTAAAGGGGCATAATAGAGAACAGAAGAGGTGGAAAAAGAACACGCATTCTTTACTCGAATAGAAGGACAGATAAAGGACAGAGAGAAAAAAAAAAGACTGGTAAAAGTAGAAGCACAGGGTCTGAAATGTATTCAAAAAATAAAGTAAAAAGTCTCCCTCTAAAGGACATTTCTACCAGCTGTTTATACTGTTAAACCTAACTGAACCTCGCCTTTTCTCCACGGTCAAGTTGCCCTTGTTTTTGTCTTGCTACAACTTTGACGTCGTTTTGGTCTTGCTACTTCTTTTACGTCGCTTTTGTCTGGTTTTGTCTTCAACATCGTTTTTGTCTTGTTACATCTTTTTTAAACATCATTATTTTCTTCCTATGTCTTTTATGTCATCTTACGTCATTTTTGTCTTGTTATGCCACTTTTGTCTCGTTACGTCTTTTATGTCGTTTTTGTCTTCTTATGTCCTGTTATGGCTTTTGTCTTGTTACATATTTGACATATTTGTTTGGTCTTGCTAACATCTTTTACTTCGCTCTGGTCTCGTCATGTTTTTCATGCTGTTTTTGTCTTGTTACATTGTTTTCATCTTGTTAAGTCTTTTTCTGTTGTGATACGCACTGACGGATACACCAAGGAATAATCTTTTCCATGTTAATGTCCCAGTCGTTTATACTGAAATGGGTGTGGTTGTTGGGACGATGAAGAATGATGCGTCATGTCTTCAATGTTGTTTTCGTCTTGTTACAACTTTTTCGTCATCTTGGTTCTTGTTACGTCTTTTACTTTGTTTTTGTCTTGTTACATTTCTAATAACGTTTTCATCTTGTTAGAGCTTGTTATGTCTTTTCAACATGTCACGCTGTTTTTGTCTTTTACGTTGTTTTTTGTCTTTATTATTTCAGTACGTCATTTTAATCTTCTTACGACTTTGACATTGTTTTCTTTTGTTACATCTTTTACGTCGTTTTGGTCTTGTTTGGTCTTGTTTGGTCTTTCATGTTGTTTTCGTTTTGTCATGTCTTTTGTTTATGTCTTTCTTGGCTCATCCTGTCTGCCATTTTTGTGTTGTTACACCGTTGTTGTCTTGTTACATCTTTACGTCATTTTTGTCTTTTTACGTTTTGGTCTTGTTATATTTAAAGACATTTTTGTCGTTATGTTTGTTACTTCTGTCATGACTGACGGATAATGTCACATTCAGACTGAAATCAGTCTTTGTTTTGGGACAAAGCACAGTGATATGTTTTGTCTTTAATTTTGTTTTCATCTTATTACAGCTTTTTTTCCTTTTTACGTTTTTAATGACATTTTCATATTGTTGTTTTTTACATTGTTTTTGTCTTGTTATGTCTTTTACATTGTTTTTGTCTTGTTACGTCTTTTATGTTGCTTTTATTCTATTGTTTCATTTTCTCCTTGTTATGACTTTAATGTTGTTTTCATCTTGTTACATATATTATGTCATTTTGTTACGTTTTTAATGTTGTTTGTCTCTTGTCTTATTGTTTTCATCTTGTTACACTGTTTTCGTCTCATGTCGTACATGATATACACAGATGGATACACCAAGGAATCGTCTTTTCTTTGTGTTATTGTCCCATCAATTTAATATAATATATATAATAATATAATCAATAATTCCCCTCAAATACATTAAAACTAAATTAACAAGCCTGTTTTGAAAATGTAAGGAGTAGAAAGTACTCAAATTTGTGTTCAAATGGGAATAAATGTAAAAAAGGTGAAGGCTCTACTTAAGAATAGCAACTAAAGTATTTGTACTTTGTTGAGAACAGAAAGAGGAATTTAAGGAGAGTAAAGAGTGGTGCAGAAATAGGGGAAGGTAACCTGTGAATTGAACTTAAGTTAGTATAGAGCTTGATACTTTAATTATCTCCATTAGCCCAAAATTGTTCTTGAGAAATTTTAGGCTGTCATGCTGGAGCTTGTGGCTAAACTCTGGTGTGGAAGAGAAAGGTGTCAGAAAAATGAAAACGTGACTGAGTGTGCAGGTGCAGACAGTTAGGATGTCAGGTGGAGCTGTGGGATACCTTCAGGACAAAATGAGTTACCCTGAACCAGCGGGGCATACAGGAAACAAAACATAAGGAGCCAACTAGCCACCGAGTGTTTTCCCCCTTCCCCCCTCTGCCCTTATATCCCCTTCTCTAACCCCCTTCCTCAGCCCTCTTCCTCAACTGTCTACCCTCTCCGGCCCGGCAGACAGCAAGCCCTGGGCGGCGACCTCTGACCCTGCTAATGAAAAAGAGGCCACCAAGGAAAAGGCCACTTTCATTAGAACTGTTGACAAGTGTTAAGTGACTGGCTGAGCTCCAGACTAGCTCCACACGGCCCCCTTGATGCCCGGCACATCACAGCCGGCAGCTGATTTCAGTATCAAGTTCACTTAGAGACCACCAGCCAGGCAGCCTGCCAGACAGACCATAATAATAAGCCAGACAGCGGCAGGCACAATGGGAGGGGGGGGCACAATGCCCTCAGTGACACAGTATCAGTGACGAACTTGCTGGTGTTAAGAGAGATGAGCGATTTTCATTCAGGGTAACTAAAAAAAAGGCACTGATTGCACAACAAGTGTGCATCATCATACCAACTTTTATGAACAAGTTATGTGAAAAGACAATTTATCAAAAAAACATTTTTATCTTTATCTTCTCCCTCTGCGGATAAATTGGCAAAATTGCAGTAAATTAAGTGTCTAGTCAAGTTATTTATTCATAACTAACATAAGTCTTCCTTGTTTATACATAAACAAGAGACAGTTCGCTTACTTGTGAGTGTAAAAAGGGTGCTGTGGATCACATATGATGTGACGCTTCTCAGCCTCTTGTCCAGGGACTGTTTTGCCTGTGGGCCACTACTGCAAAAAGACAGAAGGTCAGGGGCCAGTTAATAAATAAACATTAATAGTAATGTTATTTATCAGGTAAGATGAATAAAGCCTCATACTCATCTTTTGTTGAAATTCATTCATAATTAACTGGCTTATTAAATAAATTAACTTCAAAGGACTGACAGATGACTCAGATATTTTACAGCATTTAATAACTGCAACTGTATTTTAGTTGTAAATACCAAGCAGCTGGAACATCTTCCATCTGCATTTAGGATCCTTTAGTATGAAATACACATTCATGGGATCAGAATTATCATTTCCTGTGTAACTTTTGCTCCCCTGCAGCTAATTGTTGTCTTCCCCTGCATAGCTCACTGTCTCGTCCTATTTCTAAAGTAAAGCTTCCATACTATAAGGACATTATACCTCCTGTGAGACTCTTCAATACATCCTCCATGCTCCATCATCAAATAGTTTCATTTTTATGATTTATTATTTAAATCACTTTTTAATGCATTAAGTAAGCTATTTTAACCTTGTAAAAACTTTAATTAAAAGTAGGCTACAGCACATTTAAAAGTACCCATCAAACAGTTGACTAAAGCTAAGGTCCCAGCACTCACTGGACAGGCAGCCAATCATACTTGAGGAAAGTAAAACTACACTTGAAATAAACTAAATGACACGAGACATCAGAGTATGATAAAGTCTGTCTTGTGCAGACTGGACAAAAACTTTAAATACACATGTGAGTCCAGGCCAGAGCCTCAGTAACATTTGGGAAAGCTTCAAAAGTAAAAGAGGTTATCCTCCATTTATCACCTCTAATATTAACACTCATAAACATTTCATATGATTAATTGATTGATTAATTCTTGGACGTACCTGTGAGTCCATAAAAAGCATCTTTCATGGAGCAAAGGGCTCAACTACGAAGTGAGATTAATGTGTTAGCGAGGCACGTTGAATCTAAAGTCAGAGTTTTCAGTGTCACAAAGGTGTCTCTCTTTTAACCTGGCTAGATCACCATGGTAACTTATGCTGAACTCATAACCTGGTCGGGAGGCAGGTTTGATCAATCTATCCTATTCATCACGGAAACTCGTCAATCAGTTCATGGGACAGCGTCAGACCTACGGCATCGCAAATTTTTCTTTAAGTGTAAATTTGCTGCATGAAGTTTAACTGTTCAATGTGCAGTTGTCTTATTAAAAATAAACATCAGCATTAAGATCACATTCAGTAACGATCAGTCATTTTCTGCCAGCATTCTTCTTCTTCTGCCTCATTTGCAGCAACAGTGTTGCTTTTTTCCCCTGTGATATATGTCTTATATTTTCCACAGCTCTTCATTATAACAACTTGTTCATTTTGACTGAAGCAGCTCACAGTCACTTCAGTTTGTACAGAGGAGGAGTCAAATGACGCAGCAAACGCCCGTTTTGATGTGAGTGCGCACAGATTCTGAACAAGAAAGTCCGAGTTAACAAAGCAAGTTGATAACCACCGTCATGATACCTGTTCTCTGAATGAGGTTTTAGGTTTTGACAAGCCAGCGTGTGAAAAGAAAGCCTGGCAGCGCTGAGCTTCCTTCGTAGTACAGCCCGAGTGTTTAGCCGAGGAAGGAAGAAACTGTTGTGGAGGCAGCAGTGAACATATATAGTGACCAAGTCAAACCAAATCACACACAAGGGGAAAACAAGATGGACGCCAACTACAGCTAATACAAGGCAAAAACTAACTAAAGCTTGAACCCCCCTCTGACCTGGCAGCTCATGGTTTGGTCTGATGAGCTGGCTTTCAGATTTAAGAGTCCCCACCCCTCACACACCCTTTGCTCAACCAGGAAGGGAAACACCCCCAACAAGCACAGTAAGTCAAAAACAAAGAAATACATGGTTAATATAACAGAAAATAGCTTATTTAACCCCACAATGTGAAAATGTGTGCAGGATACAAGCGAATTAACAAGACTGACATCAAGCAAACTGTGTCATGTGAATTGTTTGGGTGTGGTTGATGCAGATGAAATGAACCTGTGCAGGTGAGTGTGAGTGGCTGTTAGCATGTGTGGCTGTTAGCATGGCTGTTAGCACATGTGGCTGTGGTCATCAATCATTTAGCACTCTTTTTAAAGACCCCCCCCCCCCCCAAAAAAAAAAAGAGA
>JAJHUR010140517.1:0-31161 GCA_027495735.1 Lutjanus campechanus | reverse complement strand
GAGAGCAGCCGCGCACAGCGATACAACTCCCGAAGCAGAGCGGGGGAGACGGCAGCCAGGCAGCCTGCAGCAGGCTCAGAGCATTATGCCGGGACATTACCATATCAGCGAGTCGGGAACGGATTGACGTCAATGTTACCTTCTGTTATAAAAAACTCGGCAAAACAGAGCGTTCAGAGCCGTCCAAAACGGCCGCGGGGCTCACGTCCAAATGCACAAACCTCGTTTAATTGACGCGGTGGCATCGTTTAACACGAGTATGCAACATTATAACAACATTTATAGCTCAGAAACGACGAAAAAGCATAATAGGTCCCCTTTAATAATCGTGATTTCAATATTGATCAAAATAATCGTGATTAACATTTTGGCCATAATAGTGCAGCCCTACAATCAGTGGAAACTACCATTTTTGCACTACAATTTTGATTTTTACTGAAAAAATTGAAAATCATGATTATGTGATATTTATTGAGGTCTAAGCTATGCGAAACAAACATGTTTCTTCCATCGAGATTTTAGGCCAGGTCATCTCTGCAGCATTACAGCACCTCATTATAATGCTGTTTTCTCACACATTTTACCTTTTTCAAAAACATTGGGTCTTGGTTCTGGTCCTGCGATTTAGATATTGTATTTGTAGCCTACATATTGCTATATCAATAACATTGTATTTAAAAGTCACCAAAATGCAGGAAACAAAGTCTTCTTTTTGGTTTCGAAATCCTCCCTATTTTTGAGGTCTCAAGGTTGGCAAGTATGGTTATATATCTCTAGATAATATCACATTTCACTTTGACAGGTGATAAGTTCAAGGACTTATCAAGTTTTCTTTAAGACATTGTGTTTCTGTTTGCTTTCTGTGTTCACTGTGGTATGAAAAACTTTTCTGACATGACTGTCAGTGGATTCAAAGAATCCCGAGGCTGAAGCACAAACAGGTCTGGATAAGTGAGAGGAAGTTTCATGTTACTGATATTTCCCGAAACGTTTTTTCTGTTAGTCAGACTCAGTTATAATGACCACTACCTGCATATTACAGCTAAGACACTGTGATAAAATCACAGAAATTACAGGAAAGAACCGAACTTTTGTGTCCTTTTCTGTAATGTCAGTGTTACATCATGTAAACGTGCAGTAGCTCATCCTGTTTTTTTCGAAAACGCAGGACTGTTCTGAATCAGTACTGTATTAAAGCGATAAGAGGAACCTCTGTAACATTTTCAACAGCAAACTCACGTCTGGGACAGAACCACCGCTCCGTGTGACACACAAACATCGCCATTAAAGTCTTTAGATCTCTTATCCTCCGTAGGTTCAGAAAGAAGCAACTTACCTTCAGCTAATGTCTCCACTTTTAATCAAGGCGCTCTTTTCGGCTTCAGCTTCCTTCTTCCGGGCTGCGGTGTTGACGCGCATGCTGATTGGCTGATGCGCACTGACACATGAAAAGGACCCACCTCCTGAGATATCTGAGTGGACACACAGCTGAACTGATATTGTACCGAAACCATGCAGGAGCAGATGCATATGAAAGGCGTTTGTTTCCTTTTCAGTAAAATTTCAAGACATACAGACGATATCAATTTTGGAATTAGTTCTAAAACGTGCGTGTTCAGTGGTAGAAAGAGTACTGAATATCTGTACTCAAGTACAAGTATTGTTACATTACTATAATATTACTCAATTAGTAAAGTAAAGGTACTAGTGTTAGAAAACTACTGAAGGAAAAGTACAAAGTATTCTTGTCAAAAACTACTCAGAGTATTAGTTAATTTTGAATTTTTGACATTTAATGAATTATCAATAGCAGGATTCAATCAAACCTTAAGTTTGTCCAATTTACAACCAATTGTTGTAAACACTAACAATCGATTATAGATTAATAATTTATAAAATATAAAACATGTTTAGTTTTTTTCCTCATTTTTATTTTTGTCTTTGTTTTTGTTTTTTGTTTTTTTGTTTTTTGTCTTTTTAAGTTTCAACAAATGAGGTGCATTTACCACAATTTCTAAACTAAGTACCAGTCAATACATCTTTAATTGGTCAAATTCCTAATGGCAGTTGGTCAATTAATGAATAATTGTTAACATCCCTGTGCCTGCTGCAGTGTTTTGGGGGGGTTTCATCCGTATGTCCTGTTTTCATTGTATTTTTTATTTTGCAGTGAACTCTCCCTTTCATGGTGCAGTGAGTCAAATTGTCAACTAATTGTGTAATTGCCATTACAGATTTAGGGGGCTTTCTTGGCAGAATATGACAGAAATTGAATAAAATGTTAGGTTTGTATGTTTTCAATAGTGTATAATAACCTGAAAATAAGAATTGTTGTGTTTTTGTTACCTTAGAATGAGCCCTTGATATGAACATGAAAAGTGCGTCTGACATATGGGGCTTCTACTCCACTGCTTCTGCTTTTGTGGCTGCATCCAGTTTTTTCAGTGTTTGATTTGGAAGTGATCCAAAAGTATAGAGATTAGATTTTTTTTTCATTTTGTAATTTGTATTCAGTATCTGACCACATTTCAAAGTAATCTGACCAAACCCTGATCTTATGTCAGTGTGTAAAATATGTTTCATGATTAATTTGTTAATTTGTTACACTGGGTGGATGAACCTCACATGGGGCCAAAGGGCAAAAATGAGCTCCTGGGTCCCACTTTAACCCTATCACTTCACTCTTTGTATGATGTGTACAGTTTTCTGCGCTAAAGATGGTGCAGATTAGCTGCCTGCTGATTTGATTGAACATATTAAAATGGTAATACAAGCACAAAACTGAAATGATGAAGGTTTTAAAACTAGAGTTTGACAAAGGGGCTTTCTTCAAGATAAATCCTCAAAATCAGGCATTAAAGCAGGATCATCTTTAAGGCTCTTATTGTCTCAGTTGATATTGTACTTCAGTGGTGGATATGCCTGAACAAATATTCAATTCAAGGATAGGATAGGATCAAACTTTATTAATCCTGAAGGAAATTCTTGTGCCAGGGTTGCTCCAAAATTACAGTAACAAGAATGACAAGTGTATAAGGAGTAAATGCAAAGAAGCAGTGCCTAATAGAACAACAACAGAAATCAGATGAAAGTAAGCTAAATAGATAAAGTAGTAATTATTTGACAAGCAGTTGACACACAGACACCCTGGAGCCTTCAGGGGCCCTTGTGTTCTAATGATGTAGCTTTGCTTTCTGCAGACTTTGCTATACGTTTTTATATGTAACATATAAGGAATAAATGCTTCATGTTTGAGATTAAAATGGTTCAGTGAACTTTAAGTTTTTGTTTTCTCTGTTTTCATTTTGTAACCTCTAATTTATTTTGAAACCTTCAGTAGATTTTACTGTAAAGTTGTGTCCATAGTTCAAATAATGGGGGAGCTCGGCTCCCCTGAAAGATTACTTTGAGACATTAAGGGGGAGCTCTAAAACATTGTTCATTTCCAGCGTTACAGATTATATTTCTTTTCTTGTATTTTATCATTTGCATTGTCTGTGACCCCCAGCTGATTTCATGATTTTTATTTTTATTTTATTTTATTGCTGTGATTATTCTTTGTTTCTGAACGGTAGCTTTATGTTGTTTTGTGTAGTGTCTATTAAATGTTATGAATCGTATTAACAGTGTGTAGTAAGGGTAGAATGCTTTTTGCAGTGAACCTGTGATTGACCGCACTTCCATGTATGCTTGTGCATGTGACATGTTTTAGTAGCAGCGTGCATTGGAAAATAGGGTTGCTGTGTAATCTGAACCCTGGTTGTATGTACATACTTGAAGATACAACTGAACTGGCAACAAGTGGTGCGAGCTGCAGCCCTGCTTGATGTGAGAGTGGATCCAGAAGAAAGCTCAGCTCAGCACTTTGCAGCTCATTATGAGATGCCCTCAGTAATCAGGCCGTGACGCAGGAGGCTGTAGCATGAAATCCATGAGGACTGAGGACTTTCAAGTGAAAGAAAGAGGATGCATTTTTCTGCGGCACATCCCGGGCTGTGGTTCATGTTGCCTGCAGCTCCAGCAGAGCAGCGAGAACACTGACATCTAGTGCTGCAAGACAGGACACAAGTCAGGAGGGGGAACACTGGAAAACACATGTAGAACTGGATCTCCTGTGGTTGCTCTGTGGTTTCATGTTGTTTCCATAGATGGAATTTAACAATTTCTTTAATCTATAGACAGTGGTGGAAAGAGTACTGGAAATCTGTACTCAAGTACAAGTACTGTTACGTTACTGGTGTTAGAAATATACTTAAGTAGAAGTACAAAGTATTTGTCTCAAAAACTACTCAGAGTATTGGTTACTTTAAATCATTGATGTCACAATCACTTCTCCAAACTAGGGTTGCAAATTTTGTGCATTTTCATTAACCAATAGTTGGAAACACTAACAATCAATTAATTATTGATAATTTAAGATACAAAGCACGTTTTTTTTCCTAATCTTCCTAATTCAAGAAATGGTGCCGCCAGACAAAACAATTTCAAAATATAATGTAAATATCAATGAATACATTTTTAATTGGTTAAACTCTTGACAGCAACTGATCACTTAATAATTAATCATTAACATCCTTCACTCAAACGTGTGCTGCCGCAGTGTTTTGTTTTGTTTTTCAGTTGTATGTCTTTGTTTTCATTGGCCTGTTTGTGATCAGATCAGCTGACTGGCTACTAAAATACAGATGAAATGTTTGGATATTAATTCAAATTGTAGTAACTAAGTGGATTACATCTTATATACATACTTAAGTATGAGTAAAAGTACAGACTTGAAAATCTTCTCATAAAAGTACAAGCACCCAAAAAAATGACTTAATTACAGTCGTTTGAGTATTAGTTACTTCCACTCCTGGTTGCTTGGTAACCTAATTGAATAGGGGCAGTAGTTTGAGTGGCAATCTTAAAAACAATCAGGATTTTTATATAGATTAACAATAATTTGACCTTCAAATGAAAAATATAAGTGATTGTCAACTGATCATAATAATACTAGACTTACCAACATTTTAATATAGAAAAATTTTAACAACTAGCTCACTGAGATGTTATCTAGTCTCAGTCCAACACTTGTCAATCAATTTAAAGTGTAGGTTTTTACTTTTTTTAAAAATTACATTTGTGAACATATAAAACAAGACATACTGTTACAGGACTGGTTCATGAAAGAAACAAAAGAAGAAGAAAAAAATCACACAGCACCTATATCTAATACAGTAAGAGACACAATATGGTAAAACTTTAATAATAATTATTGTATATGTGGATGCAATACGTGTCCAGTGTCCCCAGTTCAGTCATTTGTCCACAGATGTTATTCATGTAAATCCAGATTATATTTCACTCCATGAGATTCCAACAGCTTCTTCCACTTCTGCAGAAAAAGATGAGTCTGTGTTGAATTTGAAAGTGAAGCTGCTCTTTGCTGCACATTTGGATCACAGATAAATAAAGTAACTATAACTATTCTAACTCTTATGGAAAGTTAATTCCTTCTTTCTGTCTTTGTTTTTACTGTTTTACTGTTTACTGAGAGATATCACTAACCTACTTAAAACATGTCTGACAAGACCCTTGTAAAAATCACTTACACTTGCAGAAAACACAAAATCAGGTTGTATGATGCAAAAATTCAGAGGCATCTTTCATGTGTTTCATATAAGAAATAATGAATTAAGACAGGAAAACATTACACATGACAAGAATTTCACATGTTGAAATGCAATTTGAGCTCTCATCTGTCACTGGGTGATTAAAATTTCATGTGTTTAAATTTCACATTTCACTTAAAGGGATAGTTTACCCCAAAATGAAAATTCAGTCATTATCTACTCACCCTCATGCTGATTGAAGGTCAGGTTTAGCTTTTTAGTTCACAAAACGCGGCTGGAGTTTCACAGAAAAACAGTGTTGCAGAATCTCCCAAACGATGGAAGTGAATGGTGACCAGTTATCAAACTGAAAAAGACAACCAAAAAATCCACTGAAAAATCATAAAACACCTGACAGACATGTAATGCAAGTCTCCTAAATTTCGCCCCGAAATGCCAAATTGACTTGAAAGACGTCATTTACAGCATGTTTTTAGCCTGAATCTTCACTGTAGATCCTCAGCTTGGAGCCACGTTCATGTGTGTGTGCAAACTGTCTGGTCACTGTCTGACTGTCACAACAGCATGTCAAGGCTTTAGGAGACTTGGATTATATTAGATGAGCAGTATGGAGGAATTTAATGGGTTTTTTTCTGTTTTTTTTTTTTTCTGTTTGAAAACTGGTCCCCATGCACTTCCACAGTTTGGGAGATTCTGCAATGCTGGTTTCCAGTCAAACTTCAGCACTAAACTAAACTAAACCTGGCCTTCAATCTGCATCGGTAAGTAGATAATGACTGAATTTTTATTTTGGGGTGAAGTATCCCTTTAACAGTTTTAATGTGAAAAGCATTTCCTTTCCACATTTTTCACAGGGGATGTTCTGCATGTGAATTTTCGGGAAGGGGACTTAAGAACTGAAGTCCTCCCTCCCAGCAGCTCTGTGCACATCAGGAGCAGCTCCATGTTCTGCAGGTAATGTGAGTCTAAAGAGAGTGAGGTAAAACTCTGCAAATTGCTGAACAGATAAAATGCATCTTTAATGAGAGGATTATTAAAATGCATGATATTGGTAGGCCCACTCTTTATTGTTTTCAATTTTATTGTGTTTCCAGTACATTTGGTATTATAATAATTGGCCCCAAAACAGACCGGTGCAAATTAGGCCTCTTTTGCCTCGAGGCGATGGAGGCATGAACAGTACAGGAGACCACAGACAAAGGGTCCATTTTTTTTTACCTGAGGATAGGAAGAAAAAAAAGTCAAAGCGTCAATAATCTACACAAGTGGAGGAACTCTCCCAAGGTTCTGGAGCCCTTCGGTGTATTATTCATGCCAGCTATTGCCAGAGGACTCATAATTGACCTCTGCACTTTGTTAAAAAAAAAAAAAAAAAAAAAAAAAACTTTATGAGATGAAAGAATGTGATGTTTTGTAATTCAACTTTTGAGTCCCCCTCTCCCCAATCCAATAGTATTGAATTGCGAGTCATGAATTATTCAACGCATAGGAGGCGAGGCTACCTTAGCTGGAAGATGTTATATGAAACAAGGTTGCAAGACCAAGAGATATCAAATGAGTTGGCTCTGAAAGAAAAAAACACACAACAAATAAAAGTCACATCAAAATAAATAGGAGCGCTGTTGGACAGAAATCTCTTAAGTGAATACAGGGGAAATATTACTGTCAAATAGCACTTTTTCCACAGGATGCTGGCACTCGATGTGAAAAAATCTCTTAAGTGTTTATTGATGTGGAATCCCATTATCTAGCATTGCTGAAGGGGGGCAAAGGCTTCATTTATGTTTTAATGCTTCAGCGCCTGGCTCTTCACTTAACTTCTGAGTTGTAATTAACAATGTTTTTGTCAAATGGTAATCATGGCGTCAAGTGTTGACACTTGAGTCATGCTTCTGGGCTGCTCACAAGTACATAATTGTATCAGTTAGACTTAAGTAGTAAAAATTGTAATGTGTTTGGGTTTTTTCTGCGATTGTTTGAGAACTCTTTAGAGTAAAGTCTCTGTTGGCATGAGGAGGCTGAACTCTTCACTGTAAAAAATCAAAACCAAAACTAATCTTTTCTCATTAAGTCAACGTAAATATAATTCAAGCTAATTAGAATTCAAATTTCTAGTATTTATTTTCAGACCACTTCAGAACCTATAAACATGAGTTCTTCTAACTTGAATGAATGCACTGTCCAGTTCATTCAACTCATTAAAGGGATAGTTCACCCAAAAATGAAAATTCAGTCATTATCTACTCACCCTCATGCTGATTGAGCATCGGGTTGATTTTGTTAGTCCACAAAACACTGCTGGAAAACAGGAAAACAGTGTTGCAGAATCTCACAAACAATGGAAGTGAATGGTGAACATAAAAAAAACAACTGGGAAAAAAAACATAACATGCCTCCATACTGCTTTTCTGCTGTAATCCAAGTCTCCTAAACATGCTGTTGCAGACCATCACAACACACACACACAGTTCAGACAGTGTGCATGTGCACATGAATGTGGCTCCAAGTTAAAGATCTACAGTGAAGATTCAGACTAAAAATATAGTGGAAATAACATTTTTTAGTCAACTTGGCATGTTGGGACTTTAGGAGACTTGAATTACACCAGAAGAGCAGTATGGAGGCATTTTATGTTTTTATTCTGTCGTTTTTCTTCGTTTGAAAACTGGTTATTGCTGTTTTCCTCTGAAACTCCAGCAGTGTTTTGTGGACTAAAGAACTAAACCTGATCTTTAATCAGCATGAGGATGAGTAGATAATATAAAAATAAAATAAAATATATATATATATATAAATAAATAAGCAAAATAACTACTAAAACTCTCCTGAGGGTGTCTTTCTGAATAAAACACTTTCTGTTTGTCTCTAACACATTTCAAAATAAGTCACGGTTGCTTGTTTTCACAATAATAAAAAGATTGCGAAAAAATTATGAAGATTAGTTTTGAATTCTTTAGAAAATGCGAAAGGAATGTTCATGAGAGCAATTGAAGAGTTGTTGGTTCAACTTAATATCTTAAGCTTAAAGAACATGGCTTTTTAAATACAACTGAATTAACATCATGTTTAGTTGATGATAAAAGTTACTGTATTCTGAATCCTCACAAAATCACCTCAACTTGTCTTTTCAGTCAACTTAAAATTTGCTGCCAGCCCCAAGCCTAACGTTTTAAAATTAAAACAAATAGTTTATTTTTTATTCATTTATTTATTTTATTTAACCTAACCTTTATTTAACCAGGCAAGTCATTTTTCAGTGCACTGTAAAAAAAAAAAAAAAAAATCACACAAGAATTTAGTGGAACCATCTAATCTTTTCTTCTTAATTTATCCTAAATTTACAAGTTTTATTTCTTCAAGTTAATTCAACTCAAAATGTCTAGCTTTAGTTTTCAGAACACTTCAAATTAGTTTATAATGTTTGTCAGTGTGACTATAGAGTTATGGTTCAACTTAACATTTTTAGCTTAGAGAACATGATTTCTCAGATACAGCTGAATTAATAACAAGTTTATTTGACAACAAAAGATCATTTGTTTTGAATCATTACATAATTAGCTTATTTTGTCTTTTCAAATTCAGAACAAAACACAAACAATTCAATACAAGTAGTTTATTTTTACAGTGTTAAATGATTTAATGTGCATCTACCTGTTTTATCTTACACAAAGCTTTATTGACATTTAATGACTTGTACATCTGGGGTTAAGGGAGGGCAGAGAAACCATTAGCATGGACATGGAATTCAATGTTTTGAATAACAAAAAATCCAAAAATATGTGTGAACAAATGCAAAACAAGAGTGTTTTTTTAGGGTTGTTCAGAAGCAATTAGCTGTAATTGCCTATTGTCTACCTTTAGTAGCCTTGGTTAAAACTCTCAATCAGCCTTTGGAACCTTGCACTCCACAGCCCACTGCTGCTTTGTGTTTTATAGAACGGTGAGCTCATTAAAGCGAAATGACCATTTGGCCTTGGGAGAGAAAAAATAATCACATGGAAACAAACAGCTGCATGAAATTGAGTGACACTTGAGTGGTGGAGGACCATCAAAACAGCCATGTGTTTGCAAAATCCAGCAGTTTTCATGGATAATGATAAACTGTCATGCCCGCAATTACTGAAAGCACTGGATGGCGAGCTTTTTTATGTGTGTCAATGAGGTCTGCTCCTAATTGACGGTCAGGGACACTGACTCACTCGAAAGCTGTCGCTCAAGCGTCAAACTACAAAATGGACCTGTATTGAATTGTCATACAGACGAGGTCTGGGGGCTGGAGAAAGGCCCCAAGATATTACAATACATCACTGAAGGCCGTGTTTGTGCTCTTGGGCTATGATCAACATTTTTCACAATTTTCTGACTTCATGTCACAGCCCAATCACCAAAATTTGGTTGAAAAGATGTTGAAAATAATGGCTTTGCTATCTAAAGAACCATTTAATTCTGGTTGAAAGTGAAAGGTGAAAATACGACTTTTTCATGTTGTTGAAAATCAATTGTTAAAGGACGTCCATCTACCAAATGGATGGACAGATCAAACAAGCCCCAAATTTCAACAGCTTCTTTCAGGCTAAATTTCAACCAAATCAGACAATCTAAACATGGGCCAATTGACTCCTCACTAAGCCCTGCCTCCAAACAGCCACCATCCAATCATAGCGTAGCAACCATAACTAGGGCTGTCAAGCTTTCCATTTCTCTCCATGTTGAAGGTGTGCAGGAGGCTCTGAGAAGAGCGATACTCAGAGTTTCATGAGTCTGGACAGAGGTGTCTTTTTGGTGTCTGTCAAAAATGTGAAACACAAGAGCACACGTGTGTGTACTGGATTCATCTGTTCTAACATAACCTGCAAACATTAGCATGTCTGGCTAACTAACGCTAGCTTACTAGCTGCAGTAATTTTACCTCCAGACAAACTTGTTAGATCCCACTGCATCTGCATTTGTTCTGTGGTGGTTTGAGGAGGAGGATGTGGGATGACGCAGAATCAAAGTGGGTCGATGACAATACATCTCACTCTGGCTTGCTGTCTCAGGTCTAATCCAGGCTAGCTTAGCTTTTATCCCAACTCTCTTCCATGATCACAGTCCGGCTGGTCTGGCTGGGTGACCCGTCTCAAGGTCCGCTGCACTAATCGAGTCCCTGCGCTTCCTTTTCCCACATTAATGAGTGTATTTCTATTATCTATCTTGTAGATATACCTGCTGTATTTCATCATCCAACCAATGTTTGCTGAAACTTGCTGAAACTTGTTGAAACTTCACATAAACACTTTCACAGGGTTCTTGTTTTAAAACGTGTCAGATGGAAAACATTAAAACATCAGCTGGAGACTTCTTAACTGACTCAAGTTGAGTTAGCATTAGCTTACATGAGACAGCAACACTTCTGGATCCTGCTTGTGAGTAATTATTTTAGCCAACAAAATCCACCGTCATCAGTTAGAAATGAGAATCTGCTTTTGTTTACATCTCTAAGGAATCACAGACCTCATGTTTCAACAATTGCTCCCAATTTCAATGTCAAATCTGCCACCATTATCACTGTAAACTGCATAAATACAGTGCAAGAATGGAAAGTTTGGCAGGCGGAGCAACAGGGTGGTGCTTAGTGAAGGGTCAATTTTCAACCTATTTTTTTGCTAATTGATGGCCCGATGAACCGACCAGATTTAGCCAAAAGACAACGTTTAAATGACATTGGGTACTTTGCAGGAGTGGCTGCTTTTTTGCAATATAAGTACTATAACTTTGTATTTTAAATGCAGGATTTTTTACTTGTAACAAAAGATTTGTACATTATTATATTGGTACTTTCACTTAGGTAAAAAGTCTGAGTACATCCTCCACAACTGCAAGTCAGTTAGTAGTAAAGGCAGTTTCAAACCGAAGCAAGAGACCTGGTTATAAAGGGTTGTAAAAATGGAGGTAAGTGATATAATAAGATAAATAGTGCAAACAACTACAAGGGTTACTAAACACAACTGTTAGTTTAGTAGCCATGAGGAGTACTAGTGAAAGTGAAAATAGATGTAGAATCCTGTGTGGCTCTGGCGGAGCTAATCAACCTGCTGGGGTCCCTGAGACAAAAGAGTGAGTTATGCACCCGCCCCCGGTAGAAAAGTGGCCTTAAGGCCTTTTCTATTTCAGTTTATATTAATCAGTTAATCAAATTAGAACTACTTACAGACTAATCACCACACAGTGAACCTGAGGTTAGAGCAACAATACCTGTAACCATGGCAACTGTACACATCAAAGATGTAGTGACAGTTGTAGACTCATGAATAGACTACAAAAAAACCCAACAACTTATAGACAAAAGACTGAAACTAAATCCAAACCAGATGCCAATATCAGCACTGATCTGGATTATGGAGGTTCAGACATTTGACATGAACGTTCTTGACACTGAAGCTTAAGTGTCAGTCCTCTTTTATCTCATTATAAAAGCTTTTTTTTCTGATTCAGCTGTCATCAAATGAATCCAACAACTGACGCTTACATGATTTCACATTTCAAACTTCAGAATAAAAGCTTGTTGTGAAAGGCCTTAGAGATTTACCCATCATCCCCCAAAGACATCATCTGTGAGCATCAGGTCATCTGACCATCATGTCTCTCCCACTTTGTTTTATTAATTACATTTGAGACAACTGACGCTGGATATTGCAAGAGCTTTTTCAAATTTAATACTGCAGGTGGAGGCTTGATAAGGCTGCTGGCTGCTCACCGATTGAGGTACTTGTGAAGTACAACATGGAGTGATTCTATGAGGTAAATTGTACAAAGTAAATGGATTATCTGCTGTATGATGAAGACTCCCAGCCATTCAATAACACTTATGTTAACGGGAAAGTTCAACCTGAAATCAAAAATACACATTTCTTTTCTTCTCTTACCTTTAGTGCTATTCATCCATCTAGATAGCTTTGGTGTGAGTTGCAGAGTTTTGGAGATATCGGCCGTAGCGATGTCTCGCCAATATAACTGAACTACATAGCACTGAAAAAATACATAAAAAAACCCAACAATTTCTCTTTCCAGAAATCATGACTTGAGATAATTCACACACCTTGTCATGAGCAGTTTTATTTAGGAAATACCACTTCTTTCTACTGAACTACACCTGCCAACTGTATTACCATGCAGAAGCAGGGCGTAAACATTAATGGTGTCCTTCTTGGCTAAGCTGAAATGTCACCACCCCTGGGCAGCTAGTGCAGAGATACAGTTAGTGGGTGTAGCTCAGTTAGGGTCCATGTACGAGTTAGGATTGTGTCACCAAATGCACATGAAATTCCTCTTCCTTTTTGCAGATGACAGGTTCTGTTAGCTCAATCAGACTGCGATCTTCAGGACAGGGATGGGCTGGGGTGGTTTACAGCTGAGTGTGAAGTGGCTGGGATGAGAGTGTCAGAATCTCCAAGTCTGAGGCCAGAAAACAGTGGATTACTTCCTTGGGGTTGGGAGTGAGTTGTTGCCCAGAGCAAATGAGTATGAGTATCTCGGGATCTTGTTCATGAGTGATGGTAAAATAGAGCATGAGATCAACAGGTGGATTGTTGTGGCATCAGTACCAGGCCATTGTGGTGAAGAGGGAACTGAGCTGCAAGACAACACTTTCAATTTTACTAGCTGATCTCATTCTGACCTTTATCTGTGGCCATGAGCTTTGGGTAGTGACTGAAAGAAAGAGATCGCAGATGCAAGCAGCTGAAAGAGTTTGGGTTCAGCCTTAGAGATAGGGGGAAGTGTTCCATTATGCTGAGGGAGCTCGCAGTAGTCTGGGCATCTGATTAAGATACCTGCTGGACGCCTACCCTTGGAGATTTTCCATGCCAGTCCAGCTGAAGACACTGGGGTAGACCCAGAACTTGCTGGAGCGAGTTCTCATCTGACCTGGGAATCCCCCAGGTAGAGCTGAAGAGCATTGCTTGCTGGTTAATATCTTAATATCAAGCCTAATCAGCCAGCAGGGTTTTATTGTGAAAGCCTATAGCCTAACATCTGACCCCACATCGTGCCAAACAATGGGACATTACTGTCTGAGCTGACAGTGATGTAGGCTAGCTGCTGGCTAAAACTGATGACATGAAGGGAAAAGTAGGCAGTGGAGGACACCAAATGTGGACAATACATTGTTGAAGCCAAGTCACACATTTGGGAGGATTTTGGTGTGCTCAAAGACTGTGGCAGTACCATTGTCAGTGGCTTGGCTGCTTGTAAAACGTTAAAAAAATTATTAGCTTTTGATAACTGCAATCTCGGCTTGTTGCAGCTGCAGGAGCACAGGTACGATGCCAGATGAGAATACAAATGACAAGTGAGTGACTGCGTATGTGTCTTGAATCATGGGTGCAGGTCGAGTTTTGGGGCTTATATATTTGTGGATAACAACTTAGTTCTGGTTCTCAGCTTTGTGGGTGCCGGCAAGGGCGAGTTTGCAAAACTTGACACAGGACTGCAGGACTCTGCTACAGGGTTCTGTTTGACCCCTTGACCAGAAGCCATTATACTTCAACAGAACTGCTTGTCAGGTAGTCAGAAAGCTTCAGAAACCTTCTCCCCACACCTTTCCCACGTTGGAACTGTGGGAGTGTGTTCAACAGTTTTTTATAACTTTCTGAAACAGACAATCAGACATTCAAACCCACTTCATGTTCTTACAAAGAAGCCTAGGTTGAAATGATTTTTTCGTTTCTTTTTTGACACTTGTGAACAACTGTGGAACTCTAGTAGAGAATGTCTGAAAATGTTATGATTTTCAGACATTATCTCCTAACAACATGGCATCTCTCTGTGACACCCAGCTTTTCACCCTCTCTTCAACAGCCATTCAGAACAGTTATGAACACTTTTGCCTTTAGACGTGGTCAAAATGTTCTACAAACTAGTTCTTATCTAGCATAAGCCAGACCCTCTGGCTCATTAGCATGTCCTGGTTCCCATGACTCTAACGTTCTGCTATGAGCCAAAACCAGCCCGTCCTCACCAGTAAAAACATGTTGACTGAAGGCGCAATCAGGTTATTCGGACTCATATGTCCATTTATTGTTAGGTGGTGCTTCCTAGTGGATGTAGTAAGTATGATAGGAGAAGTATCAGGAGTGAGAAAGTCCACATTTGGAGAAGGAGGAACACAAGACTTCAACACAGGAGACTGGGGTTTGAGTCCTGTGTGAATGAAAAGGTGAACAGGGTTATTTAAAGTTTTTAGTGACTTAAAATGCTGTTATGGATGTGACGTCCTAAATCATGATCCTTTTCTAACCCTGATCAAGTAGCTTTTCTGCCTGAACTCAACCAAACTGCCACTGTTTTACAACATAAACCACATGTTTAATGTCACATGAGTTATGTCATGTGACCTACACAATGTAGTTTAGAGGCATGTTCGCTCCTAAAATGGTGCACACTGGACTGAAAGCCATATTTCCTGCTCAATGATGTGCAACAGGCTTTGAGATACAGATTCTCCTTTGTTGGGTGCGCTGCAATCAGCAGCACTATGTAAACACCACCGTATTAAAAAAAGTGCTGCAGCGCAGTGTGCTTGCGTACAATGTGACTTTTTTGTGTTCAATGCAGCACCAATTCTGCTTGTCAGAGCTAAATGTGGCCAGTGTCCATTAGGCCTGTCGCTGCTGTCCACTGGTAATAAGTAACAATCAGCCTATTCTGGCATTTATGTGTTGGCCAGAACTCATGCTTATGAGCTCCAACTCATGATTAGCACAGAGTGGCAGGCTGAAGGAGTAAACCCTTTCAGGAGATCTGGAGCTGAGACCCCACAAAAGGTAAAACAGCAGTTGCTGCATTCAGGCTCATCACCAGTCATCTCAGTGATGTCCTGTCACTGGATCGAGGTGGACCATGAGAGAATGACAACTCTTTGCTGACAAGGTTGTATTAAATGTTTATAATCTCATAAACTTGTCTAAATTGTGTCCAAACGAATAAATAATACAGAGTTAGACATACAGTATATTGTGGAAATGATGCTTCCATAGATCATTTGAAGCAAAATAGAACTCAAAGTGACACTCATCAGCATGAGACCTTTTTAGGTCGGCTTTTTGCTGTAACATAGTGAGCGTGACAATTGTGTGTTTACCTGCAGGTTGTAAGACTTGAACAAAGAGTATAAGCTGCTCACTTAAACAATGCTTGGAGTTTCCTGATACACAGTTCCACCTGACACCTGCCAGCCAAACAGAAATGGATTGTTTTTTTCAGGCTGCACATTATAAACTGTATGAAAAGAACAGGAGATTTCATTCCAAGGCTGATACATTTTCTTTTAGTTCAGACTGAGGGAGATTTTTTTTCATGAGGCTTATCAGTTTTGGAACGGGTAATCACCCTCAGAAGAAATTATTAAGGGTATAATCACAGAACATTGTCATTAGTAATCAGCAATTTATTGTGAAATTGGCTCATTTGGACTGAGCTGACAACTAGAGTCCCATGTTGTTGCAGTAATGACTTTTTGTGTGTTTTTGTCACCATATGCTAATAATTATACATTTGTCAGAGCCATAGCAGTGGATGAAGGCACATTAATGGTACCAAGGGTGCCACAGATTAGAGGAATAGAGTCACTTCTTTAAATTGAAGAATTTCTTCACTTTTCAAGCAGAGGTTGTCAAATGAAACCTGGCAATTTAAAAGGCAATTACCACCATGTGATCTCCTCACAGCTGTGCTGCATGTGCTGGTTTCAGAAGACGACCCTTGCTAATGAAAGGATTATACAGACGAGGGGAACTGGTAAACATATGTGGATGAAAAGGCTGAGCTCTGCTGGCTACTAAACCACCATGTGGGCTCACCCTGTCTGACCTGGGGGATACAGAGTGGTACAAGAGAGAGAGACAGATGCAAATATCAGCAAACATATATATCTACAAAAGAAAACACTGTAAATACAGTACAACAATCTTGCAAGCTGGCTATGTTAAAAAAGTGGTGTGTTTATAAAGACTGGGTTGCACCAACAAAGATGAATTTAAATTCAGGTTTAGAATTAACTAGACCTTTGTTGCACAATTAAAAACTAATCAGATTGTAGTAAATACAAGTTTATTGATGCAAACTGACATTAAATAGACTTCAATCAGTATAGAAATGCTTGCTTACTCAATTTAAAATAAATAAACAAATAATAAATCATTTTGAGTGCTGGTGGGAACAAGGTATAAAAGTGTGAGGAAAACCATTCGGCTGCTCTGTATTCCTTAAACAAACGTCACATTGTTTGCTAGTTAAAAAGTTAACAAAACCTTACATTGTTCTTAGCTGGATAAAAAGTACACAAAACACTGTTGCGAGCTAGATAAACAGTTAAAAGCTGGATAAAAAGTTAACAAAACCTGACATTGTTGCTAGCAAGCTAAAAGGCAAGTTAACGCTAACCTTGTCAGCCTGCTCATGATGGTTCGACAGAGAAGCTCTGATTTCTCCATTAATAAAAACTTGTTGGTTGTATCAATGGAACGATATGGGCAAATGACAGGAGATTAAAAATTATTTTAAATCTGTTGCAATAAATAATATATATTTTCAAAAAGTTACGAAAATCATTGTACACAGCCACTTAATTCCAACATGTGGGGCAAGAGCACGTCTAGTGAGGGGTACTGAAGCCTTCAGATTACTGGCTGCCTTAACACAATATAAAACATGTAGAATAAAGGTGAGATCGCCACGGGACTTTCCATTCTCCATGACCTCTAATGAGCCAGTGCATGAAGAAAAACAACAACAACAAAAAATGAAGAACCATAATTTCTTTCTAGTGAGTCCAGCAGACAGTTTTGCTGTTATTTATTTAATAAAACAACTGTCCTGAATGGAAAGTCATTTGTGGAGGTCAGTATTGCAAAATTACATTCAAACAATCAATAGCGATGTCTCTTTCTAGCAACAGTGTCCCTGTTACTCTGGATAAACCAGCACATGGAAGAAGTAAGTCCTCAGAGGTTTCTAACACGTGGCTAATTGTATGTTTCAACTCAAACAATGATTGTTTGATAAACTTAACCAAGTAGTTTTGCAGCCTAAACCTAACCAAACTACAACCATTTCATGTTTTGTGTTAAACTAAACCCTAGCTTACTGGGTAGCAGCCCTGTGCTTTACCCAGTCATCCACCACAACCTTTCAATGTGCCTTAGCATTCTAAGTTTCTAAGGTATACCTTAGCAAAGGAAATTCTTTTCCTACAAGTGTTTCCCAGACTGTCCCTTAGTGGGTGCACTGAAGGAAGAGCTGCTAAAGTACATCATAACCTGTAAGCTGTTTTACACTGCAGATTAAATGACAACATTGTCCTGATGTGTTGTTTTCATAATTACTTTTCATGAAGTTTATTTTAAACTGATCATGTTATTTGCAGAAGTAGTCTTGATGTGCACCATACTGCAGCTGTCCATAATGTTGGTCCGATAAAGCTAAAACTGTGACAGGATGTATGGAGCACATAACTAAGGGACAGCTTACGAATGGTTCAGACCAACCTTCTAAAGTAAACCTTGCAGTACTTTAACTGAGGAGACTCTGGGAAACAGCCTGTAAGCTTTAAGGGAGACCTTAAATTACAGCTTACGATGCACGTAGCGCTGAGGAGGTTCTGGGAAATGGGGCCCTGCTCTTTATATGATGTCACCTGACTTCCTAAACTTTCTGGCAGTCCTGATGGCTAACTTTAAATCTCAGCTAGATATTTCAAAAGCTGGGAAAATAAAACCAAAATATGACAGAAAAATGTGTTTTTAGTAATTTGGCTGAGCCAACCCTGTAAAACCTGTTTGCATCATGACTTAAATCCATTTAGCATAAACTTTGGCTTCTGTTTGGTATTTGCAAGCCTGAAGTCAACATGATTAGAGTTTCAGCAAAACATTTGCATTCATATGTAGTAAATGTGACCTTTGGCAGCACTTTGTGAGCCAGCTCGCCACATCAAGTGGAAGAAATCCAAAGTGTGAGTGGTTGTCAGGGAAGCTTGTCAGGTCAGTGCTGACTGCTTGTTTGCATCATGAAGCGATATGCACCCCCCACCACCCCTCGCCTAATGATTTCTCTCAGCCTCAGAGTATCTCCCCAAAGCTCAATCCCCCAACGGGCACAGTGCCTTTAAACTCAGCAGAAAACCTATTTACCCGCAAATTAAAGCACCACACTGGTGTGGCGCAGGAATCCACACTGCTGAAAAACAGGGCAATTACTTAGAAAGAGTGAGCCAGGGGAATAGGCCTCATCCAGAGAGAAGGTGCGGCATGTACTCAAACTTTGTATTTAAATACAAGCGGGGCGGAGGGTGGGGGTAAGTGGGGAGACATGTTACAAGCAGAGGGGTGGGGTGCACTCTAAAAACTTCCTCTCTTAAAGTGAATCAAGAGTGCAGCTGAAAAAAAAAAGATCCTAGAGTGAGAGGAGAAAAAGGAAAGCCTTGCAGGTTCATTACATCATGGAGTATGCAAGTATGTGTATGGTTGTGTGTGTGTGTGTGTGTGTGTGTGTGTGTGTGTGTGTGTGTGTGTGAGAGGAAGCAGGAGATAGTGTGTATGTATGCAGGCAGTCAGGAATGGCCGCTCTCCAGTGGGGATTGCTTTGTTGTCTTTGTTTAGGGTGTAGATCGACAGGCTCGTGGGAGGCAGAGGGGGGTTTGATTGGGTGTTTGTGGCTCTGTGTGTGTGTATGTGTGTGTGTTTGGGAGTTAAAGGAAATAAGTTTTTTCTTACACCCATCCATCCTCCATTCGACGTCGCACCTTTTCATGGAAGCCTCCTGGAGACAGGATGCACAAAACTGCTTCCGTGTGTGTCTTCCCTTTGGAAGTGTTTGCCCGTGGGGAACTCTCCAACATGGAGCCGTCAACAGGGATACCAGTCTCTGAGGGAATGGCAGAACTCGCTGTACTGGCTGCTTGAAAGAGGAAGCTGCGTTTGATATGTTACTTTGGGTGTGTGCAAGCATCTCATTTTGACTTCTTCCGTAGCTTGAGGGCTGTATTAGCCACTGACTCAAGCAGTGTGGATCTTGGCTGTGATTACCTGAAACTACAGATACACAGATTTTTATCGCTATTCTGCTATATGTCAGCTGTATGCTAGTGTCTGGCTCTAAAATGACATAAAGTTTTTGTAGGTATTTTTAATGGTATTTGAACTCTTAGTTTGAATGGAAGCCCATTTCCACAACTGAAAGAAAAAATATCCCCATTGTAAAAAGTCAAGATTATAAGATAAAAAGTCAAAAAATTATGATAAAAAGTCCTAATTTTGAATTTATTGAGGGATAATTCCTTGAGATGTAGCATCTCATTTTCGAGGGGGTCCTATAAACACAACTACAAAAAAAGAAAGGCATACAAACAAAACAGGCTTACATAACAAACATACACAACAAATACACATAATACACAGCATCCTGCTCACCCTCTCCCCAAACCACCCATACCCCACCCACAGCACAATGCACAAGAGAATTGAAATTGGAAATCATGACCAAAAACAATCCTATCAATGCAAAGGAATTTTCAAATACTAGAAATTAAAAACATGTTGTTTTTAAAAGAGAATATAATGAAGTCCTGAAGCAATGGAAAGGGGTAACAGATCTCAAAAAAAGAGGAAGGTTAGTCCAGTCAGAAGGAGCTCTGTGTCGGAATGACCTATGTCCAACTTCCTTAGAAATTCTAGGAACAAAGAAAAATGGGTGCTGCATATGTCTAAGTGAATAAGAGGAGTTGTATGGAATCAAGAGCTGTTTCAAGTAAGGTGGACCATTGAAGTAAACACATTTAAAGATAAACTGAAGACAGTGAAATTGCCTTTGAGATTTAGGCTGCAGCCAATTCAGCGATTCATACATAGAACAATGGTGAGCTCTATATGGACATTTCAAAACTTGTGTGGCATCTTTTGCTGTTGCGGCTTGCAGACACTTGGATTACACCACACAAGCAGGATGGAGACATTTTGTGTTTGTGTTCTTTTTTTAACGTTTTATCCGTGGACACCATTCACTCCCATTGTACTGGATGAGGCTGCTACCCTGTTTCTCCTAAAACTCCAGGATTGTTTTGTGAACCGAAGATCTTCACCCATCATCACATCGGCACAGTGGTGAGTACATACTGAGTGGCTTATTCTCACAAAGTGGAGTATCACTTTAAAAACGTTCCTTTCACAAAAATGCCTTTTTCTCAATTTTTTTGTCTGAAAAGTGGATTTTCTGGTGCAACCAACCAACATTCATATAAAAAAGACTGAATGAAGCTTGAAAAGTGTTTTTTGTATCTGAACTAGAAGATCTGTTCTTTATTTTGATATATTCCATAATAATATACTCATAGAGGTGAATATTGCGTGGGTGTTGAAAAATCACTGAATTTTGTCAAAAATGTTGGTGCTGGCTGGCAACTTTTAAAAAAATGCTGACAGGCAAAGAGTTAAAATGGCATTAGATTGGGTAAAGAGCACAATGCGACTTGTTTAGGACTTGAAACTCCAAGTTTAGGTTTTGTGACCTGACTTGGGGCTTGTCAGTCTTGACTTTCAACTTGAGAGCAAAGACTTGAGACTTACTTACAAATTGCGAAAAATACCTTGGTCCCACCTCTGCAGAAATCTGACTGTAGACATACTCACTGGTAAAACAAGTATCTGTCTAAATTAAAATGTAGCTTGTTGTAGATTTAACACCTAGTTAGCAATAAGCAAGACATGCACATAGAGCACAGCACTGAAAGCCTCCAGCAGACTTCCGTGTTCCTGTCATCTAACTTATCTCCATGTTCTCTCTCTGTTCTATTCACTAACATAAAGAAGGAAGAAGTGGTAGACATAGTAAATGCTTCACTGCTTGCATCACTGGCCTTTCCTTCACAATCACTGCTTTTGCATTGACTGAAATTACATATCTGCTAACCTAACTGCCCCCATTCAGATGCCTTTTGACTGTAATAAATTGCCCCGTGAATTGCAGCTTCATAAATGGCTCTTAAACGGAGATCAGGTGTTGGTCTGATGATGTTTTAATTGTAACTTGCGGAATGTATTAGCTGTGACCTACAGACTTTTTGTGGCAGCTTCCATTCAATATGTATGTGCGTTCAGACACCTTGGGTTTAGAAAGGTTAATTAACCTCTGGTGGCAGACCTTTACTTTGCACTTAACTTGGTCTATGTCCTGATAGCGCCATTAACCCGCGCCCTAGCCTCTTAACCTCCTCTATCATTACAGACGTAGAACCCATTAAAACTTCCTATTGATTTTTTTTTTACATACAACTTCTACATTTTCTGTACAGCTTTGTAACATTTTTCATTTTCCACATACATAACATTAGCATTTTAAAAGCATGTAGCATCGTGGCTGGCATAAGAGGGTTTAGTAAATAGATGGAAATCTAATTAGTTATGTAATTATAATATATTTTAATTACTTAAACAAGATATGAATAAAACATATTAAATGGGATTAAGATTCTTAAGTGAGACGTGTGAAAAATGACACTGGAGTGCATTTGAGTGCTAGTTGGAGAAGGTGCTGTCACTTCAGCCTGGTTCCAGACCTCCCACATCACAGCAGTTCAGACACGACTGATGATGTTTCTGATACATTCTCTGATAGATTCTCCTGATAAAAAAATATAGCATACATGATGATGATGAAACATGATGATGAAACAGAGTCACATAATTTCTTCACAGATGAAATTCAGCACCATTTGAGACATTGTGTGAATAAATGTTATGTGTGTTCACTTCCAGGTATGAGCATCAAATAAGGGAGAAGGGAATGTGGATTTCTAAAAGCTGGTTCATCACTGTTGATTACCTGCTCTGACACAAACCAGTGTGTCACTGAGGGTCCAGATCAGTGGTTACACACTTGTATTTAAGGAAAGCTGAGCCCCGCCCCCAGCCCGTGCACACACACACACACACACACACACACACACACACACACACACACACACACACACACACACACCAAATAATAAGTATTCATTCCAAAGCGTTACTGTCCAAAATAAACATAAAAATTAAATTAAATAGTTTCCATTCTTAGAACATTTACCATCAGTAAATGTCTCTTTTGTAGTAAAAGCTTGACATTTTATGAGAACCCAACAGAGCAGCTGATACACACTCATCCTGACCAAAAGAATAATCATGAATTATTATCATAGAGCTGGGTTTCTACAGGTCCTTGAAAAATCTCAAATTCAGTTATCTGAATTTTAAGCATTAAATGTCTTTAAAATATAAATGCAATTACAAATGCAAAAATGTAAATACAATTAATACTATAGACATACAATTTTGACAGGTCTTAAAAATTTAATTATGGATTACTTTTATAAAAAAATGGATTTAACTTAATTCTTGCTTTTAAATGTGTTTCTGAGGGGAAAAAATGTAAACCCAACAATGAACCAATACAATCTACTTAATCATTTATTAAACAGGATTACAATCTATTTAATATCTGTGACTCCAGCTCACTATTTGGATTGCAGTGCTCATTTTTGCACACATATACATATACATATATACATGTTTGTCCTTTGCTCTTGATCCCACATCACCTAACGAGGATGGGTTTACACTGAAGTTACTGAAAGCCTCATGCCAAAAGGCATGACAAAACATCAGTATTTGACAACCTGGAAATGAGTATAGGTTGATTATTCACAGGAAATATACTGTTTTGGTGCCCAGCAAGAGGCCTTAATTAGCAGCAATACATTCTGATTTATTCACCTCTGGCTGTGACCATTTGCAAAATCACACACACATCAAAAATGGCTAAACTACCTGAATTGAAAACAAGCAGCATCTCAGAGTGACTGAGAGACCAAAACCTGAGCCCACCAACCCAATCTGACAGGTAAAGAAATACATATATAAAGATGGACAACATGACAGCTCCCCAAAGGTGAATCCAGAACATCTGTATGGCCCCCTGATGGCTGGCTGCAATATAGGTAATAAACCCCACCCCATCCATGTAAGCAGATGGGCCAAACTAAAAGAAAGAAATCAATGCACACCTCAACTAAAACTGTAATCAAAGATGGTTTCTGTCATTTTAGGTACTTTGAATTGTATTAGCAGTAGGGTGTATTTTAGCTTGTTCAAGTGTTTGTTTTTCTCATCAGTTTGTTTTTAATTGATTATATGATTCAAAGTGGGTTTCGTTCCATAATTGACAACTGAGCTCTGGTTGTGATTAAGTCGGCTCGGTGTGGGCAGGATCTCGACAGCGCAGCTCCAAATGACGTCACCAGCACAAAATGACATATGATGATGCAGCTATTAACTTTGGGCTGTATAATTTTAGTTTTGGTTGTGATTTAGTCACATATCAGCTTGCACTTGAATTACTACAACCCGACTGATAAACAGTGAACCAAGTGCAAACAAGCCTGTTACTGGTTTGCACAGTTGGTAATTTAGCCCACAGTCAGTGCAAAATAACAAAGCAATGACCAGTTATCATCAACCAAAAATGAAGAAATCTGTGTAAAACTCTATGACCCTGATTTATAATTTAGAAATGTGAAAATGTTTCTCTAAAGTGGTGAGCAGACACTTGAAACGCTCTAAACTGTGTTCTCTGTCTCTCTTCGCATGTGTCAGAAACAACAGAGCACAATTAACAGGGACTCTGCTTTGCTGTTTGCTGGGTTGCCACAGCAACAGCATTGATTAACACTTCAGCAGTTGTCAAATTAACGAAGTAAAAGCTCCCATAAACAGCTACTTAGAGCAGCAGTGCATCACTTGTGATGTGCAGGTGTTAAAGCGGGAATGTTACCCTGAGATCTCTGTGTGGGTGGAGGAGGTCCTGCTAACACCAGCTGCTGCTGTGAGAGCCACCTAACTTTCCCAACATTAGACAGAGACATAGCCCTTTAATTTGAGAGGATTTCAAAGTGAATTGGGTCCAATGAACTTGAGATATACTTTGTCTTCAATGACTGGTCAATCACCATTTTTATAGATGCTCCAGCCTTACAGCTGCACTAATCAATATTTTTGGCTTAAAAATTGATCAAATTACTCTGTAACGTTAAAGAAGTCTCTTGTAGTGATAAACTCATGAGAGTTCTCACTAACTTTCCCCTCTAGAGCTTTATAGTCTCCTTGAGCACAGTGGTTTTGCCTTTAATTTCCTCTCTTATCAACCTGTGGAGGTGTTCCATCAAGGCTGATAAATAAGTCTGCGCTTAAGGGAAAAAGCCTTTCTTGAGTTAACTTCAACTTCCACTCAAGACTTAAGCCGTTCCAGTATGACAATTTAGCCTGATGTAGTCAATGCTGACTCAAGCCAGGCTATAACAAGCTGCACTGTGAGCGTGCACGGGGGAGAACAGAAGCAGCCCAGAACAGCTGATTGTTGAAAAGAGGATGTCAGAAAAAGAAGGGAAAATGAGAGTGATTTTCTTCTCAGAATAAACCCTTGTTGAATGATCCCAGTGCAGGTCCTATCCTAGAGCCTGCACTGGGATCATATCCTGTCCTAATGGCTCACTTGGTAGAGCATCCTCCTCATGCACTGAGGCCTGAGCAGCAACACGGGTTTGATTTTAACCCGAGGCCGACCTGCATGATGTCCTACCTCTCTCATTCCTTCTTTTCTTATCTATCTTCAGCTGTACTATGTAGCAAAAAGCCAAAAAGCTTTAAAATCATTTTAGAGAAGATATACAAGCTTACTTAATGTTTTTTGTCTTCACAGCTTGAACAAAATGGGTTAATGAATAAATAACTTTAACTTTAACCACACGTTAGCTTTTGAAGACAGTAAAATTTGTGAGACATAAAAATTAATATGTTCTTTGAAACTTAAGTAAACTCTGTATTTAACACACAGCTAAATGAAGCTTGACAGTTAACCTGCCACAGAGCGGGCTAGTTCAGTGATGTAAGTTACCATGGTTGGGGGCTGGGATTTATCCACGTTGATGGAATAACCCTCTGCTCTCCAGCAGCAGCAGGCAGCTGTTTCCAGTGAAATAAACTCAGATCAACCCACTATACTCACCTGTGAAATAAATCCAAAGCTTACATGTGATTGTGATGTGCTCACACTGTACAGTCTGATCATCGAACCACAACCTGAGTGCTCACATAAGTGTAAAGTAGAAATTAAATAGATTGTCGGCGCCTGTGGACTATTCTAACTGTTGATTTGTTAATAAAGATTTGTTTGAAAGCTGTGAGGCAGGTAGAAGCTTGTTTGCTAGCAGTAATGCTAATGAGGCAGAAACGTGCTGCCTTGATCACCTGTACTGTGTGCATCAGCATATATGAAGTCTCAGGTGGTGAGGAAGACGTGAACAGGATGGCTCGTCTGTTTTGCAGAGAGAATTGGATCTAAGCTAGCTACGTTCTACTGTCCATATTTTCTGTCCACATGTCACATCATGTCTCCATGGCAATTTCAGATGCTCTGTTTGCTACTTCATGCAGACGCAGTGACAAAAAAGGCTCACAGCTTTGCTTCAACTGTGAGAGAGTCTGACAACAGCCCGCCAACACTTCTGACATGTGAGAAATTCATCCGAACATCTAACGGAGCTGAAATCCGGTCAGACTCTACAGTGTTGGCCCAGCTTTAGAGACCAGAAGTTGAGCATTTTGCAGCTAAATCCATAATGCAGCTTTAAAGACCCAGATAAGTCAAAAACAGCCAGTGGAACTGAGAAACATTTGATTTCCTTCAGGTCAGAAAAGGATCACAGATTTACATCCACAGTGTTTTTGGTTTGCTTTGACCTATTATTATTATTAAAAAAAACATCAGTTAAGTTCAGTGATTCCCAAACTTCTGGCCCTCCAAAAGCCAAAAAAGTCCATGTCCCCTACCCCCCTACTCCATGATAGGGGAAGCAACTATGAATTTTTGAATTTTTGTGAAATTAAGGTCATCCATGGCCCTCCTGTGGTCCTATGGCAGTTTGAGAACATCTGGGTTACTTAAGCCACAATTCCACCCAAAGTACTTTTAGTCGTTAGAACTATTTTCCGGGGAATTACAAGGTTTCGTCAGTCCGTTGTTGTCTGGGTTTACACCATGGTCTCAAAGATTAGACCAGTAGGCATCCATGAAAAGTTTTTAGATTTATTCATTTAAACGATTTTTAAAAATGCTGAAAATGTAAAACTCCTACAGTAATAAATATATAAATCTTGTCCATCTCCATGTCATCCATTAATGGTGGAAACCGGTGCTCTTTATCATATTCAAGTCCAATACTAGGCCCATAATTGTTCTTTAAATGTTTTTTATTAGGCCTATTTTATATTATTTATATTTTATGTTTTTTTTATTGTAAATTATTTAAAATAATCAGAATTCATATTTTATTTTATGTATGCAGTAAGACTGAAACACATTATCTTGATGTGGTACATTTCTCTTGTGTTGTTCTTTCACATAACTAAACAGAAGTGTAAAAAAAATGACTACACTAAATTATTACTAGAGACATACTAAAGGGGGTCTCCAGTGTATTTTCTGTCTTGTTAGGGGTCTTTGGGTGAAAAAAATTAAGTACTACTGGATTAGACAAATTAGTTCACTGATGTATCAAAAGCAGATGCATGTTTTTGTTTTGTTTGTTTGTTTGTTTGTTTGTTTGTTTTCATGTCACTGCCACTAAACAACAATGACGCTATATAATGCAATGGACAGTCATCATTATTTGTGTGATACAATAAAGTCTGGACTCCATCATTGGACCATTTGTCAAATGCTTTTCCAGACTACAGGAACTTTGGGGCTTGCAGCGCTGAAAATATCTGATTGGTCAAGTATTTGTAGGTGTGGTGGAAACAAACCGAGTTCCTCCAAAGGTCCCTCGTCCCCGGGGAAACATGGCTTTAGAGGGGTTCTAGAGCAGAGTTCCATTACATCTCAATACAGAATTTGTTCATTCCACTACACAGGCTTTTCTTATGACAGCCTGCTCACATGCTTTACAACCCTTCTCAGATATTTTGACTTGCCAAGGCAGAAAAAAACACTGATGCAATTAATAAAATGACCGATGGCTGCATTTCATTGAGACAAACCAGCACCAGGCCTCTGGTACTGTGCAGGCTCACTCACGGTCATAGCTTACTGGAGCCACCATTAATGTTCCTGAATACACATGCTTTTCCTGTTTTCACTTGTCAAAATATCTACACTGAAAAGGGTCGGTTGCTGTCTATTCACACTTCTTAAATGCTTAAAATTTGTGTTTTGCTCTGGCACACATTTTACATGTGTTGCTTGTACGTTTTCTTTGCTGTGCTGAAGCTTTCAACTGATCAGCTCTTCAAAGCACACATAGTGCACAGTTTGCCTTCTGCTGTTTTGCTCTCTTCTGTGAAATACAAAAAAACTATAACCTATAAAAAACCTATAACTGACAACACTTTGTATACTGATATTCATTTCAGTATATGTGACTAGGACCTGTCTAATGCTTATGTAACACTGATGTGGACACAGTTTATTACAACGGTGAGTACAAACTTACTGCCAATAAGCCCCGAAAACCCTCAGCCAACTGGACACCAGTTAGATCTGGACTCACTGTCAGGGCTCAGTAATTTAAGCCAAACTACTGTCTTTTATGTCATATTTTCCAGCGCTGTGACCCCAGCTGCTGCTGTATAAGCAGTGACCCCTGAAGATGCCCCTCCCTCCTTCTTAGCAGCTCATTTAGCAAAGTTAAGTCAAGACTCATGCAGCCTGTAACAACATGACAGATAGGTCGCAAGTCAGCGAAGGCTGACTCTCATTAGGTCTGCAGAGTCTCACTGTCTGCCTTAACAACACTCATCTGCACCTGCAGCTGCTACCTGAGACCACACACAGGCTGAGGCACAACTAAAATAACACACCAGGGGAGAGAAATCTCTTTAAGAGTCTCTCATTGAGGTGGTAGAAGAAAGTTTGAAGTCCAAATCAGTATTGTATGTTATGTATTAGACACTTCTAACTCTCTTATGCTCAATGTCAGGGAGCTCTACTGGCCTAAAGAGATGCATATACTGTATGTGGCTGAGTGTAAAAAAATAAAGTGCATTAAATTCCATATTAATTCATCCCGATTGGAGACACTGACATGACGAGTGTAAATGGGGGCCTCAGTCCCTGTTTTATTTCAGGACAAGATACAACTTTATCATTCCATCATTCCCAATCCACCTTTGCTGTCTTGCACAGGGGTGCAGGGTTATCCTGCCCTGTCCCGCCCAGAGGGATACACCAATCAGCTGTGCCCAAGTATCTTGATTAATTCATGGGAGTTTAGGCCAAACATGCAATAAATCAGAAAATCTGCTCTCATCACTTTTAAGAAGCAGGTCCACCAGGAGCACAAGTGGTGGCAGCATGACGGTGGATTTACCAGGAAGAAACAAAGAATGAGGAGACAGATCTCCTGGGAAGTGAAAGGGTCAGAGTGCCCAATATATGTCGACAGCTGGGTATATCTAAAGCAGCCTCATGTGTAAATACTTCATTTTGTATGCATGCCTGCAAAAAATAATACATGAACTACAAATGTCCTTCAGATATGTAAGTGGTTATGTTTTACACTGAAGCACCTTTAAATTACACTGTATTCATTCATTCATTCACTGTAATTAATCATCAACATTATTATGCTGTGTGTGCTGCACGAGTTGCTATTTTTTGCAGACAGACCTATTGTGCCACAGACTTTGTATTTCTAGGTTTTAGGTTTTAGTTCTAAGGCACAAGTGGTTTTTACTCCAATGCACCAAACACAAGTTAGTAAATGTGCCTGGCCATGCCTTCATTTTGCCTTCATGTTTAGACCTCCCGCCCATGGTCACACAGACCAGGTGCAAGTTCATTTGTGTCATGGTTGTGTTTTGTTGGTTATTTCCTGTTTTATTTTGTGCTCTTGATTTCCCTGTGTGCCTTTGTTATTCCTGTCTTTTATTGTCATGGTTTGGAGTTTCCTTAGTCACTTCCTGTTTTATTTTGTAGTCTTGGTCCTCTGTCATGTGTCTTGTCTTTACTTCCTGTCTTTGTCTGTTTTCCCGCCCTTGGTTGATCACTGATTATTTTCACCTGTCCTGATTGCCCTCACCTGTGTCTCATCATCCTCCCTCTCCCTGGTGTATTTAAGCCTTTGTGTCCCCTTCCTCTGTGTCAGTTCGTCACTTGTTACTTTCATGTCTTTGTCAGTGTTTCTTGGATCCTCACTTGTTCCTTCTCCAAGTCAGAGAACCACACCAATCCATGCTTCTAAGCTTCATCAAGGTTTAGTATTCTTTTGCTACTTTGTCCTGTTTTTGCCTTAGTTTTGCCATGAGTTATTTTGATACTTTGCTCAACCTTTTGTCATAGCACTTTAGCCCTCCTCGTCAGAGTGATTTTCTGTTGTTGGTTTTTTCCTCTGTTGAGTGAATTTTTTTGTTGTTACTTTGTCTTAATAAATTTTCATTGAACTGGTCCATCGTCTCTGTCTGCATTTGGGTCCAAACCTGAGAATCCTGTCTAGTCGTGACAGAACGAACTGACCAAAAATGGACCCAGCGGACTTTCTCTTGTTGAGGAAATGAAAGAGGCCAGCTCTGAATTCGAGCTTTGGTTCTCCACCTATCGGGGGTGCACAGACCCCAAGGAGAGACTTTTTTTCTTAACCTTGATGGAACAGTCTTTTTCACGTCCCAATTTTTTATGTTTTCCGGAACTCACTCAGGGGCTGGCACTGCTTACAGACTTTAAGAGAAGATTGCAGGCTGAGATTGATTCCTCCATTCAGCCTGCCTCTCTGCCAGCTAGCTCCCTGCCTGAACCTGTCATGGACTCATTAAGCCACCAGTCACCTGCAAAGTCTGCTCCTCTACCAGGGGCTAAAAGACCTTCCAGACGCAAGCATGGCTCTCACCGACGTCATGCCTCTCAGCTGCCCAGCGTCTCAGAACCCCAGCTGCCCAGCGTCCTCGAACCCCAGCTGCCCGGCGTCCTCGAACCCCAGCTGTCCAGCGCCACGGAGGTTCAGCTGTCCGGCGCCACGGAGGTTCTGCTGTCCAGCGCCATGGAGGTTCAGCTGCCCAGCGCCACGGAGGTTCAGCTGTCCAGCGCCACGGAGGTTTCGCTGTCCAGCGCCACGGAGGTTTCGCTGCCCAGCAACCCAGCCTCCGTCTCCCATGTCCCGGTGGGACCGCCGCCACCATTTCCTGTTCCGGTGGGGCTGTCGCCATCATCCCATGTCCAGGTGGGACCGCCGCCACCACCTCCTCTTCCGGTGGGGCCGTCGCCATCATCCCATGTCCCGGTGGGACCGCCGCCACCACCTCCTCTTCGGTGGGGCCGTCGCCATCATCCCATGTCCCGGTGGGACCGCCGCCACCACCTCCTCTTCCGGTGGGGCCGTCGCCATCATCCCATGTCTCGGTGGGGTCACCGCAGCCATCTCATGTTCCGGCTGGGTCACCGCCACCATCTCCAGTCCTGGTGGGCCGTTGCCATTTCCTCCTCTTCCGGTGGG
>JAJHUR010140516.1:11022-53513 GCA_027495735.1 Lutjanus campechanus | reverse complement strand
TTATTATTATTATTATTTATCGTTATGAGTCCTGACCCGTCTCATTTCCTCGTCGAAAGTTTTGAGCCTCAGCATTGAAATGAGTTGAGGGGGGACGCTGGGGTGGACTTCGGGACCTTGAGACATGGGACTGGGGGAGGTTTGGTCTCTGTCTCGCTTTGTACGCTGTCTGCGATTTCGAAACTCGTCTCCGGCTACAACTTGTCTTTCACACTCGCTCCTGTCCTCCCTCCCGCTGGCCCCTTTGTATTTGTGTCTCATTCTCTCCTCTTCTGAGGACTCAAATTGCTGCTGTTTGCTCCGGACAAGAGAAATCAGTCTCATGCAGTGGTTTCTTACAGCTTCTTCTTCCATTTTGGACAAAAATACAGCACATGAGAACACGTTTTTAGTTGTATCTGGTCAGTTTTATCGGAGTAGCTGCACATACTAACTAATGCTAAAGGTTACCTCCTTACGTAACATGTAAATGAAGGGGCGGCGGAACCGACTATTTAACCGATTTTTAGCAAAGACAAACATCCAGGAGTCAAATATAAAACTGCACTTAACTAGAAACCGAGGTTATTGTAAAACCCTGCTTTCCCCTTTGCCAATCTATTTACACATCCTCTTCTTTTACTATTTGCTGCAGCCGCACTTCCTGCCATCGGCGCGTCACTACCGCCATCTTGTGGTCGACAGGAGCAAACACGCTTGGAAACAAACGAAAGAATGGTTCAAACAAAACAAACGAATTCAAACTATATGCGGATGTAAAGCAGTGGTGGAAAGAATACTGAAAATCTGTATTCAAGTGCAAGTACTGTTACTTTGCGAAAATATTCCTCAATTACAAGTAAAAGAATTGGTGTTAGTCATATATTTAAGTAAAAGTACAAAGTATTAATCTCTAAAACTACTCAGAGTACTAGTTACAAAACATTTTTTCCCCTCATTTTCAAAATTTTTTTCTGTTTTTTTTTTTTGGTAATTTAAGTCAAAGTTTAAGTTTCTTTACTCAACAAATGGCTCCACTAATCATTAACATCCTTACTCCAAAGGTATGCTGCCTCAACATTTTGTTTTGTTTTTCGTTTGTACCTCACTTTTTATTGGCCTGTTTGTGATCTGATCATCTTATTGGCTTTTAAAATGCAGACGAAAGGTTTGGATATTAATTTAAATTGTACTCTGTCCTCAACCGTGACTTTAAACTGAGTAGATTACAGTTTGTAATGCATACTTAAGTATGAGTAAAAGTACAGACTTGAAAATCTACTCAGAAAAATAGAAGTACCCAAAGAAAGACTTAATTATATTAATACAATATTAATACAGTAATTTGAGTATTTGTAATTAGCTAGTTCCACCCCTGTTGTAAAGTATGAACTGATTTTGAAAAAGAAACGTGAAAACCTGCCAATTAACACTATATTTACAACTATATTAAAAAATATGACATCCTTAAAGCCAAATTAATGAAAATCCCTCACTTTCAATGCTTTTTATAATTAGTCTTGACTATATAGTTGGCTCACTGGAAAGGCTCAACATTAAATGGAACAGGACCTTAATTAGTATCACTGGTAACTGTTACCCTGCTATTTCATGTTAGTATAACTACTGTGAAAAAAGTTTATATCCCACAATGTTTTGCCACATTCTGTGCTGTTTCATATGAGAATCCAGAAATGCTTTTATATAAACAAAGAGTTTGGATCATTTTTTAAAATTGGTAACACTGTTTTTAACCCTACTATTTTATGTCAAAATGGCTGCTGTGAAAAAGTGCATGTACTATATGTAAATGTAAAGTGCATTTACAACACAGCACATTGTTCATTCTCATGTATTACAGTGGCCAGTGATCTTGTTTTCTCACTGCTCTTGGGTCTCTATACAGGAAGCTTGCATCAAAAGCAAACCTTAATTATCCACATTTAATTGTTCCATGTCTGCGTGCCCAAATAAATAAATAAAATTTCCTTGTGTATCCGTGCAATGCCAGGAATCTGGACTCTTGTGCCATCTGCTGAAAGAATGTGGTGTGTCACAGCCTCCCTGCTAAACAGGGGACAGTATGAAGACATGGGTGGGTTTGGCAGAGGAACAGCTGACTGGCTGCTCCTCTAAAGCTTCTGACAGTCATGCAGCTGACACTTACTAAAATGGCTGCCTGGGTGAGAATCAGGAGGGAAACAGGGTGATATCAGGGCACATGCAGCAAACTCACCGCTGTTCTCGTTGATTATTTGGCTTTACTGTGACACGAGGACACACAACTGGGCTGTTTTGTCTTTAATCCCCTTTTGACAAACTGAAACAAAAAGCTAAGAATTACGACACACTTCACCATGTGACATGGTAACACACACGTCTCCATTTCATTTTTGTTGTTACTTGGGAAACATTGAAAGACAGACACACTCACCAATCACCGACACAGTGTCACACTTGTATCACTTTTCTAATTATAAACCAGAGCAGGGGCTCTCCAAGAATGGAAGTTTTAGCCAGGCCCATCTGTGGCCTAAAATTAGCCCCCACCCCCCAGAAAGGAGCTCTGACCCCCTCTGTCAGTTAACACACACATGCACACACACACATGCACACACATGCACACACACACACAGACACACACAAACACACAAACCACACTGCACTTTTCACAACTCACAGCTCCTGTGGTAGTGTCACACACTCCTTGGAGGACCTTTCTTTCCTTCTTTCTTCCACGTGACGACTTATTATCATGGAGTTTTGAACCGTCTCTTCTCTTCTCTCCTAATTTCTTTGGAAATAAGATCAGCAAGTGTCTTAATGAGGTAAGTGTCCTGTTGTATTGAGTTCCAGTTTGCTGCTGTTGACACAAACCATGACACGTCATTTCTTCTGAGCAGACTCTGTAGACCTTTAGGGGGAAACATGCATTTTTTATGTCTATGAGTAAAAATGACCTTGAAGCTTTGCACATTATATCCACTTTGTCTTTTTAGGCTTTATTACATATAATTGTGTCACATAAACAAACGGCATAGTCTTTGTATGTAGGGTCATGGTGAGAAGCATCGTTCTTTTACTTTCATACGCATATTTGTTATGTGGAATAAAAATCAAACCCAACAAAAATAACCTAATATGACAGGAGCATGTCAGTTGCGTGTGTATTTGGCTGTATTGTCATTATTTTCATGGTTGCAGATGGAAGAGCTTTGACTTGAATCAGCCTGGAGTTACATTATGGTTCTGGGCCAAGCTGTCAACATGAGTTTGATGGACATTTCTAAGATCTTCTCGCTGCTGCAGCCTAAGGAGGAAGATGAGGACAACGAGCAGTGTCAGGCCCTGAACAACGCCGTGAGCAGCGACGACGTGACTCTGCTCTCTGAGCTTCTGTCTCAGGAGACTTACAGGAGGTCTATCAATGCTCGAAGTGGCTGGGGGGTCCCAGTAACCCCCTTGCGCACCGCCGCTGCTCTGGGACACCTGAGGTGCTTGGAGGTGTTGCTGGAACACGGCGCAGAGGTGAGATGAGGAGAGAGCACTGCACACCTTTCAGATGAGGATGGTGAGATGGCTGTTTGAGAGTTGGTGTTGAAGGTGTGGGTGGGACGGAAATATTCTTTTTAATAGCCAAAATTATATACTGCATTCAGCCATCACATATTTCATTTAAAAGCCAGAGACAGTTCCTACATTCTTCCTGCAGGTCTTTTTTTATTTAAATTCATATTATGAAGAGTAATTCATATTAAAAATGAAAAGTAAGAAATAAAACTTTTACTACACTACACTTAGGGCATTAAAGCTGCACTAATTAATATTTTTATATGAACAATGGACCAAATGACTAGGTGTAATATGAAAGGGGTCACTGGTAGTGACAAGCCCAGACAAAATTAATACCCAACTCTGAGGTTCCCCTTAAGTTCTACAGAACCGTTAAGCACCTTTGAGCTCTTTGTTTTGGTTTCCTGTCCTTTAAACTCTGCAGTCATCAATATTGTTTCCAGAAGTAGCTCTGATAAAGCCACCATACACTGCCTGACCAGTATCAAATGGGAGATGGACAATGTTAGTCACTAGCTCAGGAAATAGTTGAGCATTTAGTTGCTAGAAAACCAGACGAGCCGGTAGTTCCCTCAGGAGTTGGTGGAGACCAAAACAGAGCTAAATCCTCAGGTACATAAATGAACACTCAGAGTCTAGTTTGTAGAAGTTATTGGCATCTAGCAGTGAGCTTGTAGATTGCAAACACGTCGTCTTACTCTCCCTTTCCAAGCGTGTAGGAGAACGTGTACTGGCTGCCAAAGCTGTGCAAACCCGAAAGTCCGTATCTAAGTGTCTAAGACTGTAGTAAGTGTTTGGTTTGTCCATTCTGGGCTACTGTAGAAGCATGGTGCCCTCTGTAGATAAACCAGCTAATTCTAAGGTAACAAAAACACGACAATTTTCAGGTGATTATGCACTAATAAAATCATACGTGAATATTATATTCCATTTCTGCCATATTCTGCAAATAAACTCCAATAAACCTTACACACTGGGACTTTAAAGCTGCACTATGGATCAAATGACTAACTGTGACATGAAGGGGGTCAGTAGAATCTTTTAGCGTCTTTAAGTTTTTCATTTCAGTTTTCTGTCCTTCAGACTCTTCTGTCATCAACATTGTTTCCAGAAGCAGCGGGCAGCTGTTTTCAGCATGATAAAGCCACTGTACACCACCGTTACCAAACAGCAGATATACAGTGTTTGCATAGGTAAATAGTGGAGCATTTATCTGCAAGAAAGAGAGATATATTACCCTCAGGAGTTGGTGGGGACTAAAAAAGAGATAAAAGAATAAACAATGACCCTGTTACTCAAGATAATTTGCAGACCTTGTTGAGAGCAGTTAGTAGATTTTACTGCAGAAAGAAAGTAGTTTCTACATGAAACTGCTCACAACGAGGTTTTTTGGTGCTTCGAGCACCACAAGACAAGTGCCATTTATACCCATTATATTGGAGAAAGACAGACATCTCTGTGACTGATATCTGCAAAACTCTGCAACTCACATAAAAAAAATACTAGATGGTTAAAGAGCACTAGAGGCCAGAGGAAAAATATGTATTATTGATTTTTTGATTAACTGTCTCTGCAGAGGTGGGACCAAGTAATTGTTTTGCAAGTTACAAGTAAGTTTTTGCACTCAAGTTCCAAGTCCTAAACTTTGAGTTTCGAGTCCTAGACAAGTCATAATGTAAAAGTGAGTTTCCAGCCTCATTGATTTACAAAGTTACTTAGCTGTTAAGCTAGTGTCAGCTAAGCATTAGCTTGCTATGTTAATATTAGCCTCAATTTACCATTTTTTGTGCAACTTCCAACGTCAAACAACATTGGAAGTTGCTGCATGTCTGTGTAATTTTCACCTGCACATCTGACATACAGCAACTTGGTTTTTTTGTTGACCACCACATAATTTTTGTACGTGAACAAAATTAACATTAGTATCATTTCTTCCAAGTGACGTTTAGTAACATAACATTAGTTCCTCATGGGTCTCTCCTGCAGCTTCATTAGATGTGTCGAGTTGGTTAAAACAAAGTCGATCTGGGGAATTGAGAAGTGTCAACTTGCTGAGAATGTATAGCGATAACATTAATTCACTCAGGAAATGAAGGGAAATTACTTGATTTGTGGCACACTTTTCAATTAAATAACATGTATTTTTAATCTTTGGGCTTGGGGTAAGGTACAGTATGTCAGGTCATTGGTATTAAAATCTAAGTCAAGTTACGTGTCTTCTTTGAGTTGGGTTTAAAGTCATCAAGTTTTTGACTCTTCTGTGTCTCGAGCCTCTGCAAAGTGCACTCAAAAATTCACTCAAGTTCTCGCATCAGCAAATAAAAAAGTGTCAGGAATGTGTGTCCTTCTCTTAAAACATGTTGGTCTTCTGCTCTGTTTGAATCCAGATTGACAGCCTGGATGTGAAGGCCCAGACGCCTCTGTTCACAGCTGTCAGTGGGAAACATCTGGACTGTGTGGTCGCCCTGCTGAAGGCCGGAGCCGATCCTAACGGCAGCCAGTACAACAACTGCTCCCCGGTGCTGACTGCCGCCCGAGAGGGTGACGTAGACGTGCTGCGAGAGCTGCTGAGGTACGGGGCCGAGGTGGACGTCAAACCCAAAGTCCCAGAGTGGGCGTCCAACGCCACAGCCTGCAGAGGGCCCCTTTACATCTCAGCTGTTTACGGACACCTGGACTGCTTTAAACTGCTCCTCCTCCACGGAGCCAACCCCAACTACAACTGCACAGACGAGAAGATGCTGGCCAGGATCAAGCAGCCAAAGACGGTGCTGGAGGTTTGCCTCCGTTACGGCTGCGGGGTGGAGTACATCCAGCTTCTCATAGACTTTGGGGCAGACGTTTATCTGCCTACGCTGATCATCGATAAGACGACGAAGCAGAATGAAGCTCTGGTTCTGCTGCTCAAAGAGAGAGGTGAGACACTCATCATAGTTAGCTCAAGAACAATAACTATAAAAATATCATTTTTAAAGAGTAGATGGCAGAGTCCAGACTGCAGCTTTATAGTTGTGGTGTGCACTCTGCCATCTAGTTGAGTTAGAATGATTGTTAAAACTGCAACTGTAACTATATATCTAAAGTTAAAGTTGTCGTTCTTGGTGTGGATGACCCTTCAATGTGAACGTCTCAGAACACTCATGCTGATTGACCTTTATTTGTCTGTTTCTGCTGCAGTTTGTCCCAAAACACTGATGTCACAAACTCGGCTAGCAATCCGAAGGTGCCTTCCCCTCATCAACAAGGAGCAGGCCATTGACAGTTTGGACATTCCTCTCATCCTGAGGAACTACCTGAAGCATGACACCTCTGAACTCATATGATGCTCACGTTAGCATCCAAATTCATGGCCAGTGACTTTTTTGTGTTTTTTCACCTGATTGCTCATGATGCCCTCATGACTGGATACTTGATTTCAAGCTTTGTCATATTTTCCTACAAGTAGGACAAGATAATGGACACTCCAACAGCCAGTCTCAATGTGAGATATTTCTGCTCTGGTTCCTTTAGTGGTCTCTGTAGACATGCTCCACTCGCTTTTGCAAAATGACAGGAGGCCAGGAAACACTTAATAAACAAACATAATAATATTTATCAGGAAAAAAATGAATAAAAATTACGAGACCCACAACGAATCTAAATTTGGAATAGTTAATTTTAAGAATAACTAACTTATTTATTTAATTTATTAACTAAATTAACTTTGTACAAGGATTTACGGAAGGCCTGTGTGACGAATAAACCAGGAATTTTACTACAGCTGCAACATTTTAGTTTAAATGCTTTCATTACTTTTATAATTTATACATATTTGTATGACAATAAACGTAGCTGGGACCTCTTTCGTTGTGCCAGCACTCAAATGTTGGAATGATTCATAAACAGAAACAAACATAAACTGCATTGGCTTGGGACAGAATTAGATTTTTACTAGATTTTTGGGGCTGATGCCGATACTGATATTAGAGAGTAAAACAAAAATCTGATATTGATATATTGGCTGCTATTCTTTCTTTCTTTATATTATTTTATTGTTATTTTATTTTATTGACTTTTTTTGGATTCTGTTTTTATTTTGCTGTTGTGAAGCTCTTTGTAACTTTGTTCTGAAAGGTGCTATAAAATATATAATCAGCTTTCAATGGTATTTTTTAATCATTATAAATAACTCTAAATTAAAAAAAAAACAACAGAAATGGGTTTCATATCGAAGCATACTGGACAACATATACACCAACACTGATATAGCTGTGACAGGCCAATAATGGGCCGATAGTATCGGCCAGCCAATATATTGGTCTGGCTCTAGACAGAATGAAAAGCCTGTTTTAGTGTGTTTAGGTCATGAGTCTGGAACCTAGTGCTCTGTAGCTTTTGCCCCTCACCAGTCACCCCTCTTTCTGTGGCTTTGGCCAAAAAAATGATCTGGAAATGATTGACGGTTATTTCTTTTTTTTTAAATTTATCATCGTAAAGTGATTTTTATGTTTCTCCCTTGGCTAACTATGGATGCCAAATCCAAAAGAAGAAAAGCCTCAGAGGAAATTGCATAATTTAATAGTAGCCGCTCCAGACAAATGATTTTTTTCCTTTTGGCCGAAAATGTCTGTTTTAATAATAAAAGTTACTGAGCCCTGGTTTAGACTAAAATGCAACTTCCCATGTAACAGCCAAGGGACATAATTGAATATTTACTAGTAGGTGTAAGCAAATAAATAAATCTGAGTGTGAATCAGTTTATTTTCATTCTTGGTCGCAAGACCTGGCACCTTACTGGGGGCCAGATTAGTCCCACGGGCCTTAAGTTGAGTATCGCTGCTGTGCTGTGTCTTTGTCAGACACAGAAATATGATCGTCCTGACGGGCTCCATGTTGGAAAATCTGCTCCGTCCTTGGGAAGTGTAACACCATGGCTGACCACTAGAGACCACAGTAATACTGTTTATTGCTTTTGTCCAAGTTTGAAGCCTCTTGTGGGCAAATTTGAACATCTGTTAATGTCTCTTAAGCTCAGTTTTTCTTGCAGGTGGTGTTACACAATCAAATATGGTCTCTCTTAAGTTATGTAGCAACCCAGACACAACTGGAGAAACACACACACAAACACACACGGTCTGTATCTCACCAGGACGTCTTAGATCTTTGCCTGAAAAACAGTCTTGCATCTTCAAAACCTTCAGAAGCGGCGTGATCAGCCTACACTTCAGCACGACCAACTGGGAGAACATATTTGCATAAGTCTCATTACTTATTGATCGCAGCATCGTTATTTGCAGGCTACATTTTGTGGTTTGAAGTTTGCTGAAAATTTTCTTTTGTGACTTGTGTGAACACCATTCTCATAATCTCATTAATCTCGTGTTTGCGCGCTCTTAAAATATTTCCTCTGTGATTCATACAGGAGTTAATGAGTCAGCTGTTGTTGGGAATGGGACCTACAAACAGGAAACGGCGTCACTCGGCAGGAAACCCCCGGTACAATGCTCCCACTCACTCGCTCACACATTGATGCATCAACACGTAGGTTCTGTAGAGGTTTTATTTTCAACAAAAGTACAGCTATATCAGATATGGATTTATTTTTACAGCAAAGTACAACATATTCCCAGTGCTTCTGATTACATCAAAACATATAATGTACATACAGTTGACATCTCCACTCTCCCATTCACAGTTTCTGGATTGAATAGGCATTATTTTTCAGGTTTTTCATTTCTACAACAAATAAACTCAAAAAAGGCCAGCAAGAGAAAGAAAATGACAAATGTTTGCATATGGTGACAAAGGATATGGATACTGTGAGTAAAATTCTTCTGTGATAGGCAAAAATCCAGACCTCAAACTAGATGGTAATATACAATGGATAGATTTTTCCAAAAAGTGGGATGTCAGTCTTCTGTTAACCTTGTTGTCATTGAACACCACATCAGTATATGGCTCATTGAAGACTCTGTTGTACCCTGACTGCTCTGAAACAACTCATAACCAACTGCGAGGAGTTCCTACTGAAGACGTTGCTATGCTAAATGTGAGTGAACGCGGTTCAGCGGCTCGTGTACACCTCTGGACTAAAAGGAAATTACACAAATCTGAGCAACCTCTGATGCATCCGATCGACAGTCTGCTAAACTTGGCTGTCTAGGGATTGGAAAGAGAGAAGAAAAGAAAAAAATCTTCAACTGCACAGAAGGCTGTCCTCTCAGCTCTCGGTAACAAGGTCAGGATGATAATAAAATAATAAAATCGAACCGATATATACATCCTTTTAACAATGTGGCCAATATTTAATACTGCGTTTAATAAATACAAGTGAGGAATTAATTTGCACTGTCAAGTTATTGTACTTCAAAGAATCATTTCTTAAGTAGAAACAAGAGCATGATATGAATTGCAATGAAGTACTGTGTGTGTGTGCATGTGTGTGTCTTCAGGATTATGTTTATTTTTAGCTCATCCCGAGAGGTTTCGCATTTATTCAGCTCTTCTGCTTGACTACAAATCTATACACAAACACCCATGATCAGTGCTAACTCCTATTTGGTTCACTGTTGTCGTAGAAAAATTATACCCGTTTTGCCTCAGCGGTTAATGGCATTCCAAAAGAAAAAAAAAAAAGAAATAACTAGCAGTTTGGACTGTGACAGTGTTTGAGTTGGAGTCAAAGAAAAGAAATCAAGGTTTGAAATAATGTTACAGTTTATAGTACCCATTATATGTGGGCGAAGAGAGCATCAGTGCCTTTCATTTCACCTATCAACAGTTCAGTCTTTGAGTCAGCACGAGGAAGGACGTCCCCCTCTACTTGACAATAAATTAAAAAAGAAAAAAACAAAACAAAAAAAAACAAAAAAAAAAACAAAAAAACAGAAGCTACAACCTGTGATGTGCAGTGAGCAGGAGACAGGTGGACAGAGAAAAGAACTCCCTTTTCAGTGAGATGGCAATGGGTTCACAAATGAATGGTTCCGCGTTGTGGAAAAAAATATCCCGTTGGAAGTTAAAAATGAAACTAAACAATCTGTTAAGAGTTGTCTTAAGTCTCATGCAAAATATTGGATGCCACGAGCATGCATTTTTACCTGGTACTGAGGTCTACCGCACGCTAGAACTGGAACAACATTCGTCTCCAACGCAAAATACCAATATCCAAATATATGATCTGTTCTTTTTACAGTATTTACAGTGTGTAGTTGATAAAGGTAAAATAGATGATTCTTCTTCTTGATTCATAACTCATTGTTAATAATATACTTTGAAATGTGAAACCTATCTCAACTAACCTATTATATATTCAAATTAAACCATCTTTCAGCATGTTAAATAGATAACAATAAAAGGAATTCTATGTGGATTCTAAAATTAGAATTAAATTATTTTTGTGCAATAATAAAATTACCGCTATGTTAAGTGTTATAGAATATAATAAGGTGTTCTTTTAAAAGTGTTTCAGTCAGACAGCACAGTATCTACTCACATGGAAAAAAGGCCTGACCTCTTGAGTTTCTGTCCGAGTGGGTCTCGTGCACCGGGGAACGAGGAATTCCCAGTGTGTATGAGAGAACGAGAGAGAGATGCGAGTCCCACACTGAAGGGAAAATACATGACTAATTCAAATCTGCCTGTGAAACTGAATAGATAATCACTAGTGGAATGCTGGAAGGCACTGTTAGATAGCATCTCTCTTCTCCGCAGCAGAACGGGCCAGCAAGTGCGCATGATTATGTGTCTGTGTGTGTTTGTGTTTGCATGCCTGTGTCTGTATGTTGGTACTGGTGGGTGACATGGAGGAGTAGGGGTATGGGCGGGTTGGGGGGAGCGGGCGGGTGTAGCACGGGACCTGAGGTTATCATGGCCTGGGAACCATATCTTTTTGCTGTGCCAGACCAGGGGAATTATCTTCCACAACAATCTCACTGGGAGCCATCTCTACAGACACCAGCAGCCGACTCACCCGTTTCTCAACTTTCTTTACTGAAACAGAACATAAATTACACAACATACAAAGCAACTCTAAGGTCTTTTTTTTCCAATAGGTTATAAGGCCTATAAGAAGGCAAACAAATGACATAGAACGATATATAACTCTTTCATATCACGTTTGTAGTGAATAGTGAAGATATATAATGATATATCACATTGCACAAGTTGTCATACTGTATATGTACTGTCCATCAGGTGATATAAGTCAACACAAAATGTACTTCTGTATCTGAGGTCAAAATATGAGCACAAACCAAGGACAGATGTGTCACTTACATTCCAACTGTAGAAAAGAATACACCTTCATGATGTGTGTGTGTGTGTGTAAAATTTCTTATCAGTAGGTCTTTCTCTGCTCAAGTAGCACAGGGATCTCGCTCACAGCAGCTTTTGGGAGGGGGGGTAGGGCATTGTTGGCTAAACAAATCAATCTGATCGGGCCACAGTTGCCGAGCTAAGTGCCAGAACATGGATCAGATCCGGAAAACAACGTGACGGGGGGAGGGGGCGGAGTGCCAAGATTGTGAAGCTGGAGCCTTTAGAGACGCATGAATCTGTCAGAGGACACCTGCATGCTGCAGATTTAATTCAGTTTTCTGCCTCCCTACAGACCCTTTTAGTGCCGACGTCATGATTACATCACGGTGTTAGCTAGAGGCAAAACAAAAGAAAAACTGGAGGGAAACATGAATCACCAGTAGTAAGCCACATAACTAAACCAAAATGTCATCTTATGGAAGTAGTAATGACTTGAAATTGGAGTTTTGGTTAAAAGTGGTAAGACAAAAGCTGGAAGATGTATGCTAAATCAACAAAATGAACTCAGAAACTCAAGAAAGGAAATATTCTTTCATCTGTTGTCCTTACTAATCAGAAAAATGTAATAGTTCACCTTATGAATTCTAGTTTTTCTCTTTTACCAAACTTAGACAAGCTTAACTGCCTTGTTAACTCCATTAAAACACATTTCATTTAAACTATTTAAACAGACAGAAACAAAAACAAGTCACCAAAACGTCTTTGTTAGTCTTGCTGCTGTTATAATAATCACCAACTCTGGTTTGGTCAAAAATTCATCACATTAGCTGTGAAAATATTCTGACTCTTCAGGCTGTTTTGCTCTTACTCGCCCTTCAGCTCGGTAGGTGTGCACTACGCTGCAAGTGCGTCACAGAGCAGTGCCTATATCTCATGCAGACAATTAAATTAGCAACATAAAATCACAAAAAATGTCCCCAAAATACTGTCCATCCGTTGAGAGAGTGTGTATGGGTCGGCCAGCCTGCCCATTGGTTAATGTGATTCAATGTTATTCAAGCGAGTGACTGTACATATTTAGAAGAGTGCATATTTTCTTCAGCCACTGTTAAGAAATAAGCCAACAAAACTTGCTAGCTAGTGTTAGCTAACCTGTTTAGGGAATTGTTTTGCCTCCACCTAAGCTCCGCCCACAAAAAACATCATAATTGTTACCAACAGGAAAGGGGTCTATAGTGTTGGCTAACACTTCTGCAGTGTAGTGTGCTGCAGCTGATGTGTTTCAAATTTCTGCTATTTTTTTTGACCATTTCCCCTTGTGCTGGTTAGGGCTCTTTCTTTCTCTACTTTCTCACACTGTGGCATTGCATGTTTACATCGCTCCTACGCCAATGAGAGAAAAAGTACTCCTCAGATTGAACATGTGCTGTGCTTTTTACAATGTGAGCAATACAAAATAATCAACCGAACAAGTCCTTTTTTTTTTCTTTTTCTTTTTTTTACGGCTGACGTGAAAAAGAGATAGGATTTTTAGACCTTGGCCAATGCATCAACTTCACTTTTAGCTCTCAGCAGATTTCCGGAGGTAGGCTGTGCTCTTTCCAAAACACCCAGCGAGCTGCCAGCACAGTGCTACAGGGGTGGTCTCTGGGGAGAGTGGGAGAGTGGGGAGGGGCTCTGACACAAGGCAGGTGGACCGTAGCCTGCCTATCTCCTGCTCCCAGCTGTTTCATCTGAGCGGCGAGCCCTAAGTCGGACGCAAACCCGCAGCCCCCCCTTCGGCGTGATCGGTTATGAATACCCTGTCAAAAGTGGTTGGTGGAGAGGATGTAAATATTCTATTGATGTTCTGACTATTGATTTGTTCCCTGACCCGTCGTATCGCGGCCGATGGCAGGTTTCCAAAAAAGAATGAAGCTCTTTCCTCTGAGAGCCACTGACTCACGGAGGCAGAGCGGGTGGGTAGAGAGATAGAAGAGGACAAGAAAAGGGATGTTGAGAGCGTGAGGGAAACACTGTGAACGTCAGACTCGGTGAAGAGAGGGCTACTATATGCAAACAGCTAGAGAGGAGGAGGAGTTTGATGGAGCGTTGAGAGTGAGGGGGAGATCCAGACGCAGACATCAGTGGAGCGGAGATGGCCTGTGATCGGTGGCAGAATGGATGATGCTGACAGTGGAGCTTCACAGGTCCTTCAGATGGGCCGCAGCCACAGTAGCTGAGGCCCCGTCGTTATTCAATCTCACATTCAGAAGAATGCAACAAGCAATCTCACATAGCAGCACAGCAAGATCTCAGCTTTTTGTTTTTGTTTTGGACACAATCATTTCTACTAAGGAATGCCCCGGCTTGGCCTTGTGTTTCTTTTCCAGGATGATGGATTCAAAATGAAATAATAGAACAATCTTGATAACTCCAGGACATTCAGATGGCGTGAATATGCAGAATCCGAGGGAAAGAGTTCATGACAGTCGACTCAGCTGTAGAAGCATGATAACTAAGAACGTTACTAACATATATGAACTGTAAAGTTTTATTTTTTTTCTCAAGTCTTCAGTCCTCTTGCTGCTTCCAAATCGCGCTCTATATTAACATTGGTCCTTAACTTCGAAGTCTCTTGTGTTTATGTGTGTTTTTTTTTCATATATTTTCTTCATCATGGGACATGATCATCCAGTGTTTAGTGCTTCTAAGAAAAATAGCTGGTCCTTCAGAAGAGTCTGTGTGTCTCTATTTCTTAAATGGAGCTAATCTACTAAAATTCTGCCAGAAAGGAGCCTGGCCTCTTTTGGATTGACTGAATTCAAAAACCTCTCCTTGTGCCATGTCCTCCGTTACCTCATACTGCCCCGCACTGAGGGGGTCCTGGGGGGGCGGGTATGAGGGGGGCGTGCACCTGTTTACACCTAGGGAAGGCAGGTGCGGAAAAAAAGAGCAAGAAAAGGGGGTGCGAGGGGGAACAAGGAGGCAGTGCAGGGCACAAAGCGAAAGAGAAAAAAGAAGGGAGGTGGATAGCAAAATAGGGAAATATTGTCAGTAATGTATCTGCAACATACACAACAACACAACATCGAACATGCTTCCAAAGAAAACAGGCACACAGACATACAGAATGAGCCGTCAGTGTTAACATTCCTGCATATTAAACCTGAGATATGATACAGTATGATCATATGATGACAGCTGAATTGAGGAGAAACGTGGAATTCAGCTCTAGCAATGACACAAGGGAGACTAAAGATGCTATTCAATCAAACTCTGTAGCAGGCAAACAAGAGAACCCACAGATTACACCGGATACAATGATGAAACCAGGCATTTGGACGAGGGACACTGTTCTTCCATGTTTGTTGACAGCCCGTTTGTTTGAATAGCACCCTCGACACTTGAGAACAAAAATAGAGCCAACAGAAAGCTGTTAATATGCATTTAACTACAGTCTACAATGTCATTTAGCTACAGTCTACAAGCATCACAACTATGCTAGTGCAATTAAAAATTAGATACAATCAATATTTGGAGATGAAATATTCAAAAGTTGCCATGGCATCTTAGGAAAGAAAATGCAGGGATGACAAACAGTGTCTTATATTAACGTTTTGTCTTTTTTTTTTTGCCAAACACTGTTTTGAGCAGTTAGAAGGGTTTGATCTATTTGTGTTAGTGGAACCTGTTTATCTTGGATAGTCAAGATAATGCTTGTAAACAGATTGGACTGTGACTGCATGCTCCAATGCCAACGTTAATCACAACGCCTCCCAATGCTGCTTAGCAGTTGCCATGGCATCTTATTGTGCTAGCTCTAAGGAGAACTCTAATGCATATACCTTTATCATTTTCAAACCATGTCCATACAACATGGCCCTCTTTCTCAAGATGAAATCTATAAATGAATCTGAAATTCAAGAGAGTACTTCACCTTGTGCCAGCCATGTACACATACAGCACTTAGAAACACACAACATTTACTTCTGACAGACATCTACAGGGATCCTAACGTCAGAGAGAACATTCCAGCAGTGGTAATTGGTTAATTAATACCTTAATGGATGGTCATGCTTATTGTGAAAACTGGCAATAGCAAGAACATCAGTAATGGTAAATGTACAAACATCTAGCCTAGCACTAAAATGGCTAAATCTTAAAGGGTGATGCCAGCGGTTTTGGACATGTGGGTCGTCTGTCTGATGCTTCGTCAGGAGGTTGCATTCTTGAATAACTTGTTTGACATGTTTTCCTTTTACTGAGATGGTTGGTAGCCGTTAGTAGTAGGGCTGCACAATATGGTAAGTGACATTTGTTGGGGTCTGTGCTAGGGCTGTCCCCAACTTCAAATGTTTCTAGTCGACTAGTCAGTCCCTCTAGGATTTCACAGGCTTTTTTGGGGGGGTCCTTGTGAACTAAAATGCCAGATTTCACACCAGCTTTTCTAATCTAAAAATTGTGACGCATGTCTCAATGTTTTTAGGCATTTTTTGCGATGAAACTGCTTTAAGCATATCTGGCTTTAAAACAGAACTTGTTAGAACTTGTTGCTAAATTACACAATGTAAAGGCTCCTTGTTCTACAGTTGAGATGCTGTAATAAAGCAAAATAAATCAACTATACATTACAGTATTGACCCAAAAGGGTGATATTAGAGCACTCCAAAACGGAAAGGTTACTCAGCTCATGATTACAAAAATTACAAAAAAACAAAATATGCTTCATGTGTAAAGTGCACATCGAGGATATTACATAAAGAAGTAAAATATTTTTAAGCTTGTACTCAGTCAAAACAGTATGCACAAAATTATAAAATATAAATGTGCACAGAGCTTTGATACATGTCAATAACAATGACAAACCTGTTTGTGTCAGTACCTGTAACTAGTACCCATGACGTTTGCATGGGACTGCAACGATTGGTAGAACACACAGAAAGCTGCGATGATTGGTCAAATTTGTAGGGAAAGGTGCAGTGATTGGACAAAATTGCAAGGTGGTGCTGAATTCATGGGGACTAGTTTAATATGCGTTAACTGTTGCAAACACAACATCGCAATTTCCTGGAGGGACTGACATGTAGTCTTTAGTTAAAGCCAATAGTCAACTAGTCACTGCATGTTTATGATATTAATTTAATAATTTAAACACATATTTTTGGGTCCTGAAGTGAGCCACCTGTTAAGTGGTAACAGCACAAGCAGGAATGATTGTAACGAATAAATTAAAAACTTGAAAAACTTGATCGACTAAGACTCTTCTTACATTTCAGTTGATTATTAAGGGGCAGCCCTAGTGTGTATCAAACAAACAGGCCAAGACATCTCTGCAGCACTACAGTACTTCATTATGATGCTGTTTCGTCACACATTTTTCCTTTATCAAAAAACTGCAGCTTCTGTGATTTGGATATTGCACTTGGCCATATTTTGATTTGATTTCGATAATATTTCAATTCTTTGTGCAGCCCTAGCTGGTAATTAGCAGTAGTTTGGCATATCTGGCTTTAAAACAGAACTTGTTAGAACTTGTTGCTGCATTAGACGATGTAAAGGCTCCTTTTTCTACAGTTAAGATGCTGTAATAAAGCAAACTAAATCAACTATAAACTACAGTATTGACCCAAAAGGGTGATTTTTATTTTCGTATGCTTTGACAACCCGGATGTAAACTGAAGCGATAAGCACCAACAACCACCCTAACTCAGTGAAAGAAAAAATGCAAACAGTTGTGTGGGGCATTGTATTTTTTCAAGACAAGCGTGACACAGGACCCACATGTCATGAACACTGGTATCGCCCTTTAAACTCAATACTTCATGCAAACAGCCCTCTGTCTTTTCATTGATGCTTAACAGCTGCTTTACAACTCATATCAAGTCGTCCTCGTGTATGGGCTGACAGACATTTAACGAAACGGAAAAAATATTGAAAGTAATAAAGCGAGAAAGACATGAATCCACTTGACGTTTTCTAGCTTACTTAGTGCACAGATAGTCTAGGTCCATTCATAACAAAGTAGGCGTGTTTCAAAAAGGCGTAGAAAGTAAACAAAAGAGAGCAGGTTAAGGGAAGAGTAAACAGCGATGAGAAGACAGAGCACACCAGCGAGGAAAAGAAAAGGGAAATCACCTGATATCTTCTTGTTGCCTCACCTTTCTGTTTGGTCACCTTTCTCACTGTCATGGCCGCCTGTCGCTTCTGGTACTCAGAGATCTCAAAACCTAAACGACAAACAAGATTGTGCTTTACAAATGTTAAATCCAAGGAACACACTGCCTTTTACTGTGACTTCAAAACAGCGACACAGCTGAAAAACCCTAAAATATTTTAAACGGATGCAACACAATGCCGCGATGCATGATGTGCCTGCATCTGGGAGATTGTTTCTAACTTTGGTTGATGCTAAACAGTGTTCACCTTTTATCAAGGCGCAGTAATCAAACATTGTTTTAATGATAATTAAAATTTGAAATGGTAATACTAACCTTCAGGAATTTTAATGTGATGTGTGTTATAACAACTATGGCTTTTATGGAACACCCTGTAACCCAAACTGTTAAAGTCATCTATTTATATCTACCACTCACACAAGTAGAACAGAAATTCTTGAGCTGAGTTCTTCCTGGCACGTTTTGGCAGTGAGCCATTTGTTGTGTACCAGCTGTAGCTGGAGTGAAAAAGGACAAAGATTATTGTCAAGCTGTTTGTGGACATTGTTCAGCTGAAGTCAGGTTCGTCTTTGGGAACATAATTTGGGGCTGAAACGATTTCTGGAGAAACTCAAGCAACCCGATTACTAAAAATCATCGATGCAAAGAATTTGAAGTTTATTGAATCTATAAGCATAGAGCAGTGATGGTGCAGAGGAATGTAGTTGGTCCATATGGATCAAAATATCAGGGTAAGCCAGTCAGCGGCAGAGTAGGGCAGGTGATGTCTTTGCCATCCTGGGAAAAAAATGTTGTGGTACACTGAGCATGACTACAAAGTGTAATATGATTATACTGTTTAGTGATAATTGTCTATTATTTGTATTATAGTATAATATAATACAGTAGTATTAGACGTATACTGTAAAATTATTGATTTTCTAAAAAGGAAACCAATAGGTTGTTCATTTTAAGGGACTTGTCTTATTTTCTCTTTTGCATATTTTCTGTCAACACAGGATACTAACTTAACAGTAGCTGCAACTCTATTGTCATTTACGATGACATCACCTGAATAGTGCAGAGCAGGACCAAAACAGAAAATGGTAAAAAAGACGAAGATGGTGAGTCTTTCTTCCCACAGCGTTCAGTCAGATTCAGATTCAGTGTGCTTTCATGTGTGAATATAAGTTCGTCCGTTGTGCTGCTCCGTATAAACGAGCACAAGTTGTTCAGGAACTATTCACAGGTCAGAGGTTATGATGGAGCATTACTGACATTTGTTATTTAATCTTACTACTTTTTTTCCCTACTGACAAAATGTCAGTATTTGAGTGTATTTAACTGTTACTATAAGAGCCATGGACAATGAGCCATTGTTTTTTCAAAATAAATGATACACAATTTATTGTCTACATTTTCTTGTTTTCTCTGCTGTACCAAAAATGTTCCAGACCGTGACCCTAAAACCGAGGCACATATAGAGCGTGTGTGCACTTTGTGTACCCCTACGTACCCCTGTGCACATTACATATGGAATTCAAGTTCTGCACTAAAAAAAAAAGACTTTGTAGTGTGCTGCACACAACATGTAACTGAAGCTCCACGTCCCATTGTGAATGAAACTAATGCTTTCCAAACAGGGAGGTGCGTGACTAACCGATTTTCTCATCCTCCTGCACCATCTTCCTCTCCTCGTGGAAGGCCCTGAGCCAGCGGATCTTCTCCTCTGGCTTCTTGGCCAGGAAGATGTGGATCTCCTCGCTGTCTTTGTTGCACAATTTGAAGGCGTTCTTCACGCTGACGTTGAAGTCGTCGTCGCGGCCGTCTATGGCGTCCCGCACCTCATAGCGGTCCATGTCGATACGACCTTTATAGTACAGGATGTCCCGACGTATCAGATCCTGGGGAGGAAGAGGAGGAGGAGGAGGAGGAGGAGGAGGGGAGGATGTCTGTTAATGTGTGTATGTGTGTGTGCTGAACCTTAGAGGTGTCAACAAGCATCTTTCCCTCGGTATCCTGAGAGTCTGTCTTATGCAACCCTTTCCATCTGCTGCCCAAACATACAAACACCTTCCACACACATTGCAGAATGCCAAGTTTCTCAGCAAATGTGCTTGATACTCGATATCACGAAACGCAGAAAGCACTATTTCAACAATGGCAAGTGTATTTACTCCACTAGCACAATCTAATGCACAACCAAACAACAACAGTGTGATAAATCCTCTCTGTGTGGCGCTTATAATGGTCAGCTTTGGATGACAGTTTGTATCAGACTAGTCTCGCATAGCCAGACCTCTCTCCACAGAGCTGTGTCAGCACTGGAGAAGGGTCTGGCTGTACACATGATCATTTCGCTATTGGGGTAAAAATGCTCTGGCTTGTTTTTATTTCTTTAAACAAATCACAACTGTCTTGGTCGGTGGAAAGCTCAGGATGCAGTGACGGTGCCCCTGCAAAATACTGTCAGGTGGAACTTATTTTGGAGGATCATTTGCATGTGTAGAGGCGAGTCCCTGCTTTAAAATAGCTAAATCCTGTTATCCTGTTCACGTCTGTACTGGTAATTACCAGGTTAGAGTTAGGATAACTTGCCACCTTCAGTATGGAGGCTGCTAGCTTGGAGGTTGCTGAAAATGGAAAGATAGCGAATGCCACCCGAAATAAGCAGCCAATGGCAGGCTTATAACCACAATCTACATCTGGTGAGTCAGACTAGTATCAGACAGGCGTTTATTCAACTCTTGTAAGTTTTGAGGCTCCTCGTTAATGGTGTATCACAAATCGACTCATGACCTCGTCTATTAAATGTCAGCAAATATGCAAAAATGTCCATTCCAGTTTCTCAGAGCCCCAGAGGATGTCTTTAAATAACTTGCTTTGTCCAGCCAACAGGCCAAAAACCAAAGATATTTCAGTTTACAATTCAATTAAAACTAGGTAAGCCTACTGGTGTTTACATTTGAGAAGCTGCAGCAGGAGAATTCTGTCATTTTGTCTTTAAAAAATGCCTAAAAATTCTTAATCGATTATTAAAACAATTTCAAATTATATTTCTGTAGGTCGATTAATCAATTAATCAACTGATAATTGCAGCTCTATTGGACTAGATTGCATCATGGGGTGTTTCTTATATTGTGTCCACTTCATGCAGTCTAACACCACTAGTAAATACGGTGTCTAAAACTGAAAGCATGCCTGAAATCACTCCTTTGTTCACTCATTCAATACCCAAAGTATAATGGATGTTCAGTCATTTACTCAACAGTAAGCAGTAAATGAAGTTTTCTCCCATGCGTCATCATCGACTGCTTTAGAGCCACACACACACACACACACACACACACACACATTTCCACATCTCTAAAATACAAAGCATTGCATTGTGGGATTGTTAGCAGAAAGTTGTGCGCATGCCATGGACACAACTTTTTTGGTTCCACTGTGCTCTACATAGTGAATACACTTACACAATAAATATATTACACTGTAACATAAATATAGAGTTTTGGAGACGGCTGCATTGTGTAAAATATAGTACAGTGGTACATATAAATGCTAGAATTGTGACTAAAAATTGCCTTTAAATTCTTTTGAAAACAGGACAGGGTAGGTTATTTTCATAATTGATTAAATCTCCCAATAATTTTTTGATTAACTGATTTTTTTGGTCTATAAAATGCAAACTAAAATCTCCTAAAGCCTTGACATCTTCTAACTGACTGTTCTGTTCAACCAACAGTCCAAATCCATATACATAAGACAAATAAAAAGAACTAAATCTTCACACTGGAGAGGCTGCAATCAGAGAACGTTGGCAGTTTGCTTAAATAATGTTTTAAATGGTTAATTAATCACCAAAGCACCAACTTGTTGCCAATTGATTTTCTGCCAACTGACTAATCGTTCCAGCTCTGCAGCAGTTCTTCAGCCACAAGTAACCTTAACCTATGTAGCTTTAATAATTTGCAGGAATAAAAACTTCATTGTGACCACTGCCTCAGGACCAAACAATATCCAGTCACACTGTGAGGTCAAGGAAGGTAAAAGGAAGAAAATCAAGAACAGGCATCTTTTAATAAGCGTGCAGAGACGAATCTGCATCCGCGCGCTGATAAGAAAGAGATGAGAGGAAAAGATGGAAGGCGACATGCAACGTGTTTCTAAGACACCCTGAGGCCTGCCATTACACATGTTGTACTGAGGATGCTGGAGACGGATGTGTAAAACAAAGACTAGAATTTATAATTCACAGTCTCAGAGCGGAATTTATTTAGCGGACCAGAACAGCTAAAAGAAATACTGGAGTTCATTTTTGGTGTCAGAGATGTTCAACAATGATAGAGAGAAAGATTTTAAAAAAAAGAAAGACAGTTTATCTATATGTCTTTGTTGCCTTTTTTTCGGTGTGTGTTAGTCTGTGTAATGGTAAAATGATTGTGTGTACTCGTGTGCGTGTGTGTGTGTGTGATGACGCAGTTTTTCAGCCCCTGTGTGTGTTTGTGTGAAAGTGTCGGTCTGCATTTGTGTCTGTGTCTCCGTGTGCATGTATTGTGGAGCCTAGCCGAGCGTGAACATCCGTCTGACAGGAGAGCACAGCCTCGGTGCATTAGAGCCCAAACTACCACAGCTCCATTTTGTGAAAGGTGCTGAGGATTTGAACGCATCTTCACCGGGGGCTGCTGCGTCTCACACGCTATTATGTAATCTATTTGCAGCTCTCGAGTAAGGTTGAAGAAGAAGTCACATTGTCTTCAAGCATCTCCGCCACCCGCCATGTGATACACAACTTTCAAGAACACAGACTGAGGGTGTGTTTCAGCTTATCAGCCTGTTTTCAGACGACAAAGTCTGCAGAGAGAGAGCCTACCTTCTTACAGAGGACCAGCTGGTGATCAAAGAGGAAGAAGACTCGCTGCTGGCTACGTCCATACGGCTGATAGATCCATGACAACTCCCCAGTGTAGATGAGCTCCGAGCTCCTGTCCAAGATATCATCCCCCTAGACACACAGAGATACGCAATTTATAAATGAAGGGCTGCTAAAAAGACAGAACTGTGTACTTGATGCTGCTGCCAAAAGCTAAAAAAGCCTAACTTCACTAATTTTACCCGCACAGTAAAGATCAGTCATGGGTAGCAATTCTCAGCCTGTGAAAATACTTGTATAATGTCTTCTGTGGTTTTGAAAGCAGCTTTGTGAATCCTGAGAAATTAACCCTGATTATGTCATAGTGATGTCATCTAGCGTGTCTCAGCTTTGGCTTGAAAATAATTGTTTTTAATAGGTTGTGAGTGATTGGCTGACGAAATGGTAACCGGCACCAGACATACAACTCGGTTAAACTATTTATTTTATTGCATCTTTTTATGTGTCTCTTACAAGCCTCCAAACGTAATTAAAGTGCAAAACTAAATTACTGCACTAGTCCTTGAAACAATGTTGAAAAGACCCCATTTACACTTGTTATTAACATGCAATCTCTATCTGGAAACGATGTGTAAATGTGACGTGACTGGAATGTGATTGGATTCGGAGGTAGTCTGGCTCTAACTGTGTCCGGATCTATAAATAGGTGTAAACATAATCCGAACAATGTGCCGGCATCTGCACACAACATAGCATTGATACAGATATTTGTTTTTTAGCGAACATAAAATTAGGTTGTCGTTAAAATTTAGAGAGCAAGCAAGAAGGCTGAAAAGAGACACGTCTCTAATTACTCATTACACGTCTATTGTGTGCCATGAAAGCGCCAAAAGATGTTATTCAACAGAAATGTACGAAAAATTAAACCAACATGGGTGGGAAACAAATGATAGACAGTAATAAATGACTGTGTGTGCAACAGTGTGCGGTGCACTCAATTGTGCAGCTGATCTGCTGTTAAAAAGGCATGTCATTCTGCAACACACCAGGACAAACTGACAAAATATGTTTTTTGACAAAGAAAGAAATAACTTTAAATTTACAAGAGGGGACAAATTATTATGAAGTTTATAAAGTTGCCCCTAACTCAATAACTCATAAAACTCTTTTTTAAGGGAGTCTGGGGCTGATTTTCCGCCACCACAAATTACTCACACGCAGGTTTTGCTCTGGAGGACAGAGATCCAATGTCAATGAGGACGCAGAGAACACATTAAAAATACTGGATCATTTATCATCAGGAAAATATATCTGGATACAGATCCCATTTTAATACACGGAGCAAATGGGGTGTTCGTCATCTAATGTGGGGTTACGTCTAGGTCTGAAAGTCTGGAAGTGAAAGCGTTTTAGTTAGCATTTTTGGTTTGTTAACAAGAAAAACATTTAAGGAATTAAGGAAATTATATGTAAATTCTACTGATAGGGGTCTCTCACATTAAAACAAAAGATGTAGTTTGATGATGAAGTGATGTAGCGTGGGATCATGGGAGTTGTTACCTTCACTTTGCCACAGCCATGATGAAAATCTAACTGACCTGACTCAGGCAGAACTCACGTTCATGTATGGGGTAGAAGTTTTATTCACGTTGAATTATACATTTCTCAGCTTTTGAACATTGAAAAAATAAATCTATTTTAGATTGTTTAAAAGACAAACATTTAAGGAATTCAAGGAGTTCCTTGAGGAATCTGAAATGCATTCACAAACACAAAATTTAATGTTTTCTCAAAATAAACTGCAGGTTGTGTAAAGCGGTCCGCATTTAGTGATAGATATATGGAGTAAATTGTAAGTTCTTCCCTCCCTAGGCAAAATCTGTGACTAAACAGATGGACTAAACAGACCAGAGCAGATTTTGCCAGTAAAACAAACATCAATGGACATCAGACGCTTGGTAATTACTCCACAGTCTAGACATACACACACCTCCCAGTCCAGAACAGAGGCTTGCCACTGGGCGATCTTGTCGATGTTCTCCAGTCTCCTCTTCCTCTCGTTGATCTGCTGAGTGACGTTCCGCATTACCGCCAGTGCTGCTGCCACGTATCGATAGTCACTACGGACACAGTGTACACATAATTACTCCTGGGGTGTTAAAGGGGAAAGTTATAGCTCTTGGAGATCTGCCACTCTTTAAAAAAGACATGTACTTTTGCAGCAGTGAATGATACAGACCAGCCTATTAAAGGACGGGGGTTATAAACTCAAGTTAACAGCAGTAAGTCTGTCTGAACACAGACAAAATAACACAGTGCCATTTAATTCTAATCAGCCACTTTCTCTATCCACAGTTAACTCTGACTGCGTCTATGCTAACTGAGCTGGATTTATCCCTCTGGCTTAGATGTGCTACGGATCCAATCCTCACTTTGGAAGATAATGCGTGTGTGTGTGTGTGACAGTGCTGCGAGTGTGTGTGACAGAGAGCGGGCCTATATCTGGCAGATTCTCCACAGCTCCTAACAGTCAAACACTGTGATCTGGCAGGCAGAGCTGGCAGAGCTGGCACCTGTCCCTCTCTGGCTGAGAACGCATGGTTTGTGAATGACCTGGAGCTGGCTGAGACACGCTGAATCACTTACACCATGTTTCTGTGGGTTTGCACGCATGAGTTTGCACATCTGGATGCTTGCGTTATGTGCCTGTGCGTGAGAGATCATCTGCAAATGTTTAGATTGTGTACTGTGCTCCTGCGCTGTGCACGCAGTGTGTGGAGAGTGTCGATGCTTGTATGCATGCCAGAAAAAGCCCAAATACATATTTAATTTGGAAATCTATTTATATCCAGAGTCCTATGCAATAATCCTATGTAGAGCTGAAATGATTAATCGATTAGTTGTCAGCTATCAAAGGTAGAATAAGTCGGATTTGTCACAATTTCAATATTAAATTAAAAATCATTAAAAATGACCTTTAAATTTCAAGAATCGAATCCAAAGGCAGAATCGGCTAGTCTCCCAGTATTTGTTTTTTCCTCTGCACCCCTGCCTACTTGTGTTGTCTGGCAGGTGTCTGGAGATAAAAACAACACTTTAAAAATGACACAGCTTCCCTGCCGGTATATCACACTCAGCGCCGTACAGGCTTTCTTTTTAAAGAAGAATTTGAAAATATAAATGACAGTTGTCAGGATAAAACCAATGATCTGTTGACCTTTACAAGTCAAGACTCGATAGTCAAAAAAATGGCATAACCGTCAGTGCAAACTAAAAAAAAATGTTTAAATGGAAAAATCAAATCAAGTCATATCACATCATGGATTTGGAGAAATGTGACACCCCTATTGATTGCTGAGTCTCATTCCCAAGACATCAGATACCGATGTTTTGGGCTGGTAAAGTGTCCAGAGTACAGCAAAATAATGAGAAATAAGGAAATACATGCAGAGTGCTGCAGGGTCTCTGCAGATACAGACACCACTACACACTTCTGGTGGGTCATAAGGGATTATTGAAGGGAGTATATCATTGTTTTTCAAATGTTGCATATTAAGCATTTAAATAACTACAACTATAATTGATTAATCTGTTTGAGCAATTGAAAAAAGTCAAAATTCTTTGATTCCAGCTTCTTAAATAAGAATATTTTCAGGTTTCTTTACCCTTCAGTGACAGTAAAATAAATAACTGGACATTTTTCAACATTTTCTGACATTTTACAGACCAAACAACTAATCGATTAATCAAGAAAATAATCTACAGATTAATCACTAATGAAAATACTTCTTAGTTGCAGCCCTAACCCTTTAGCCATGTATTGAAATGAAAATGATCTGACTCGGTTATGGTCTGCAGCACTGCACTGTCTGTAACACACATTTTCAATAGAACTGAGTTTCCTTGATGAAATGTTTTCCTCTAAAACATTCACAGAAAGCTGGTAAAACAGTACAAAACAACATTTGTTTCAGTTTATACATGGATAATCACCGCTTCAGTAGAACAAACCCAACACCTGCAACAGCTGCAGTGCAACACAATGCATCTGGAACACAACGTTGCATCAGTAATGTCGTCTTTTTAGAAACAAATGAACTACCATCAAAAAGCGACACGTTCAGCAGCATGAACGTGACCTTAGCCAGAGCGTACAGTACCTGTGCTCCTGCGCGGTGTATTTGAGAAGCTCAGCCAACTGGAGCGGGTATTTGCAGATTTTCTGGACAGGGGTGAGCAAGAAGCCATCTATGGCAATGTCAATCATTTGCTGGAGGAGGCGACAGGCCTCGAAGAAGTGCTGGTACCTGCCATCCCTCATCAGTTTGCTCAGCTCCATACAGGCATCCAAGTGGTTGTTACAGTATTCTGAATAGATCCAAAACCCATCTTGCTGTAAAATTAAGGAGCAGAAAGATACATGATGAGACTGAGAAACACGTAATGAATCCTCATTTCAATAAAACATGCTGAGGAGACGAGTGCCAATATGTACAGAAGAGCAGCTCTGGTTGCTAAAATTTTTATTAGAGCTGTTTTCTCAAGATCGTGACTTAATTATCTCGTTATCATGAGATAAACTGTTTGCTGGTGACTTAATTATCTCAGCAACTTCACTGTTATCTCAAGATAACAAGATAATCAGGGTCTGATCATGAGATAAAAGGCTTAACAAAGTTATTAGCAATTATGGCTGCTCTCAGCTGGACAGTGTGTTTGAGCAACAAGTCACAACTGATTAAACACTATTTTGAACTCACGTGTTCTAAAAAGCATGGTCCGATTTCAGAGAGGTGGGGTTCCTCTGTGTTGTACTGTTTCTCCAAGTCTCTAACAAAGCCCATCTGGAAGCGGTAGATGTCCTCGATGTTCCCAAAGATGACCTTCAGCTGGTCGTCATTGAACATGTCCACACGCTTCCTGCACTGGCGCAGGTAACCCTGCAACAATATGGGTTACAAACATGTACCGTGAGGCTTCCACAGATGATGCGACTTAAGTGCCAGGTCCTGAATTGTGGCATGGCTGCAAGGCTGTGAGTCAGAAAATGCTACAGAAAAAGGCCTTTGCATGTTACATCTCATCACTATTTTTCGTTAATTCTTTGTAACAAACATGTGAAGTTGTTCCTTAAATATAATTCACTGGAATCAAAATGAACTGTGACTCCTCAGAAGCTTAGAAGCTGCAGAGTCAAAGACAATTTTGTGTAGGTCGAGCTGTGGCCCCAATTTGTCAGTTCAATTCTTGTGGTTAATTAAATGCCCTGAAGCTTTGGCACATTGGGAAAAGATTTGCTGTAAGAGGTAGGTTTTTGCTATTTCACACTCCGCTACCCAGAATTCTCTCTGTTGTCTTTGCAAAATACAAATGCTGAGCCTTTTTGTTTTGTTTTTGTCAAGTTCAATGCAAAAAAAAAAAATTAAAGCAGTGTTTTAACAAGAGGTAAGCTTGAATTGTGAAAAGTGTTATCTTTCCAGAATTATTGATGGTGCAAGATTAAAACAAATTATTGTGTATATATTCTGTATTTTACATTAAGATAGGAAGCCCTCTTAGTGACTAGCGTTGCCATTACAATCATGCGCTCCATGAGGAACCACAAAAATATCAACAGCTTAGGGACATTTTGACTTCATGTGCACAAGGATCTCTCCTATATTTAGCTCTCTTAAATCCTCAAACCCCTTTGTTACCTACGTTTAAGACACAGTTTGAAAATAGCTGCGACAAAGTACAAATCTCACCTTTGACTGGTTTGTGCATATCTGTTTCAAGCCCATCAAAGAAGGTTATAAACTCTTCTTGACTGCGCATGTTTATAGCAAGTTGGAGTCTCCCATAGGCATGAAGTGTGGAGGTGAGAAGGTGAAATTTACGCTCTACTGCAACTATTTTTAAACATGACGCTTCACCCGGAACAGACAAAGGGTAAACAAAGGATTGAGGAAAGATGAATAGCTAAGCAAGAATTTGCACTAGAAAATCCTGCCCACCCAAAGTCATGATGGAAAGGTATTTTGTTCAGCTTTGTTGGTGACAAACAACATCCAAGAAACAACTGCTTCACATTAAAAATAGAATTTTGCAATCTTACAATAACTTGTATTTTTGTGAATTTGTCTCTATATTTTCATGCAGCATCAGCAGGAAAACCATCTGGTGACAATGGACTACTGTACTTAACAGTATGTTATATTGTGAAATCTTAATGCCAAGTCATCAGTTAACACAACATCATATTAAAATCATATAACAATCAATTATCTTCCATTCCCATGTAACGAATTATAATATCAGACTGCTTCCTCACACATACAAAACTGTACAATTTGAGATAAAATGTTTATACTGTAGAAGAAATACTGTATCTGTTCTGTACATCAGGGGTGGAAGCAGGGCAGGAATTTCACGGAGGCCACGACAGCTGTGGACGTCTGCCCTGTTGCCACAGTGGCCTTGATGCCCCGCCCACACTAGCTCAGCTGATTTTGCCTTTTTTTTTTCCTTCTGCCTCTTTCCTGCCACTACAGTTTTAGACACCAGTGTCTATTGTTGAGATTCAGATTGGGCAACACCAAGTGAAGCGCTGCGCTCATAGCCAGTGGTGCGTTGGATTTCGAGCCTGGTTTGAACTGCTGGAAAAACACCAGGCTGTTTAAGTGTGACGCAGCCTCATAGAGAGAGTGAGAGAGAGGGAGAGAGAGAGAGAGAGAGAGAGAGAGAGAGAGAGAGAGAGAGAGAGAGAGAGAGAGAGCAGGAGAGAAAGTGCTCATGTGGATGAGAGTTAGAAAAGAGGCGTTTCAATATGGACAGAAGTGTCGGCGTGATATAAACTTTCTTTGATCATGAAGCATAATGATACTCTACAGTTCTGTGGTTTACACTGCAGACTGCAGTCTCTGTGACAAACAGCTTGATCTGCTGTTTATATACTGTTGTCTCCTCTATGGAGCATCTTTCTGTCCATGCGCTGTCTCTCCCTACGGAAGCCAATTTCAACCAATGTGATAAAAAAAGGAAGATTTTGTGAGACGCTATAATGAGAAACTTTCTCAAAATAATGGGTTACTATCAGAAATCGAAATAAGAATGTGTCATTGAGATACTAACTCATTATTTTGAGCATATAAAAATCATCCTCAAGCCTTAAGTTAAATCATTTTTTCTGTATAATTCCTTGCTGCCCTGGCATTTGGCCTTTCTGCCCTCAAAAAATGGCAACACCAAAGGCTAAGCGGGCTTCCCTCTAAAATGACTTAGTTAAGTGTGCATTACCCTATCTAATCTAGATTGCAACTTTTAAAATCATGAATCATTACTGAGTAGGTCTACAATTTGAATTAATATCCATCTGCATTTTTGTAGCCAAAAAGGCTATCAGATCACAAAAGGGCCAATGAAAACCACACTTGAAAGGAATGACAGAAATATATTACTTCACAGTATTAAGGAATGCAGTTGCAGAGGCTGGATTCTAAATAATAGGTCCAGATTTGAGATTCTGATTTAAATTTGTCATGTTTTGAGTCTGTATAAAAGGCTTGCCGTCTAAAAATGGAACAACTGGCAAGGCATTTGTTTAATTTTATTAGGTGTGAATTCTAGCTTGTCACTTCAGCATGATTCATAATATAATGACAAATTTAATCTGGACTAGATCACTCCAAGTGTGGCAGCTGCCACTACTGTGTACACTTGGCAAATTGTGCTTTTTATATCCAACAAAAAGAGAATTATTTTTGGACGACTGTTTTGAAATAAACAGGAAAAACCATGTCTTGAATAAAAGTGTGAATGTGGGAGTGTTAAGAATCATAGACCCGAGTGTAGCATCAAAAAGGGCTGCTTCTTCTCACATCATATTTCAGTTCATTCAGTTCTTTACCATTTACTTTTTTTCCACTGTCCCTGGAAGAGCAGTGTGTGTGTGCGTACTGTATATGTGTGCTGGTGGATGACTGCACGTGTTTAGTACCTCACAGATGTCCTTGAGGTGTTTGATGTAGTGTCTCTCTGTGCTCATGATCTCATTGATGACGTTGGCTCTCATCTGGTCTCGGTTTTGGAGGGGCGAGCCCAGACACAGGCAGTCATTGGTCGGGTCCAGGTGCCCGTTCTGCACCTCGCTGGTCCCCTCGGCCGGCTCCGCTCCCCCGTCCTCCTGGTTCACCCACAGCTGAGTGCAAACACATTCACACACACACACAGAGCCGCACACACATGCACTTGAATAAGAAATGTGCTCAGGTGAGTGTTAGGTGCATCAAGCTGATGAAGAAAGTTTTAGTAAACGGATACGTTTGGGTATTCACGTCACAAAACCTTTGGTACTCACTCCTCATGAACATGAACAGCACACACAACACACACATGAACACACACCTCACACACACAGAGCTTCATTTAGAGGGTCTCTGGTAGTTTTGACAGTGAGTGAAACATAAAGGTGAACGAAAAACTGCCAAACACTCCAGAGTTGTTGTTTTTTTCAAGCCTCTTTCTGAGACCGGTGCCCAGAGGATATTCAATGCCCAACTTCGGCCCTGTGTGTGACTCATATAAATCTCCCCCCTGCACATATGCATGCACATACACTCACACACAACCTCACAATGTCCTCACACATGCATGACACTCACCAATGCACACACTCGCGCGCACGCACACACACACACACACACACACACACACACACACACACACACACACACAGATCCACATACATAGTGTATTCCACTCTCGCTCATATAAAGGGCCAAGTGAGCGTGGTTTCAGATGTCCAGCAGCCAACACCTGATGACACACAGTTTGCCAAGAGAACATCAAAGAACCGACGGGTAGAATGCCAAACACAAGATGAGAAATGCAGCGCCACAGACAAGCAGAGTGACGGGTGGTAGAGCACTGACTGCAGACGAGAACTACTAGCGCAGCATTAAGACTGAGAATTAGTCAGAGTCAATAGTAAATAGAGTACTGGAAAAATTATCAATATTTAAAATAGAAATAACCATGAATGTTAACAGGAATAATGATTCCAAGATCTAATTCTATACGAATCCATCTGAATTTGAGCACAGGCCATTAAAGATGACATTTGACATTATTTTACTTTTGACTCATCAGTTCTGCCTCTCTATCGACCCCGTTGAGGATGATGTGAGAACGCCATGGGAACGTTAATGTTTGGTAATGTCGAGGGTACGTTGTGTGGACAGACTGGAGCGGGCGGGTGGGCGGGCAGGCTGGATGGGTAGATGAAGCTGGGAAAACGCACCTTTGACGTGGTGTTTTGGAACCGTGGAGTTGCTATGGGGTTGATATAGAAAACCTGTTTTGTTTGGGGCTGAGGAGGGTGGGGTTCCACCTTGGAGAGAGAGAATGACAGAACAGAAAGATACTTTTTGGTTGACAGTCAGTCAGCCTGTCTGCCCTGCCCTCTCAGGAGTGAATATGGAAGGGTGGACAGGTGGGAATGGCCATGAGGAGTGTCTGGGGGTGGGGGTGTGCTCTGCTGTGGGAAGCCTCTACCTACAAAAAAGATTCTAATTCAGTACGACTTTACAATAACTACCATTAATAAATGGTAAATTGATAGTTAATCAAACCTTGGTTAATAGTTATTTTACTGTTTGCAAATGTTCAAATAATGTTAATATATGCTTTATAACTATTTATGAAGGTCAGTTGCAACTTTATAATGGCCATCCAAATGTTTATAGATCCCTAAACAGTATTTATTTACCATTTGCAAAGTGTTATAAGTATCAGTTGAAACTTTATAATGTTTAGTAAGTCTAAGTAATGTAAAATAATGTTTATAGACAAAATGTTCTCGCTCACAATTTGGCAAATACAGTACCTTGGTCAGTGGCTCTATGCTTCAAACTATGACACTGCAGGTACACCTGTAGCATTAGTTTTGCAAATTCAGGGCTTTGCCGTCAAGTTAGCAATTAAAAATATGCCAGGGGAGGCTGTCAAAATACAGGCATAAAATTTACTTAGCTAGCTGGGTAGGTTTAGACAGCAAAACTACTTAGGCCAGTGAACGTAACATAACATAACATAATATAACGTAACGTAACATAATGTAGCGTAACGTAATGTATTATAATCATCAGTTTATAATAGCAAACCAAATAATGTTTATAGACAAACATCCGGTCCATTTCTCTATGTAATGATTTCTTAAAGGTTTACAAATCATTTGGTAATAATTCAAAAATACTTCATATAGCAAATAAAGTGTTAGAATGTGAGTAACAATAAACTGTTGGTTTAATAATTTAATAAGAATGTTACTGTGATCGCCTCTTATCAGCTATGATACAATAAACTATTTATAAACTATTTTATAAACTAATGACAAAGTAACTCGAATCATAACATTACTAATAATTAGTAAACATATTTAAGTATCATCTCATTGTTTGTTAACAGTGAAATAACTTTGAACTTAAGTTGAATTAACTATCGATTTACCATTTATTATTGACGATTATTATAAAGTAATACCACTAATTCTCTCTTTATAATTAAGTAACAGAATCATGGAATAACATCATCAGACCTGTGTGTTGGGTTTAGTTGAGCTCAGATGTGGGTGAGATTATATAATCACGATGTAAAGTGAGGACGTTGTAAATTTAAGTGGATTTCAAGGGTAGGAGTTGAAGGTGATGCCAAACTTAAAAAAGGGGCTCATCAGCATCTTTGTTTCGTTGTCCCTGAACACACGATAAAGGCACTTAGCTAGCTGTTCTCTGATCTCTTGAGTGTTATGTATTATTCAAATATAGCATTATTCCACTGTGTGTATCTGTGTGTGGAGCAAGCATATTAATGTGTGAGTTTTGTGCATGTGTTTTTGTGAATACTTGTGCATGTGCACCGTCCTCTGGGTATTTATCAGCTTGTGTGCATATGTTCATGTGCCTACATTTCTGTATGTGTGTGGGTGTGTGTTGTGTCTATGGTCGCTGGCCAGCCATGGCTGCAGCTAACTCACCCGTACAAAGCTGGCAGGGAACCATCCTTCCTCCTCATCAATCTGGCCCCACCACCAGTCCTTGTTGGAGGCGTCCAGCACCTTGATGACGTCACCGGCCTTAAACGCCAACTCCCGGTCCGCCATGGTCACATGGTCCCATACCGCCTCAGCGTTGACGATTGAACCTCCACTTATCAACTGGAGAGATCGGAGGGAAAGACACAGGCTATAGCTTATGTTTTGTTCTCATCACATGAAGCCACTGAAACAGCATGGACAGCACTGCAGACACTACAGACCAATACATGTGGATCCACGTGATCTAAAACAGCATATAAATCAAATTTGAAATTGATTGTAATTCAGTACTCAGCCTCATTTTGGCCTCGATTTGTGTGAATCCTTGTTGTTAAACCCACTCAGATTACTAATGGATGCAAATACACACCCTCAAAGCCAGGGCCCACTGGCAGCTTATGGATTGCAAATAGAACGACACAATAGCCGACACAGACCACAGTACAACACAACAAAAAATACAACAACACAAAAAAAAGGCAGAGCCATTAGTAGAGACACAACACAGCGTTCAGAAGCACAGCACCAGTCTCCACACAGGGACAGTAATTGGCCCATTATGACATTAGAATAATTACATGTGTTAATGTAATATAAATGCTGAGGAGCAAACAAATGTGAAGGGATAATCTCCCTTCCTTCATGCTGTCACCAGGGCTTGTTATTCTATCTGCAGCACGCTCTTTGACAAAACATGGAAGGATGACTCATCAAATCTTTTCTATTGATTTTAGCATCATGAATAAATAATGTGGACATTATGCGACAGTTAAAATAAATGTTTAAATTGTACAACTATGTGCGTGCACATGAGCAGAGTATTACTTTAAGTGGGCATGGTCCGTGAGGGCACGGGAGTCTCTCAGGTGATCAGTATTCTTTCGGGGGTTTTGGAGAGGCTAAAGGTTGTTCTCATTAAAGGACAGGAGACAGCGGACGATGTTCCAGAGAAGGACCTGAATCCTGACATCATCCATCTACTGCACAGCCTCACAATCCATCACGCCGAGGACTCAGGACGTGCACAAACACACATACATCCACGCTCACGTGCAGCCACACTTTTTTTTTAGCTTCATATACATAAAAACCCCTGTATGCATCTGTGGCACAGCTCCAACTGTTTGTTCCAATTGCTCTCTCCAAAGTAGTGTTCATCAGCATTCTCCAGTCCAGAGCTAACCATGCATCCAGTCCCTGGGGCTGTGGGCAGAGCAGCCAGCGCTAACCAAGCCTGACAGGAGCTGCTTAGGCTCTAGGTAAGGAGTTATCAAAGGCCCGGAGAGGGGATGTCACATGGATGGACGTTAAATTACTTCTTTACTTGTGTTAAGGCTTTTGCATATTAATATCGAGCTACTGTTATTTTCTAAAGGGAGCTAGTTCTGTTTTTTTTTTCTCGATTGCTTTGCCTCTTATAAAATGAAATCCCTGGATGGGAAAAAACCTTTTAAAATGCACCTCATCACTCCAGCACGAAAACGCTATTCCACCTATGTGCTGATGCAGTGCGTTTGTAAGAAACGTCCATGAGAAGCAGCAGATTGTGTGTCTGTGTGTGTGTGTTTGTTTGTATCCAACCGAACCCCCCGTGAGGATCTAAGCTCTCAGACTCAGCAGCTACGTTGCCCCTTCAACCTGTAGACAAGTCTTACTTCCCTGATGGCTTACTGAGACAGCTATGGGGGATATAAGCCAATCAGGGCAGAGGAGTGAACACAGGCACAGGGAGGGACGGCCATGCCTGGAAGGGAAGGAACAGCCGTCGTCATGGCTACAGATGAGGATGCTTCACTGGTATTGACAAGATGATGGGGATGAGGCAAGGACACTTCAGGATGCACCAGAATATTTCCAAATTTAGGTGCCGGTGTGAGCTGACACACACACAGAGTGACCACTGAATAACTGCAACAGCACTCTGTTGTTATATTAAAGGGACAATGTGTAGCATTTGCACATCAAAATATCAGTACTGCAGTCTAAAGAGTTTGAGCCATAGCCTGTATATTAAATAAGTTGAATCACTATTTAATATGATCTATGTTGGAAGTGAGGAAGCTCAGGCAAGGCTGCAGGAGCTAAGCACAACATTGTAAATTGACAATAACAAGCAATGACAAGTGCTACATTTAAAGTGATCAGCTGTTTATAGTTGTCAGTTGTCAATCAGTGTAAAAAGTTAAGCCTGTTATCCTTAAGACAAAAGCCCACTGATCTGAAAATACACACTCCGGAGTTGGAGTTCAGCGACTGCCTGTCTTACTGCCTGCCAGATTCCATTAACATATTGCTCAATTTAAGTGTTATAAAAATATACTACAACAAGATTATTAATGATTTCTTACGACTCATAAACAAGCACTTACTCATTCCAGCTCGGAATAGAAATTTCAAAGGACACTGTGGCTGTAGCACTGTTATCAGAGAAGTGAGTATTTCAACTTAGCATGTTTCCTTAATCTCTGGATAGCATATCATGGTCATTTCATAATAAATTGCAGCAAATATATTAAAGATTTCTCCTGTAGAATGACAAACACTGCAACATTATATTAGAGAATCCAGTAATGCGAAGATTTCCTTGTCAATGTGAAATGCAAAGGTACTTTGCAGAGCTTTTGTAGGCCTCTACATGCAGGTTTTAGATCAAAGATGTCACTGAGTAGGCTGATTCAATCAGGAAGCACATAAGCCTGGGAGCTGGGGTAACAATAGCTCCAGCCTATATCTCAAAGCTCCCCACTACAGGAAGAGAGCAGGATTACCGCAAAAACATGTGTCACGCTGCCATGGAAACAGGGCCAATGAATAGTAGTCAAAAAGATTTTTAAAAAATCATTGTTGATTCAGGAAAAGGAATTTGATTTAAATCATTTATTACGCAAATGGACAGTTCAAAAAAATGCACGCACACACATGGGAATAGCGAGTGGAAGCCAAATCAGTTCTACTTGACCGTCACCATCTGACATCAGGACCTTTTGCCTCAAACAGCACCCAAAGAACAGATGAGCCTTGGCACTGAGGTCAGTCTTGCTTCTTGCTCCTTCACTGTAATGTCTGCTTGCACTAATCCACCCCCCACCCCCCTCCCTACACACCCTCAAACCCCACCTCCAGCACCACTCCATTTTCAGCCCCATTCACTCCAAGCACAATCTCTCCAGTCCCCATCAATCTGCTGTAATATAGGCACCAGACAGAAAGAGTGAGGCAGAGAGACAGATAGAGATCCATTCACAGCCAATGTTCCTCCCTGCTCACTTTCCTCCTTCCCCTCATCCCTCCATCTCCCTAATGAGATCAGCACTGCCCCTCTCCGATACATTGCATCCCTTTTTTCCCTCTACATGTCTGAATAAATTAAAAGCATTACATAATCAATCTTCCCCAATTCCTGCCTTAGCACCACCTCATACCTAGCTTGATTAAAAGGCACACAGTAAACACATAAGACACACAGAGAAGTCCTGCCACAACACTCATCATTACCTGTGTGTCTAGCAGCTGTAATGACCAATGTCATCATTATGGTTACACTGCAGTTACAACATCAAAGATCAGAGGGCGAAACAGTCGTCTTTTAAACCGCAGAACCTGTATTTGGGTCAATGCAAATGAATGCAGAGGAAATCTATCCCTATACATACATGGACATATATGACAGTGCTTTCTGTCTCATGTTCAAGCACAGACATGAGGACTGACAAGGAAACATGTGAGAATAGAAAAGCCGATTCCCTCGCTTATATCATCTTTGCAGCACAACACATCAGCATTCACTGCACTGGCAGCTCCACTGCATTCCAACATCCTCCTCTATCTCTAGCCATAGCACATCTGCACCAAAGCACCTACAGCATCCCTGAGCACACACACACACACAGACACACACACGCCTTTAGCCAGCCTTACCATGTTTGTGGCATGTAACTGTTCAGAGAGTGTATGCATGGAGAAGTCCGGTTCATACAATCATGATAATTAAATCTCTTTTGGAAGCGGTCGAGGTGATGGTCCTCCGCAAGAGCTGAGCCTGCGATGTCGAGTAACAAGGTGCTGTATTCCAGAAAGAGGCTTCTCTTTCCGACGCACCGAGTGAGTCTCGCGGTCCGTCCTCCCTGTGTCTGCCAACCCTGTTATGTAATACACTTATACCCTGAGTCGGGGAGCCAATCAAAGATGCTCTGCCTAAAACCGGTGAGAAATACACACACATTCTCTCTCACACACACACTGTTGTCTCGCTCGCGCACACACCATCCGCACATTGACACTTCTGACTGCACAGCATTTAACAGAACTCTATTAGAAGGCACCTGCCCCGGGGGGGATTGCAAAAGTGTGAACACTCGGGACATGTGCACGACTGATTCAAAGAGGAACTACCGATAACACCCACCCAGGCTATCTCTCACACACGCACACACACACACACACACACACACACACATGCAACTTAACATGTTCACATGAGAACATACATGTGTAAGCAGCACTGTGCTATCACTGCTAGCCGACTGAGCCACAGCTACTGCAGTGTGCAATATTATGATGCTATGTTTACAGTCCTGTGGGGGTCCCCGCTAGGAAGGATGTTCCTGCGTTTGTGCCACAGTGATGAAAACACCGGCCCACATGCCAGGGCATGTGATGGAGGTATCTCTGTTCATAATACATGGCCGCCAAAAATCTCTTTCTACACCTACAGTACAACATTTGCCACTTAGTTTGACACACACAGAAAACACACAGCACTTAGCCATGAGTGTGAGAGAGCACATACAGTACCTTAAAAAAAAAACCTGGCCAGCCTACCATCCCTATTAATAGGACTGTCATGGAAGGCTCTGGGATAGGCTTTTAGCATATCTATTTCTGACATTCATTCAACATTTATGACACCTGCCTCCAATCCTTTATTAGATTATGCCACTGCATGTGTGGGGGAAAGGAAATAGGCATTTTTATCTCTATCTGACATGCATTTTCACTTGGAGGATATTTCATCTGTGAGAAATATGCACAATAGGGATGCTTGATAAATATCGGGGCCGATTAATTATTGGCTGATATTGCCTCGCACAGCTATTGGTCTATATCGGTATCAGCATATATTATAACATCTGATTTGACAGGTCATGTCAAAAAGTTTAATTTGACTTCTTAGGCAAAATGCTCAATAAAAGCTATTTTTGTGATGTTTTTGATGAGCTTTACTAGAAAAATTTCAAAACATTTTAAGATTCACTGTTTTCTTTTGTCGCAACAGTGATGTCAGTTAGATTTGGTTCAGTCAGTGCTATAGAATATTAACCTAAATCATCCTTCAAGAGCTAGGGTATCAGTACTCAACACCTTTAAGGAATTGAGCAAAATCCCAGTACCAAGTAGTATGAAAACTTCTAATACCTGGATTCAATCCTTTGTGAACCCAGATCTGGAAGAAAAATGACTATTTGTATGGTTTGTCCCACAGCCAATCACCACAAGTGTTCTTCAGTTTAATGCAGCATGTGATTTGTCCACTGCTACAGCTACATGCAGTCTGTGGTGATGAAGTCGAGCGCGGCATATTTGTTGGAGCTTACAGTACAACGTGGTGAGATGCCACCAAAAAGGGTAACAAATAAAACACTCTGTTGGTATCAGTTATCACTTTAAGGATACTGGTATCATATTTTTTTGAATGATAACCAGCCCTAACTATATCTGAGCCTTTCTTACTCTCAGGTGTGCATTAACAATGATTATATTATGTTATTTTTAAGATACAAAAATGTGAAATTGTTTGTTATTTATCAGTATCTGCCATGAGAGGCAGGTACTTCTTTTTTATTGGCTAAAGAAATATCATCATATCCTGCATCCCTACTGCACATAGTGCATTTAGTGAGCAGGTGTAGTGATGTGTGCCACAATCAAATGTTGCACACAGGAGAAATGTGAATATTGTGGGCTATGAAATGGGAGCTGAGTTTAGCTGCATCTAAAATGGGGGAAACCTGGAGTGACGGAGGCCCTCCTTTATTAGGCCTAGCCCTGCCTGCTATTGGTTACTGTTCAGCTGAGATTTACAATGATCCTCTGGAGTCTCTGATCAGCAGCACAAACGTCTCACTTGCACCGCTATTTGCTACAAATATCACATTTACTTCAGTGGAGAGATCACTGCTCAGCTATTAGCTGCCATATTGTGGATGTGGCTACAGTGGATCACAATGGGAAAACAAGTCCTGACGCAGCAGTAGGCTGTTGTTACAAAAAAAGACCATCAGATTAATCATTTCATCTACAAATCCAAATATTTCAGTCTAAAATGAATCCATGCGCATAATCCACAATATACAACATGGAGGAGAGAGGGAGATCGACGTAGAGGAGGAGGGGGGGACATGTTTATATGCGGGGGATATGAATTTCCAGTCACCACAGAAAAGGTAAGAGCATTACAGATCTGTATCAACTACGACCACCACCAGACAACACTAGCTATCACAAACGGTGAGAGGACACAAGACATAACGAAGGATTGGGGGAGGAGGGGTGGGGGGGTAACAGAAATACATTATGTTGTACCAACGTCATTCATTTCAACGCGTAGCCGTGATGGAGCGCCGGGTGTCCCCGCTCTCGACCAACGCGCACTGCCTTTCTCTCCTCCTCTCCTGTGTGAAAGTGTGGTGCGCTGCGAACCGGGCCCCAAGCGCAGATCCATTAACGAGTACCGAGGATGAACATCAACAGCACGTTCACAAGCACCAGAATCGCGATCACCGTAAACACCGCGCAAGTCTGGACGTCCAAGGCCATGGCGCAGCGCTGCGGGCCGATGCTGAGCTGCGCTCTCAGGGACGGGCGGGATTCAGCTCTCCCGTCAAGACACGTAGCCTCAAAAGCGACCGAGAAATCCACCATTACAGTTAGGCAAGATGAGAAAAAAAAAAGATGCCCCTACGCCTCTTCACACTACGCGATGTAATTCATAAAGGCACGGGAAGAGATGCATCATCCTCACCATCATCATCGTCATCAGTCTGCACCGCGATTTCTCCCCGCTAGTCAACACCTGCCGGTGTTTGGCCTCTTCCCCCTAAACCGAGCGACTCTCAGGCCAATAGATTCTCAGAGCAAACAAGAGAGAGGCTGTGCGCAGGCTGTCCGCAGCTGCCGAGCTGCCTTCCGGTGAGAGGCACCGCAGAGAGAGCGGCTGTGAGGCGGAGAGGCGGTCCTGGATTAATACTGATCAGCGCTCCACTGCGAGACGACCGGCAGCAGCCATCACCTAGAGTCGGGGGAGGGGCACAGCCAGCCCCTCGCTGACTACATCGACCACAGAGGCCAGAATCATAACCTCATTCATCTCCCACCCCATCTAAAAATATCACCGTGCCCCGGTGATTTATCATTTATCATTAACAGCCCCTGATGAGGGAGAATAAATGTCAGAATAATGGATGCACGTTCCTCACAGTGATCACCATCTTATAATTTTATTGGCATAATGTCAGCCTTTTCTGCCACTTTGTCTGTGGCCACGCATCAATCAGATAAAGTGTGCCCAGTTGATTTGATAATCAACCACATTTACACTCTGCATTACCCCTGGTGCACCACACAAACAGCACTGATGCAAGCAGCACCTACTTAAAGGTGCCATCCAGGGACAATCAAAAGTAGCTCGACATGATCCAAAACTTTAAATTAAAGCATTATTTAAATTATTTATGTAAATTACTGCATTTCTCAAGTCAGTTTCAAAATAGGCAGTACTAAGGCAAATTAAAGGGACAGTTCACCCAAAGATGAAAATGCACTCATTATCTACTCACCCTCGTGCCGACTGAAGGTCAGGTTTAGTTTTTAAATCTACAAAACACTGCTGGAGTTCCACAGGAAAACAATGTTGAAAAATCTCCCAAACCATTTAAGTGAATGGTGACCAATGTTCAAACGTGAAAAAACAGGCGAAACAAGACAAAAAAACAACATAAAATGCCTCTGTACTTCTCGTCTGGTGTAATCTATGTCTCCTAAAGCCCAAACATGCCAAGTTGACTTGAAAGATGTCATTTACACCATATTTGGCTTGGTTAGCTTGGAGCAACATTCACATGCACGCCGTCTGGACTGGGTCTGTGAGGTGTGACTGTGTGCACTAAAGTGAACGACATGTCAGGGCTTTAGGAGACTTGTATCATGCCAGACGAGCAGTATGGAGGCACTGAATGGGTTTTTTGACTGTGTTTTCCATTTGACTACTGGTCACCATTCACTTCAATTGTTTGGAATATTTTGCAAAGCTGTTTGCGCACTTAAAAACTAAACTCGATCAAATCACAACAGTAGGATCAGATGATGCTAAGGTACAAAATTAACTTTCTCATCCACTGGCTGAATAGCTGTTGTCACTTGTCACTCAATAAATTACCCTTGTTTTGGACAATGAATGCAGATCTATCAGCCACCATATTTTAGCAGCATTGACCTTTGAATGGTGCTAATTTTGTGCCTTCTATGATGGTATAAGGTGGATAACAGGATAACAGGCAAATGTTTGGTCAACTTATTTGTTTTAGGTCTACAAATGTTATGCTAGGCATGCTATTCAGTA
>JAJHUR010140516.1:0-11002 GCA_027495735.1 Lutjanus campechanus | reverse complement strand
CCCCCCCCCCCCCCCAAAAAAAAAAAAACACACACACACACACACACACACACAGACAGATGCAAAAATAATTCCTCTCAATCATCACCCACCAGACGTGTGTGGCAGTGCCTACATCTGCGGAGACCCCACCTACAGTCCGTGCCTTCTTATTTTCTCATTACTTTGTGGTGCTCAGGAGATTTAACCAACCCACAACATAACTACTCCAACTCAACAATCGACTTCTGGTGCATTTACAAACAGCAACTGACAAATCCTACTTATTCTACCTTTACATTTCTGCTTCATTTAAAGAAATAGTCTGTACTCAAATTCAAATTTCATCTCATGGTAAAGAGAGTGTGATGCAAGCCCTGTGTCCAGACTCACACATCAACCTTTTTTCTCTTTGACAAAGTAAACTACAAAGTGCAAACTTCATGTCCAAAAAAGCAGGGTTAAGTAGTATTAATGCATGAAAGAAAGAAGGCGAGATTGTCATTGCAAGAAAAGGAATTTATTTTGTTCAATTCACAAAGCAGGCAGTAAGAGTCACAGAGAATACAAAGCATTCTAGACAGCGGTTATGTAGGTTGCAAGGCGCTTCAAGCTTCATGCTTAATAGGTAACTTCAGTATTTTCCAACTTGGAGCCTGTTTTTCCGCGTTGTGAGGCAGTGACTAATGGAGACATTCTTGAACTTGCTCCAGTATTGAGTGAGACCACTGCAGCCGGCAGAAGCAAATCCCTCCGGGCAACTGCGCAACTTCAAAGTATGTCCACAAAAAGTCCTTAATTTTGCTACTGGCTCAGATTTTTGTTATAAGTGTCTGACAAGATTATAGAAAGGATCATTATAGAGAGAGATCTTTAAACACTAAGATACATTTTGTTGAATCAGAAACAGCTGTTTTTATTGCTCTTGCAGAACTAACCAACTTCCCTTTAAAAAACTGTAGTTTTAAAATTGTCATCATCATCTACATTCAAACTCGACAGAAGCTAAATAAAATTCACCAAAAACACACTGGCTCTTCTTTCTAGTGTTCCAACAGCTGCCAATTCTGGTTTGGATGAAATAAACTTCTAAACCCTGTTAGATATGAAAATATCAGGAGAGGAGCGAGAGGGAGGTCGGACATCAGAAAACCAGAGGCGAGAAATGGTGACAGGAGCCAGAATATTTTCACATCTACCTTGGTGAATTAAAGGGTTTATTTTTTTTTTACCAAAAAACCTGAGTTAGTGGAAAGCCAATCCAAGATGTTTTTGCAGAGTTTCAATGAAGATGATAATGACAATATTACAATTACAGTTTTGCAAAGGGAGTTTGGCTAGTTCAACAAGAGCAATAAAACAGCTGTTTCTGGTTAAACAATAAATATCTTGCTCTTTAAAGGTCTATATCTACGGTTATCCTTTCCATAACTTCGTCAGACACTTAAAATAACAATCTGAAACTATCACTGGCAAAAACAAACACTTCTAGTGGATGTACTCGCGCAGTTGCCCAGACGGATTACGTTGTAGCTTAGTTTCATTTCTGCCGGCTGCGGCACCACCAGTACTGGACCCGTGTCAAAGAACAGTTGTCCCCATTAGTAACTCAGAAACAAAAACATGGGAAAAAGTGGTCCATGTTGAAAAATACCAAAGTTTCCCCTTTAACATTCCTCTGACAGCATCACAACATTTATACCGTTGCAACTCTAGAAAGAAAAACAACAATTTTGAGTGCAAAACATAAAAGTTAATGTTTTTTAATGTAATGTATAAAGGTTAATTAATCATTAAATAGTAATTATGTTTTTTTTTATATATATATATATTTAAAGAGTCATCTAATTTAGTGTTACACTTCCATAAAGTTGGTGGACTTGCATATGACAGATTAAAATAAAAGAACGTCCACAATCGATGCAGCAGAGTTAGACGCTCTGTACGGGTTAATACGCACACCTGTTTAAATCCCACGCACCCAGTTTGTAGCGCAGGCTTTCTGTTAAAAATATGTAATCCCTAGCCCTAATGACATCATCAGGGGTATTTTCTCAAATGTGATAAAGCTCCTCCAGAGCCACAGAAGGCTTAAATCTTTTTACAGGCTGAGCAGGGTACTCCCAGTGACTTGTAAACTGATCTTGTTGTGTAAAAATCATCAAAGCTCTCTTTAATTTAATAACATAACAGCGTTGAGTGTTAATAACACTGTATATTGTAATGAGACTGGGATCAAGTGCATTGTAAGCGTTTGGTGGATACATTTTAATAATAATTTTCAATTGCGTATGCTGATACAAGGACACATGCACACAAATCTGCATACTTAAAACAGGTAGGGAAATGCATGATGGATTGTCAGAGCGTCCCAACCTCATTACCACCGTTAACGTGTCCCGTAACCCGGTTAACCTTAACCTGCCCTAGTGGAGCTGCTCAGTGTCCCGCAGGTCAGATTGTAGTTGCAGAGCCAGCCTCCAGTGAAGGTGTATAACTGTGTGAATGCAGAGCAGGATGCACCGGGGCTCAGAAAACCTACTCTAAATAAATAAATGCACAAAAAAAGATTGAAAGCTGAAACATGCGCAGCTCCAAACCTCAACGAGAGGGCGTGTGTATCTGCAGTCCTCTAAACTAAACAAGCACTACAGTAATTTGTGGAACAGAAGAACATATTCAGAAGCACTGAGGTGTGCCCAATACTTATGGTGGATCTCATTTCCAAGCCCCCGGGGACAGTGATGTGCGGTAATGCAGTAATCATGTGACGCCCCGGGCCCAGAAAGACATTATGACATACACATGCTCTACAAAAGAGATTACTATAAAACAGAGCAACAATTTCCTCAGCGCCACACACATTCAACCCCCCTGCCTCACAATTGTCACAACCAATATAATTTTGGTCGAATATAATTTTAAAGGTCACGGATGAGCTGTACGAATTAATCAACTCCACTTCATCACACAGAAAAAGGTATCAAAATGCCAGCAGAAACTGCTCGAACCATTCCTGAAGCTGCCATTCCATATGCTCAATATGTTCCAAACTGTCACATTTGCACCAACATATGGCCACATAAACACGCTGCAGTTCCTTCTAGCTTGGTTAGCTTTTTACACTCAGGGCCAACATAAACAAACGTAGTTGCAGGTTGACATATTTTGACAAAAATGTGACTGTATATGACTGAATATGACTGTATGCTAAGGATATGAATGGATAGGAGAGAAGTCTATTGTGCTTCAGGACTGTTCTGAGACGTTTTTGTAGATGTTTGGTTCCATTTTTTCTCCACAAAACTGCTGTTGGGGTTACAGTTGGGCGATGTGAAGGTATACTGTGTGACGGTAGAAATGTGTCCACCGGTAGATATCTGCTCCATGTTCACTGCAGGCTATGAAGCAAATCAGGGCTTTACTCTCATATGAATCCAGCTGCCTTGCAAGGTAACGTGATTTGGGCAGCAGGACTGCTTAAGCTACCTGTTCTAAGTTCGCCAACCGCTGCAGATGAAGAGAGTGAAAAGAAAACATGGAGGAGGAGAGCAAAATTGCAAACACAGAGCAGGAGGAATCCCAACCAGGCTGGTATTTATTTGCACCTCAAAACCAGTCATACTTGAAATTATTACAGTTGTTTGGAATCGCAAAACTTGTGTGGAAGTTTCAAATAGAAGAAGAAAAAAATTATATGTGGGTTTTCTCAGCATTAACAAAGGTGGCAAAGGCTGGAGAACATGTGTGGCATGCGCAGCTGTGCCCAGTTTGGGTGCACAACTTTAGAAAAAAGGGACAAAAGGGCACAATGCCTGATATTGATATAAAATGATGAATCTTCCATAAATATATTCATATAAAAAAGGTGACGCACTTGAATCCAAAATACGGCTTGTGTCCTATTTGTCCTCTGTAGTAGTACAATACAGTTTTGAGTTTTGTCACCGGGTCACATGACATAGAAGCTACTGAAAAAACTGCAATTATTTTCTATTCAAATATTCATGTGAAATAGATTAATTCCTCATAAGCAATCAAAGTAAGTGTTCTACATGAGAGCAATTTAGTACAATCTTCACTATTATGGGCAAATCTGTATGAAGATATTGAAAATGACATTAGTTTAGTGTCATTCAAAAGGTAATTTATTAAGAGTCCCTAAATGAGCTGACAGAAGTTTATTCAGCACTTGTTGCATGTGATCAGGTAGAGACAGGATGAAATGAGGCCTCTTTTACAGTAATTATTCAAGGCTTATTAGAATTGGATCACTGCCACACACATTTTAACAAGTTCAGCAGTTTGAATAGCCTTCAGGTAAAATATCCACGCTGACGTACATATGTGTGTGGATTCAAGAAGTGGCTCCTTTTAACTTCTGTAACTTAAGCTAACTTAGATTTCATTACAAACACACATTTGTTTGCTTTACGATTACCTTGATCTTGCTGAAATTGTGAATGTGTCATTCCCCCTTTTGCGAACAATTACTTTATTGTGATATATACCATTACTGCAATACAAAATGACATATACTGTACCAGCAAAGAAGATTTTGGCCATATTGCTCATATTGCTCATCCCTTCTTAGAATACACTGAAAATGCTGTGAATCAGAGCAGACGACAGCCGACGTTCTCCACGAAGGAACAAGCTCCAAAGATTTTAGAGCCACCTTTCAAACCTGCAGGAGGCGAATGTTTGCCATTCAAAACATAGTTTTTGGGTGCAGTATTCCTTTAAGGCTCGGTGTTGCGAGTGTTGTGAGTGACAGGACACAATGGCTCCAGCTCCCATCTGACGCACGTGTTTGCCATTGGCATGCACATCATTATTTTGGCCCCCGCGTTCACAGTGATACTTAAGGTGAACGCTGCATTACACATGAGTGCATCCCAGCCTGCGGCACTTGTCCTGGTGTCCGCCCCTCTCATTGTTGGCAGATTATGAAGAAGGCACAACACGATCATGAATGAATTCATACAGGGGAATCAGTTCGGTTCAGTCCTCGCACTCCCAAAGCAGCCACCACCTAGTCAACCATCCAACACACGCACGGGCACAAAAACCTCCTCTCCAAACTACGCCCTGTCTTCACATTCAGCTGAGAGCTTTGGGATGGATCAAAAGGCCTCAGAATAAGTTTAAAAGAATAACACCAAAGGAGTGCACTATATCAGTATTTTTAAAGCCATAAATAATTTCCAGGGCACTTTCTGCACATACATGCTGATAAAAGCAATGGCTCCTGAAAGCCGGGCTTTCAGTGAGTTGCAGAGAGCTGTACGAAGCATCACAGCTGAGATATGACAACCGTCCTCAAACAAGATCTTTTTTTTTTTTTTTCCCCTGCTCTGTGCATGTGTGTGTGAAACGCAGAGTGAGCAGATTACATAAGCCTGCCCTACCTCTGTGGGCTCCCTCTCCAATCTCCCTGACATTTAGACAACAAAGGTCACATCTGAAAGTCTAAATCTGCACAGACACCAATGCTAATATACTCATACATATACAAAAGAGAGGGAGAGTTTGTAAAAACAGCACAATATCTCCCACAGCAGAGAATCACGTGTTAAATATAGCTGAGCTTAAATTTACTGTACATTAACTACATATACAACAAGTACAATTAATTAATACGACGTGCATCATTTTCAGGACTGTCATTACTGTGGAGGATTGTTAATATTATAGAATAACTGGGGTTTGACCTGTGCAAGGCCATTTCTGATACCAATGTTTCGGTTTTGAGATTAGTAATAGCTGACAAAATTAATTTAGCATCTTTAAAGTGGACAATTTTTTTTGCCAACAAATTGAAAAGTTCATGAAAACTGTGAGAAATATTAAGAACACCTTAAAATTCAATGCAAAAAAAATCTTAGCTCAAGGTCCACTTATTTTCATCAGCTTCACATACTGTAGAGGTGGGTCAACACTTTTTTCAGACAGCTGCAACAAAAATTTAAAGCTTCAAGCTTTAAGTATATTAAGTATATTTATGAAGGTTTTTGATGTACAAAAAACAAATGAACACATTTGAAGAGTCAGAGTTGGGACTAATCTGATTCAGTATCTTTTATAGTATATTTTAGAGAGGAGAAATTCACAGATTATAAATATAGAGGCTGATATAGTGAATTTTTGAGCTGGAATGAAAACAGACCTTTGCTACGTGGACTGCATTGATTTTGCACAGACATGACTATGCAAAAGTACAGAGAAGGCTACTTTCTTAAACAAATAACTTTAGAATATTTTAGTAAAATATTCTTAAACATGTTAAATAATTGTCAACCAATTCTAGAAATAAACTGTGAGAAAATAAAGAATATATTAAAGTAAAATGAATTGCTAAATAAATGTCTTAGTGCTCAGTATAAGTCAATTATAAACGTTTATAGTTTACAGTCCATTAGGGGCAGGTTGTAAAACAAGCATTGCTTCTCAGCATTTACGACATTTAAGGCTCGTCTTGTCCTTATAAATGTTCCCCATTGAGCTAAATCTAAATCAATCCAAGCATCAATCCTCCATTGTATGTTCTTTAAAAAAAACACATATACTGATACAGATATATTTGTGATCGCCCCATATCATGTCTGAATCAGGCCGATATATTAGCTGACTGAAATAGCGGTTGGGCTCTAGTATCAGGTGTCTGTCGGGCTGATACCATAATAAAAAAAATGCAAATTGTACATCCCTAGTTACATTTCTATACATTAATGATTATTGCACTGTACTGTGCAATAATCATTAATGTATAGAACAAAAAACAAAACACATAATGTAAGCTGCCACCAAACCCTTCAGTTTTTCCCCAATGGAAATTATACACCATTTTCAACATATGTTCTTTCCTGCCTGGGTGGTGACAGTTTTATTCCATCTGTCCTTTCATCTATCAATTTTCTTGTCATTTATCACGAGTTCAGAGAAAACAGGGCAGACTGAGCAATGCAGATCACTCCACTGTGTCACAGGTCTGTCTCAGATTGTCCACTGTACCTTCAAGGTGATGTGCATTTGTAAATGCCTAATCCACCTCAGTTGTTTTCTGTTAATCCTCGTCTGTGAGGTTAATCCTTGCTGACCTCACATAATCATGTAAACAAAACTTCAAAAACTTCACATTTTTCCATGTCTTTTAAAAAAAAAAAACAACGGACATTCTCATATTCCAAAGTTAAGCTAAAGCTAAATATGTGGCTTCAGCAGTCTGAAATCAAGTGTGTATCCTCCAAACTTATTCCTGTTAGTATGAAACACTGCCTTTGTGTTTGACAGTGTTTCCTCGCTGAGCTGAGGCAAAGAGATAGTGATACAGCGCGGGGATTTAGTATTAAAAAGACTCTAACTTTGGAAGATATCCTCCTGATTTGTCAAACCCAGACTGCTGAAGTCTAATATTAACTCCAGCTGTATTTCGCAATTCTCACACTGAAAATGCTTCAAGAGGGGATGTGTTTGTAGCCAGTATGGACAGGAGGAACAATTACAGTGACCAATAACATTTTCATTGTACATATGGGCATGTGAGTACTGTATTTACACTACAGCTGAGCAATATATCAATATTATATTGATATCTTTCTATGACACTACATATTGTCTTAGATTTTGGATATTGTTATATTGTAATATGGCTAATAAGTGTTGTCTTCTCCTTAGACTAAAGTGATGTAATTTTCTCAACTTACTTGACTGTTCTAGCTGGCATATTATTCGCCTTTACCACATTACTTGTGGTTATTTATCAAAAATGTCATGTTGATGTTTTGTGAAAAGCACCAATAGTCATCCCTACGATATAGTTGCAATACCGATATGGAGGTATTTGGTAAAAACTATTGTAATATTTGCTTTAGTCTCAACTAGTCCTAACTAGCCAAAAAATATTGAGATATTGTTTATAAGCCATATTGCCCAGCCCTAATTGAGAAAAAAGTGAACTTGTCCTCCAGTTATTTGGCATAGAAATTTTATTTGTGTACTTTGTATTTGAAATCACATCCTCTCTGTCACCTTTCAAAGCTTACAAACCGGTTAGGGTCAGAAAAATTTGACTTTGTGGTCATGTACTCTCTTTACCACCAGGGTCTGACATAATGTCTAATAATGCAGCCGCTGCACCCAACTGACAGTCAATCTCATGATCTCACACTTCACCCTCACTTGTGAAAATGACCCTGAACCCCTTCCAGAGAAGCAGCTGCTCACTCCCCATTTGATTGGGACATCTTTTCCCCTGCGAGCGAACTACTCCAGCGCACATCGGATACCACGGCCCAATTAAACCAAAGGGAAAAGATCATCTGCAAATAACAGAGGTCATCAAACTGGACTGTCTCCAGCCCTTGAGTGTGCCTCAATATCCTGTCAGTTAGTATTACAAACAGATGCGAGTAGAAAGCACATCCTCGACACCTTCCTCGAACAAAGTTGATGCAATGCTGCCAAAAAAAGCATGGTGTAATTATACTATTGCCGCAGAGCAATAATTCCAAATTCATGCCTTGGGGCAATATCTACTCATAATAGTTAGTAGTATCCTGGTAGGATGTAGACAGGAAGCTCTGCTACTTTAGGGAGTGGTCGTTTGCTACAATATTGGTATCATCCATCATTGCCACACTGACAGCCATATGAGGAACAACGTTTGCACCTCTCACCTCTAGATGAAAGACTGTGAAAATATGCCAGACTCTCCCTATTTTTTTAAGCATTAGATTAAGTCCAGCACTACTAAGAAGTGCATGAGCCTAACCCTCTAAGTTTAATTAAATTTATCTCATCTCTTTCTGCAGACTTTGTGCAGATTTTTCTTTGAAATTCTTTACAAAGTCTCTCCCTGAATAAGACTGTACATTTTGGTGCTTGCAAATGAATCTGTTTGTGGTCAGTAGGTATTTCGCTAATGGGAGGCAAAGCCCACCACGCCCATTTCCCCTTCAGTCTGCTCCAACTCTTTTGTTCCCCTCCCATCCCCACGACAACCACACTGACTTCCTGCTTCCTCCCAGGCCTTCCAGCCACAAAAGCGCCCTAAAAATAAATCGCTGGACTTTTCCTGAACGCAGTTTTGTCACCATTGTTCAGACATCAGCTGTTTATTCGTTCAGCTCAACTTGGCTGTTAGAGTACAGACGAGTCAGTGGGTCAGAGCATAGTGAATTTTAAGAAATAGACGTAGATGAGGTAAAAGAGGTAGGTCACGCCAAGTAGGGTGGAGAAATTAGGGTTAAAGACATCACAAGTTATATCAAAACATTCCTCGAGCTAACGTCTTCAGGAGACATCTTCTTACTCATTCATGACATAGCCATGGGACCAGTGAAATGAATTATTATTTAATGATAAACTAGTGCAATATCTTCGTGTTCTGGAGACTGTAGAACAAGATGAATCTGCCCTGCGACTGTGTTCTTTATGTCAGCCCCAAGTGAGTCTGCATAACATTGAGAAGTTTTGCAGGGAAGGAGAAGACATGGAGTCTTTGTATAAACACTGACAGAATTTAGGGTATATAAAGTCTCCTGTGGAATAAAAACAGGCTTTTGAAGACAAGCTTGCAGAGGAGAAACACAAAATATGAAGGTAATTTAATACACGTCTCACCTGTTTTCCAGTCTTCTGTGACGGAAACTCATTTCCATGCTACTTGGATAATTGTATTTTATTTGCTTAGGGAAAGTAGGTTAACTGTGGCCCTAATGGCTGAAAGCACACAACACAGAGAACTCCAACACAACACTGTCCTCCAGTACCTCTATTAAAAATCCAAATTATATTAGAACCACTGGGGGAAAGTGTCAGTGTTTGCTGACACTGCACATTTGACTTTAAGATTCTCGTCAGGTGTTATGGTAAACGTTAAAGGAATAGTGTAACATTTTTGGGAAATACACTTGGGTTAGGGTCTCCTTTCTTGTCAACAGTCACATCTTGTTTGACTAATATGTACAAAAACCAGGAGTCTATGCTGGTTGCTTGGTAGGGGGTGTGCCATATTGTATATTTCATGATATATTGTTATAATTTTTTACATGATAAAACAAAAGCTGAAAGCGAAGGTAATATTGCTACCAGCTCCATGGTGGAGGAGTAGACTCCATAAAATGGACTAATTTCACTAGTGAGGAAGTAGTTTGGTTACAAAAATATGCAACAAGTGCAAGAAGACTGACACAGCAAAAGGAGGCAGTACAACAAACACATTTTGCTGCCTCAATCAGAAGCAGCAAGCTGAGAATGAAGAGACCCAAAAGTTTTTTTTTCATATCTTCAAAATATAATTATTGCAGAATATCCTGAAATATCGTGGCATTATTTTAGGGCCATCTAGTGAGACTCAAGGTCGAGTCACTGCACCTGTCCAAGAAATACGAGTTAAAGGAGATATAATAGGAAATATAACACGTGTTTCCAGTGTTTATGCTATGCAAAGTTAAGCTAAGCGGCTGGTGGCTGCGGCTTCATATTTATCCTACAGGCATGACAGTGTATCAGTCTTCTCATCTAACTCTTGGCAAGAAAGTAATTGTTTTCTCAAATGCTGAACTATTAAAAAAAGAAGAAGATGAGGACGGAGTAAGGTTGTCAAAAATATTGACACCTGAAATTTTAAACTATTTGACGTTTAAAACAATAAAATATACTAAAGTATAAAAAGTTCCGCATAAAAAATGTGTGTGTTTATTCGAGACCTTAGTTCAGCTCAGTCTTTGTTGTCCTGTGTGGAATTTGGCTTGCAGTAAATCCAGATTGTGCACAGTGACTTTATCTGTACCAGCACTGTGTGCATGTTATTTAAAAAAATACATATATACATATATTATTATATTATACCATTTTGTGTGCCTAGGATTTTTGGTGATCCTCTCAATAAACTGAACATCTACCATCTGCCATACTGCCATTCACTTTGTCACAGGTGCCAGTTTGAACACTCATCACTGTAACCTGTATTCTCAGATGGTCAACTGGCCATCACTCCACGCCAGGTGACTGATCCATT
>JAJHUR010140515.1:0-28606 GCA_027495735.1 Lutjanus campechanus | reverse complement strand
GACAGCATCCAGTCAAGGTGCAAATTGATTATGATTTGAAAGATTTGGAGATTTAGATAATGTTTTTGCATTCTCTGAGTTTCTTTTTGAAGCACGGGAACGAAGGAGAAAAGTCTTCAGAATTTAATGTAAACAAATATGGACTATGGATTATCGGTTCATGAGGTGGATCAAATATAGTGTTTGTTTTGGTTTTTTTTGTGTGTTTGTATTTAGGGCTGGGTATCGATTCAAATTTCAAGAATCGATTCGATTCCGATTCTTGAGATTCAGAATCGATTATTTCGATTCGATTCGATTCGATCCGATCCGATCTCGATTCGGGTTAGTGTTATTAAAACCGTTTTTTGAGCTGTTACCTGATTGTCTAGTTGTGCAACATATTAATAATAGTTTTATATTGACATTTGGTAGCAAATTAATGAAGTATTGGTAGTTAATGATGGCTATAAGACTGGTAAACGTTTCTAAACCCGAAATAGTTCCAGATATCCGCTTTGAGCAACTCTGGCCTTTTCAAAACTGGAGTTCGGCTAACTTCACTGCTACCGCCCGACGCCATGTTGTTATGAGAACTCGCAGTATCTTCACACCGCGCCTGCGCGAGTCACGTCACTAGTGGGGTTAAAGTTCACCCAGGAAAAAATATAAAGAAAATATGTATATGTATAAAAATCGATCTTTGGATGTGCGAATCGATTTTTTAAAATTAAAATGAGAATCGATTTAAAATCGGCGGATCGATTTTTTCAACCCAGCACTAGTTTTAGATGATCCTGGTCAGGGCAAATCCCCATTAATGGTCCTTTGACCCCTAATACTGGACAGCACCAGGATCTCCCGAAGACCTGAAGAAGCAACAGCCAGCTCCTATACATGGACGATGTGAAGTGTACTGGACATCAATTGACCTGACCAGGAACTACAGTGAGGACATAAATGTGATCATTTGCACTGGACAAGTGTGGCTGTATGGAGGTTAAGAGGCAAGTCGGAGGTACCAGAAGGCAGGACAGCAGGCATACATCAGCTCAAAGTACCTGGGTGCAAGAAGATAGCAGGATATTAGACACTGCAGACACTGAACTAACACAGGCAGAGGAGAAAAGTCCAAGGTGATACCCCACCATGAGCCATGGCAGCTGCATTGACTGGCTTGGAAGGACAGAAATATTGATACAAATACTGATATTGTCACATTACAGATGACAAAGAAAGGCATTAGAATGTGAGTCTTTCTGGTAAAACATACTCATGTAGGCTCAGATAGGAATTTAGAGTGGCACACTACACTGTAAAAAATCATTGAATATTCATGTAGGAGGGACAAATCTGATGGAAGAAATAAAGAAAAAGCTTAACAGCCCTAGGATCTTTACTTACCTACTACTTAAGTTTTAATGCATTTGAGGGAGGTTTTTGGTTATCTTTACTTTTGGTTCATTGCATGGCACTTCCCAAGATTTCAACATTCAGTGGATGTCAATCTCAATGGATGAGACAATAACACATAAAAAAGATCCTTGCTGTATCCATCAGCGCGTATCATAAACGACAAATGTATCAAGACGAAAATGGTGTGACAGATGTAACAAGACATTTGTGAGTCTGCATTAAATATATTATTTCTATTCCTATTGACTTTTCCTTGTATTCCAAATTTCAGACAACACCTCTGAGCACCATGGACAAGTGGATCTGCTCCAGACTCCACAGCACAGTGGTTCAGTGTGAGCAGGCTTTTGAAGCCTATGAGCTGCACACCGTCACATCTGCCCTGTACTCCTTCTGGGTCCACAGCCTGTGTGATGTCTACATGGTGAGGAGCATTATGGGTGCACTCTTGATGTCATCCAAAAGGATAGATTAGAAAAGAGAGCATTGCTTGGTTCCTCTGTATTAGCAGTAATCTACTTACTGCTGCATCTAAAAATGGCAACATGGAGGCTCAGTCACAGGATATCAAAGACTGATGTAAACAGATTAATCTAAATAAAACCGTGTTTGACTTGAGCTGACAGTAGTTACCTCATTTTGGAAATGTTGCCAGTGTCATTTCCTCCTCTGTCTGTCTGTCTGTGTGTGTGTCCTATAGGAGTGTGTGAAGCCTGTGCTGGTCCAGCAGGAGGAGGGGGCAGTGGTCCAGACCGACACACAGCACAGTGGCAGATCGGGGCAGATGGCCAGCAGTGTCCTCTATCACTGTGTGTCCATGTCTCTGGCCCTGCTCTCCCCCTTCATGCCCTTCATCACCGAGGAGCTGTGGCAGAGACTTCAGCCGTTCAGACCTGAAGCTGCAGCCCACACCAGCCTGTGTTTACAGCCGTACCCCTGCTCCTCTCAACTGGTACGACCACAGCCATCAAAACACACACTCTGCAGCAATGTTCTGCCCATAAAAAGGGTCAGACCACACAAATTACAAAAGAATGATTTACCCCAAGTGGAATCCAGTCATGCCAATAGTTTTGGCTTTATTTGTCCAGGTTTTCAGATATCTGCTGCCAGTCCAGTAAATTGAGGTGAATGGACTTCATTTTGCTTAAAACATTGAAAAAATACTTTTAAAAGATCAACAGCAGTGTTCCAGGTACTGTGGATAATCCACATAATCAGTATCAGTTTTGGCACTAGCATTAGTTTTCGTTTTTCAATTAAGTTAAAATAAATATGAGTAACTTTTAAACGACTATTCCACCTATTTACCATCATGCTCCTATATATATACATCAGGTCAGATTCCACTGCTGCACAGATAATATCTGTCAGGCATTCAAACTACCGTCAGCAGCTTCTATTGACATTCTTCCATGTAGCTGTGGGCCACCTCTGACTCTGTCATCTCATACAGGGTGCTTTTATTCTGGATTGAAACTGTAAATAACAGCTGTCTTGCATTTCAATCCCACTAGTATTTCAGGCAGCAAATCATCAAGACTAAAAGTCTGTGTGAAATTGTAAAGTATGGGTTTCTGTCAGCCGCTCTGGTTTCCTCCCTCAGTTCAAACACATGTAGGTTAGATGAACTGGAGACTCCTAATTGCCTGTAGCTGTGGATGTTAGTGTGATGTTAACATGAACAGGAAAAGCAGGTATGGTTGCAGGAATAAAGACAAATCAATCTGGATTTCTGCCGGGGAAACCTGATTCCTTGGTCATGTATACTAGTGTTTCCCAAACTTTTTCCACTTTTTTTAAAATGTCAAAACAATGTGACCCAATTCACAATAAGCCTTATCAATAAATTCTGGGAAGAGGTCATTTGTGCATAATTGAACATTCCTGACCATTTTTATTGCCATTTCCGAATCACATTATATTATCACATGATAGACACATGATAAAACTTAAGAATTGAGAAATGAATTCATTTAGGCTGAGTGAACAGCCAGTCTCATTGTTTTATTTCCTCTTATCTGGAAAACAACATAGGACATTTTAGCCAAAATGAGACAAAATAAGTGCATTTAAACAGAATTAACAAGCACTTGTTTTTTCTTCACATCAGTACATAATATATACACAACAATATACACAGTTTAAATGTTTTATAAAAGGTGTACTTTAGATAAAAATCTTAAATTCTCAGAATTTCTTCCACAGTCTTTTATTTATTTGGGGATCCAAGTAAAATCTCCTGTGACCCATCTGTGGTTCCCGACCCAGTCTTTGGGAATGACTGATGTGTCCAGATGGGTGATGAGTGAAAGAAAAAACTGGCATAAAGTGTTGAGTTTAAGTCTTGTCTGCCATGAGCCTCCACAACAGCTTCTGTTCATCATAGATCAGTTGTGTCAGTTCTTCAGTTGCGTAAAACTGTACTGGGGGGATGAACAGCACTCTTCCAAAAGATATTCTCTGATTTCAGTCAGTTAGTCAACGAATCCATCAGTCAATTAATCACCTTTATCCGAAGCCAAATCAGAAATACTTTACTGATCCCTGGGGGGAAATTGTTTGTGTTACAGAAAAAATATATTGCCTAGTTCAGTTAGAAGAGAAAATATAAAAATGTTACAAAATGTTTAAAAATATGTACAGTAAAATATCAAATATACAAAGAGACAAAAAGGCAGTAATAGAAAATAAAACAGAATATGTACAGTAAAGGTATGTGCTTTGTTTTCCGAACAATAACATACTGATATTATACAGTTGTTATTATACATATATACTGTAATAGATTATAAGCAGAGATATAGAATAGAAATAAGAAATAAGACTTATGTACACGGGGCGGACGTTTAGCTCAGTGGGTAGAGCATCCGACCCATGTATGGAGGCTGTAGTCCTCTGCAGCGGCCGCTGGTTCGATTCCCGCCTTCGGCCCTTTGCTGCGTGTCATCCCCTCTCTCTCTGCCCCGTTTCCTGTCTACTCTTCAGCTGTCGCTATCAAATAAAGGCAAAAATGGCCAAAAAAATAACTAAAAAAAAAAAAGAATTATGTACACAATGTGCACTGTGATATGAAAATTTATCTTTCATAACAGTGTAAATGAAATGCTGTATGACAGAGTAGACGGTAGAGTTATTGCACAAGTAGTAATTGTAATTAAGTAATTGTCCTGTTAAGTTATCACACAACATTACTGTAGTCAGTTGGCAGTGAACTGCAGTATAAATATGGAATAATTTAAGGGTTAAAGTCATTGACAGGAGTGAAACAGTCCAAGGGCCACTCAGAGGGCAGAGTTGTACAGTTTGATGGCCAAAGGCAGGAGTGATTTCCTGTGGTGCTCAGTGGTGCATCTTGGTCAGATGAATCTCTCACTGAAAGTACTCTTGTGCCTGACCAGTACATCGTGGAGTGGATGTGAGACGTTGTCCAAGATAGTCTATGCCTATCATATGAAATGTGTTATGTAAATAAAGTTGACTTGACTTGCAGGTTAATCCAGCCATGCTAAAGCCTGAGACTGTCATGTTGCAGTTGTCATAGGTGTATTTAGTAGACATTTAGATTGTACAACATATACCTGGATTAGATTGTTCTTACTTCTAAATGTGTTATTTAAAAATATTAAGTTATTTTTGGCGTCGACTTTCCAGTCATTTTAGCTGATGTGTTCTTTTTTGTGACCTCTCCATCCTGTAGGGACGCTGGTATTTCCCTGAAGAGGAAAGAGATTTTTTGCTGGTGCGGGAAGTGATCCGAGTGGCTCGCTCATTGCGAGCCCAATGTGGCATGACCAAAGAGAAGCCCACCAGTAAGTCAGTAAGAGTCACTCAGTAGAGTGCTGATCCCTGCCAGGCAACAGGTGGTGAAGCACCTACTGCAATGCCACCACAACTGCCAGATGCAGCCAGCTGAGATTTGCAAAGTACCAGCATTAACATTGTCCTGAGCTGAAACAAGATTTCAAACTGAAGCAGTTGTTGATCACCTGTGCCCCAAGTGGTTGGTTCAGAAGAGTGAGAAGTCAGCTGTTAATGGTCGTATAAAACAGAGCAGTCATAAAAGTCATGTTACAGTTTACATCCATGTCTGTCCACACTCATATAATGTCAGTAGTGAAGACTTTAAAGGAATTTAGTATGGAAGTTCTCATTATACATGTGTGATTCCAGTGAATAATTTCCAGGTAGAAACATGCTGTCCTCACCTAGAGATTAGTTTTACAGAGGACTGATAAAGCACTGAACATTGTGATGTCACAATGAAGCTGACCTTTGATTGATTTGTGTTGAATTTAGTCATAATTAGCGTATGAAATCTTGAGTTATGGACAAAAATAACTTTAGTCAGATCACTGTGGACTTGACCTTTGACCACCAAAATCTAATCAGTTCATCTTTGAGTCCAAGTGAACATTTGTGCCAAGTTTGAAAACATTTTGAGATGTCATGTCCACAGGAATGGGATGACCTGAAAACAAGATTCTGAATCACAGAGGTCCTTCAGGATACAGTCATGAATGTGCACCAAAAAATTAGGTTGATCAATCCAGAAGCACACGGAAGCAAATACATTATTACATAATAACACCTCACTGATGGATGCTCAAAGCCTTACATACCCAAACAAAAAAAATGGTTCATGTCCATGTTGCTTGTGTTTTGTGTGTTTCAGTGTGGGCAGTGTGTTCACCTAGCCAGGCCCAGGTCCTCCTTCGCTTCGGCTCAGCTGTCTGGACTTTAAGCCGGATCTCTAACCTCCAAATCTACTGTCCTCATGAGGCAGACCACCTCTCTGTCCACTCCACTCCTCCACCTAAAGGCAGTCTTATCGGGGTGGTGGACCACACATGTCAGCTACACCTTCATGTTCAGGTACGGATCAACTTTCTTCTGCTGCAGTCCTGAAGGCTTAAAGGGATAGTTGACCCAAAAATGAAAATTTAGTTATTATCTACTCACCCTCATGCTGATTGAAGGTCAGGTTGAGTTTTTTAGTCCACAAAACACTGCTGGAGTTTCACAGGAAAACAGTGTTGCAGAATCTCACAAACAATGGAAGTGAATGGTGACCAGTTTTCAAATGTAAAAAATGAAAAATGAATGAAAATGAAAAATGCCTCCATACTGCTCGTCTGGTGTAATCCAAGTCTCCTAAAGCCTAAACTAAAAAAATATTTATTATTATTAATAATAATTGTAAATGCTTAGCTTGGAGCCACGTTCACAAACACATGCACACTGTCTGAACTGAGTGTGTGTGGTGTGATGGTGTGCAAACAGCATGTTGGGGCTTTAGGAGACTTGGATTACTCCATAGTGGAAGAACTATCCCTGTAATCTTTAATATTATTGACATTTACTGATCTTAGTGGTGTGCTATAGAAAGCAGTTAGCTAACGTAATGCCAATTGTAACATTACTTTTATAAATGTAGTACACCCTAAAAAATATTCAAATGGCAATGGAAGCCTGGATGTTTCTGTGTAGTTATTCTTAATGCCTGCCACTGGGTCAGATTCAATCAGATGAAAGGAGACCGTATTTTCATGTCCCAGACAAAGTTACAGTGAGTAGATTTAGGTAATTTTATTTTTGATGTTATAATTTGTGTTATGGTGGTGAAAACACTATTGTTTTTGTCCACAGGGGCCTCCAAATCAACACAATATAGGAGTTCCTTGTAGTAGGTTTAATTAGGTTTCTTTGATGGTAATTTTAACTTTTACTTTTATCTTTAATGGTAAGTAATTGTACTTTTACTTGAGTATAGATTTCTATTACTCACATGACCCATCACTGCTGGTGTGTGCAAATTTACACAGAAAACAGCAGGTGCTGTGTTTTGACAAGCAACACTCACTGTCAGCTACAAGTGAATCACTCATGTCCCATAAATAAGGACAAACTGTGATACACCACTGCTATCAGTGGATCCCTGCAACTGCAGGGCCAGACAAAGTATAAATGCATTTATAATTTCACCTCGGACAAGGTAGCTTTACTGTAGCTCAGTTAAACACAAACATTTCAAGTTACAGTAACTGAAAACTGTTCGCATGACAAACATACGGTCCAGCAGTGTCCTGCACAAAGTGCAGGTCTGTCTGTGGTTTGACCAGGTGAAGCACAAACAGCCTGAATTTCTCAGGATTTACCCAAATCAGGAAGGTGCCATATTTCTCTTTCTTTCAAAGGTGACACATTTGCAGCTAATTATTATGCTATTATGATTATGACCAAACTGAAAATGTATTAGTGCTTGCTTGTATGACAGCATCAGTGCTGCTAAAATTAAAACTAAGGGCATTTTCACAGCTGTAGTTTGGTTCATTTGGTCCGGACCAAAAGAAAAAAAGGTAACGACGTTGCATTTTAGTTCTGGTGCGGTTCATGTTCACGTTGACTTTTTGCAAACAAACCAAGAGGAGGTAACATGAGGTCTGACAGACTGACAGGTAACTTGTTGATTGGACAGTTTTGGTGATTGTCATCCTGCCTCATCAGTGCATCATCAGGACCCACGTGGAAAAATCTAATTCCTGTGACGGACACAAGTTTATGCAACCCTTCAATGCATCAGATGTGTGTATTTAAGCTTGCAAAGAAATAAAAAATCACATGAATTATTTAGAAAATAGTGGCATGTTATAAAGAATGACTGGCAGACATGACAAAAGGGAGGTATCTCATAGCTTACAGCACACAGCGCACTTGAGTGCACCTCGCTGACCTGCTGTGGCTCGTATGTGCGTAATGTCCACACAGAGACAGCTCACTGCAGCACTGCGTCTGACAGCCCAACTGTAGGTTTTTATATATTGAGTTTACAGAAGTTTTGGGAGGAGAAGAAAAGAATAAGAACACACCAGTGTTTTTTATTTTCTTTTGTTCAAAGAAAGACAGGGAGAAGGGAGCACATCTGACTTTTTCATGTGTGTAACATACAGCTGTATTACTGTGGAATCACCGTCACACACTTCAGTTTGAACAGCTTTTGGCCTGTTATTCAGGGAAAATACCTGCACTGAAATACATATCCATTATTAAATTAATTTCATAAATATAGGCTATTCATGTCTTACCAATTATCTGATTGCCTCCTGAACAGATTTAATGATCAGTTGATGCAGCAGTTTAGCTTTTGAAATCATACTAAAATCATGTCTGCTACCATAAAATCCTGTGGTTGGTTCATTTGCTTTCACACCATGAACAAACTGCACCAGAGTTCATTTGGAATTGTGCCGAGACCCACCTTTTCAGGCAGCTAGGTCTGGTTCTTTGGTCTGAACCAGGGTTTGATTGACAGCTTTCACACCAGCCCAAACAAACCAAACTAAGCAGGCAAATGGGCCCCGGACCAAACACGGCAGGTGTGAAAACACCTGAAGACTAAAATTCTATTTTGAATTCATTTTCAGAGTATGTAGAAGTACAACACTACCATAATAGGAGTTGAATGTGACGTTGACTCTGCATTGTCTTTGCAATGTGCTACCTAAACTTCAAAATCAAAATGCCAGCTGGACTGAATGGAATGAAGACTATCATCTACAACCACATTAATGCACATCAGTGTACTGGTGTGTTCCACTGTTTTAGGGTTTGATGGTGGTGATGAGAATGAATGTGTGTAACATCCTCTATTATCTCATTGTCTTTCTTAGAGTGGGATGAACATCGACAGACAGATCCTGCAGCTGTCCCAGCGCAGAGACAAACTTGTTCCAAAGTTGGAGGAAGTCCTCTGCAGAGTCCAGTCTCCAGACTACCTGACCAAGGTTCCTGCTCATGTCAGGCAGCAGATGGACAGTAAGGTGAGCACTGGGCAGGAAGGTGCTGGGGAGCTGCTGTGGCTCATTTATAATTGTTTATCACTAGTCATATTTTTTATTTTTTTCAAATTGCTACTACTTCAAGAAAACCAGAGAAACAAAATCAAATCAAATCAAATCAAACTGTATTTATATAGCACCAATTCACAACAAAGTTGTTTCAAGACACTTCACATATAGAGTCTAGACCACACTCTATAATCATTCCCACATAAGCAAGCACTTTGGCGACAGCGGCGAGGAAAAACTTCCTTTTAACAGGCAGAAACCTCGGACAGATCATGGCTCATGGTGGGCGGAAATCTGATGGCACCGGTCGGGTTTGAGAGGGAAAGAGGAGAAGGGGAAGAAAGAGAGGAGGTGGGAGGGGTGGAAGAGAGAGAGAACAGAACAGAGGCAGAGAGAACAGTAGTAACAGAATATCAACAGTAAAACTATGCGTAGGGAATAGTAGTACATATAAATATGTAAGCTGTATGTAAATAATAATACTAATACTAGATGTTACAATAAGATAGAAGAAATAATAATAATAGTAGCAATGACAATGTGATGAATGTTTGATTGATTAAGTGAGTTATAATAATCCACAGTAGAAGGTGCAGCAGTGATCAGCGATCCATGCGTCGCCACAGTCCATGAGAATCTGCAGGGTGACAAAGCAGAAAGACTCCGGGGAAGGAATCAAGTCAGTAACAGGCATTAATGGAACATAAAGATCTGAGGAGAGAGATGAAGAAAGAGAGGAGCTCAGTGTGTCTTGGAGTCCCCCAGCAGCCTAAACCTATAGCAGCATACTGTAACTAGGGGCTGGTCAGGACAAACCTGAGCCAGCCCTAACTATAAGCTTTATCAAAAAGGAAGGTTTTAAGTCTACTCTTAAATATTGAGATGGTGTCTGCCTCCCGAACAGAAACTGGAAGATGGTTCCACAGGAGAGGAGCTTGAGAACTGAAAGCTCTGGCTCCCAATCTACTTTTGGAGATATGTGGGACCACGAGTAAGTCTGCAAATTGAGACCTAAGTGTTCTAGTGGGATGGTAGGGTACTATCAGCTCTTTAAGATATGATGGTGCCTGATCATTAAGTGCCTTGTACGTAAGGAGAAGGATTTTGAATTCTATCCTAGATTTTACAGGCAGCCAGTGCAGTGAAGCTAATACAGGAGTGATATGCTCTCTTATCCTAGTTCCTGTTAGTATACGAGCCGCAGCATTTTGAATCAGCTGCAGACTCTTTAAAGACTTATTGCTGCAGCCTGATAATAACGTGTTGCAGTAATCTAGCCTAGAAGTAACAAATGCATGGACTAGTTTTTCTGCATCTGCTTGAGACAGGACGTGCCTGATTTTTTTGATATTATGGAGGTGAAAAAAGGCAGTCCTTGAGATTTGTTTAATATGGGAGTTAAAGAATAAATCCTGATCAAAAATAACCCCCAGATTTCTTACTGTGGTGCTGGAGGCTTAAGTGAAGCCATCTAGTGTAACTATATCAGTGATTAGTTTGTTTTGATGGTGTTTAGGGCCAAGTACGATAACTTCGGTCTTATCTGAGTTTAGAAGCAGAAGATTGCGGGTCATCCAGGTCTTAACATCCTTAAGACATGCTTGCAATTTGTCTAACTGATTTGTTTCCTCGGGTTTTATCGATAAATATAATTGGCTATCATCGGCATAACAGTGGAAGTTAATTGAGTGATTTCTAATAATATTGCCTAAGGGGAGCATATATAAAGTGAATAGTATTGGCCCAAGCACTGAGCCTTATGGAACTCCACAACTAACTTTACTGTGCAGAGAAGATTCATCATTAACGTGCACAAACTGAAAGCGATCTGATAAATAAGATTTAAACCAGCTTAGAGCTGTTCCTTTAATGCCAATTAAATGTTCTAGTCTCTGTAGTAAAATACACAACTGACAGAGTTTAGTAAACTGCCTGAACTAACACTAGCAGCATGGCTCTATGCTGCTGTGTTCTGTTGGTCCACCACTTTGGTCTAGACTGAAATGTTCTCTGTAATAACTGTTCAGTGGATTGGCACAAAATGTCTCCCAATGACTTTGGTGACCCCCTGACTCTAATGCCACCATGAGGTTCACATTTTTGCTTTTGAGTGAAATAGCTCAACCTTCCATCCTTTTGGATGGATTGGCATTGAATTTGATACAGACATTCAAATCAACAAATCAAATCAGATTTTATTTATATAGCGCCAATTCACAACAAAGTTGTCTCAAGACACTTTACATATAGAGTAGGTCTAGACCACACTCTATGATCATATTTACATCCGACAATTGAAACAATTCCCACACAGGCAAGCACTTTGGCGACAGTGGCGAGGAAAAACTTCCTTTTAACAGGCAGAAACCTCGGACAGATCATGGCTCAATGTGGGCGGCGATCTGACGGCACCGGTCGGGGTTGAGAGGGAAAGAGGAGAAGGGGAAGAAAGAGAGGAGGTGGGAGGGGGGAAGGGAGAGAGAACAGGACAGAGGCAGAGAGAACAGTAGCAGCAAAACATCAACGGTAAAACTATGTGTAGGGAATGGTAGTACATATAAATATGCAAGCTGTATGTAAATAATAATACTCATACATCATAGATGTTACAGTAATGATAGCAGAATTAATAAGAGTGGCGACAACAATGTGATAAATGTTTGATTAATTCATTACATTGTATTACTTGTATTTATGATCTCTTAATTTTTCAACTAGCAGAACCGTCAGATCAGACTTCTAATTTGTTCATTTCTTTGGTTTATGACCAAAAGTATTGGTAAAATTGTAACATTGTAGAACCACGACGCAGCCGCAAAGATGGCAGCATAAGAGAAATTCATCCCTGACAATCTGGAATAAATAGCCCTGTAAACTTACTAAACTCACTTCAAAGTTTAGCTTAAGTCACGGATAAGGGCCAAATCATAATGAGAGACAGGCAGAACAAAGTCAAAACCAAGAAATGTGCACAGAATGTTGATTCACACAATAACCTTAGCCGAACGCCCTCCCCAGCTAGCTGGAGGTCAGTCTGAACACCATACTTGCCGATGTAAAAAGTTTCTGACAAGACAGCAAGCAGCAATTGGGAGAAATCAAAGAAGAGATCAGCAAAACCAAACTGAGACTTGACAAGGCAGAGGAGTGAATTTTAAACACAGAGGAAAGGATACAATCAATGGAAAAAACTCTAGACCCTCCTGGAAGCAAAACAAACACACTAAGAGGGAATGGCGAGACGAAATAACGTCAGTATCTACTCCGTAGTGGAGGGGTCTGAGAACGAGTCTCCATCAATGATAAGCTTTGTTGAAGAGCTGCTGAAACATAACTTAGCCCCTGGATCTCCAGGTTGAAAGTGTGCATTGTGCGCTTGGACCAGCAACGCAAGGAGCTCCCCCAAGATCCATTATTGTAAAGTTTCTAAGCTACAGAACCAAAGAGGAGATTCTCTGAATAGCGTGGCAGAAGAATGGCTTTTAAGCAAATTAATTTGGACAATGACTATGCACCAAGTGTACTTGAGAAAAGACAAGAGTATGTGGAAGCAAGGGATCTTGAAAGGAAAGGGGATACAGTTTCAGACCCCCTTCCCAGCCAGACTACAAGTCTTTTACCTGGATGGGACCACAGAAGAAACAACGAAGGAGATGGCTGAGAAGGGGTTACCGGTCACCGTGCTTACACCACCCAAGTCACTGTTGGAGCAGATCCAGAGGCTGACATGGACTGTTAGCGGCAGATGGGGACAAACACAGGAGCGCAAACAAAGAGGGTCAACAGTCAGGAACAAGCTCCAAAATTTCATCTGGGACCCGTCGCAGAGAGATCAGGATACAGAGTTGCAATGAGCACACATATTGTTTAATGTGTACTTTACATACTGTAACATGTCATGTTTATGTTTGGACATGTTAAAGCTGTCTCTCAGATACAGACTCAGCTTTAAAAAAAGAACTTTTTTTTCCTTTTCAATATTTTATTTTTTCAGTTATGAAAAGCCACAGTTGATAGGAATCAACTAGTCAGGGGGCTGAACTTTTATCACTATGGATGAGGTTTGTTTTGAAAACACTTAAGGGTAACCAAGGTTCTAAATCTTGCAATAAGTTACTTTGTTCTATGTTTGTTCGCTGCTGTTCTGCGCAACAAGAGAGATGTCACGCTAACCTCATATAAGGATTATCAAATGTATTACCACAACAGTAATGGCAAATAATCCTCACAACATAAAAGTGATATTGTTTAATGTGACTTGAGTACTTCATTCAGTTAAGAGAAGTAAAATATTAAGGAAGAAGGGAGCTCAGGTGGCTTTCCTGCAAGAAACACATTTGACAGAAGTAGAACACTCAAAACTGAGACGAGGAGGATTTAAACAGTTATTTTGCTCAGGCCACAGAACAGGGGCTGCCATTCTAATCTCAAGCCAGGTCCAATATGAATATATTTCAGTCCAAAGATAAAGAAGGTCGATATGTGATGACAATAGGAAGGATTGAAGAGTTGAGGGTAACACTCTTTAACATAAATGCTGTGAAGTGCTTATATGTGGAGAAGATATGAACATAAGATTGTCCAAGATGGATTCATCCAACTGTTACCCAGGACACAGTAACTCCATCATTAAAAAAAATAAATTCTGTCATAAAAGAAAATTGTATTATTGATGTTTGGTGGGATCTCTACCAAACTAGCCAAGATTACACCCATTTTTCTTCACCACACTCCACTTCCTCAAGCATTGATTTTTTTTAAAGAGAGACAGGTTCAGAATCCAATCATGTGATGTCGGAACTATTGATATGTCCGATCATTCACAGATAGAGATGACATATCAATTAATCAATTAACATCAGTAATACTCCAAAATCCACACTATGTAAACTAGATTCAAACATATTAAATAACTCCCAGGTGAAAGAAGAAATGAAAAAGGAAATAGAACCTATTTTAAATAAAACAATAATGGAGACATGTCCCCACCAGAGAGACTCAACAAGAGAACCTCAACAATTTATATTGTAAACCTGAGGAATTACAAAAAGATCATAAGAGCAGAGTGGAATGAGATAAGGCAGTAGCAATTAAGAAACTGCAAAATGAGATATATTCTGAAGAAATTAAAAAGAAATTGATATTTCTGAGACAGGGTTAGGACAGGAAGTAAAGCTATGAAATTATTGCCATATAAATTAAGGAAACAGCAGGCAGACAATACTATAAATAAAATAAGATGTCCTCAAACAAAAAAATACAGTGCAAATTAGAGGAGAGCCAACATGGTTTTGAAGAGTACTATGAAGAAGTATACTCACAACCAAGACTAGATAATGAAAATGAAATAGATCATTTCCTTAAATTTAACCTTTAAAACCTTTAGTCACACAGGAACAAAATAAAGCACTGGTTACTGAGATCACAGATGAAGATGTGAAGGTGACAATAACAATACTTAAGCCACATAAAAGCCCAGGTTCAGATGGGTTCACGCCTGAATGGTATCAAATTTTGAGCAAGCAGATAACTTGATTAGACATCTCCAGACTGTCAAAAAGGGAGAGATCCCCCTCATGGAGGGAAGCCTCGTCTCATCAACACCAAAAGATATTAAGACAAAGAAGACTGTAAACAATATGGACAAATTTCAGTGTTAAATGTGGACTATAAAATTTACACCTCAATATTAGCTAGAAGAATAGAAAAAAATCCTACCATCTCTTTTAACCTGAACCAGACAGGATTTATCCATCAGAGACAAATCAATGATAGTTTAAGGACACTAAAACTATCCACTCAAAATAAGGCTCAGACATCTTTTTCTCGCTCACCACCTGATCACTTGAAATCTGCTGCAGACTTCATCACTTTTGAGAAAGCTACAAACATGTGCTTGTGCCTAGTGTTTTTTAATCTAATATCTTTAAATGTGTGCTTTATTGCTTTTTGCTGTACTCAGTTTTTACTTCGTTTACTTTTTTTTGTTACATCAGTTAACCATCTTTTTATTTCACGTTCCAATCGCTTATTTTCATAAAAGGCCTTCTGGGGATGGGAGTTGCAAATTTCCTGTAACACTATATTTGCATTGGATGGCTGTTTTTCAGCTTGTCTATGTATACTGTATCTGTCCCTATCAAATAAACATTCAATGAATAAATATTTTAGTACATTCTTATATTTATTTTCATTTAACTTTATTTCAAAACCTCTTTTTTCAAAAGTCTATAAAGTGAATTACAATAAAAAATCTGTTACCGTGAATTAAGAGTGTTGAAATTACTTTTTAATTCAGTGAATTACTATTACAGTAAACCAGTCCCTCCAGGAAGCTGTGATCTTGCGATCGCAACAATTTACACAAATTCAACCAGTCCCTGTGAATTCTGTGCGACCTTGCAACTTTGTCCAAACTCCGCAACTTTTCCGCAAATTCCAGACCAATCATCATTGCTTCCTGCGACTTCCACTAATCACAGCAGTCCCACACAAGAATGTCATACATATTCACTATTTTTTTGCATTTTTAAAATTTTGTCACGGGTACTGAAAAGAACATTGTTACTGTCATTCATCAATACTCTGTGCACTTTTATTTTATGGTTTTGTGCTGTTTTGACTGTTGGAGTTCCAAAAAGATTCTGTTTCTTTGTGAAATACATCCCTGGTGCTTCTTCATTTACAAATAAAGTCGATTTTTACAGTTTTTGTAGTTCTGTTGTAGTTCTGAGCTTTTCTGCTAAGGTTAGATGGAACACTCAGAACAGAGTGTAGATTTGTTCTCCCTGGAACAAGTTGCCTTTAATGAATTCTACAAAAAAAAATTACAACTTTCCTTTGCAATTTTCTCTTGGTCCTGCAATTTCATTGCAAAAAATGCCTAAAAGCATCACAACATGGATTGCCATTTTTTAGAAAAGCTAGCATGAAATAAGACATTTTAGACCACAACAATCACAGAAAAGGCCTGTGAAATCCTGGAGGGACTGGTAAATGAATAACAACAATCATAATGTTGTAATTGTTTATGTCTAAATTATTTGTTCAGTCATATCCATAGTTCTGTACAGCATAGTCTAACTGTATAATAGTTACCCCCTGATTAGACAACTACATGTTCATGTGATTCCATATGTTTAACCCATCCCCATGTTCCTCTGTCCTGTGTGTGTTCAGATGTCCGCCCTGCAGCAGGAGCTGAAGACCATTGAGGACCAGCTGAGGGTCTTGCAGGACACTCAGACAGCAGAATAACTACAGCCAGTGAGCATTACAGGAACTGTGTGGACTGTTGGACATCACAGCTGATGGACTTGATGGTGAATTATTTATGTTGTCTGAGCCGGAGAGCTCAACAATGTTTGAATATCAGAGATGTTGCATTGTATCTTTATTATGATGTTTAAATATTGCAGTATCTTACTGTCAAACTGTGATACTGCAGTACTGCACTGTATAATTAACAGCTCCCCTGTAAATGGACTTGTGGCAGCTGCAGGTAAAACACATAAATGTATTTTGTTAATGGACAGATAGCATGATGAAAGTTTTCTGCAGCAGGTCCTGTCATGGCCTTTTAAAGAGTTGTGATCATAAAATAGCTTAAACCATCCTTCATACTGATGATGTTTTTAAAATGAATGTGTCATTTCCTTAACTTGATTAAAGGTGTTTCCTTGTTGGGGATGTCAGAAGGAATCATGGTAATTTGCTGCAAATTCAAACTTAGTTATGGTGAAAACTTGTTGTAAGTCATCTTGTATACTGGACTTGGCTGCATCCACCAACATGACCAGTCAGAAGATCGCCAGTTTGATCCCCAGCTCCCTGCAGTCCGCATGTCAGCGTATTGTTAGGCGAGATGCTGAACGCCAAATTGCTCCTGAAGGCATCACCCTCAGTGTGAGGATGAGTCTGAGGAGCAGGGGCATATTGCATGGCAGTCTCTGCCATGCATGTGTGAATGTGTGTGTGACCGAGTGAATGTGACATGTAGTGTAAAGTGTGAGTGGTCGGAGGATGTGAAAAGAGTCAAATAAATCAATTTACTATTCAATAATGTAGATATATATTAGCCTATCATTAGTAGTACCGAAGCATATTGCTGCCACACCAGAAAAAGAAAAACAAATCAGTGTCATGTTATCCCAAGAAAGATTCAATCGAAAGCAACTGGACTTGTTCAAAAGCCTTTTCTGAAGACGCTTCGCCTCTCATCCAAGAATCTTCATCAGTTCATGCCTGTTAGTCTAGTCTGAGCTAGTCAGAAAAGGCTTTTGAACAAGTGCAGTTGCTTTCGATTTAATCTTTCTTGGGATCACAATGACCTGGACGAATGAGAACATTCACGGACAGTGTCATGTTATAACTTTAAATGTTTTGTGTTATAACAATAATTTATCACATTTATCATGAAATGTTTCACATTATAACAAGATAAAAATTGTATATTGACAATAAAAGTTTCTTGTTGTAAAGTGACATAAAAATAAGTTACAGTATCACGTTATAACATGAACTGTTAAATGTTAAATTAAAAGTAGTAAAAGTTTCTTGTTAGAACCTGATATGTTGCAATAATGTGAAAATATCTTGTTATAACAATAAATTAATTTTATTTAGATTTATTTTTTTCTTTTTCTGGCATAGCAGCAATATGCTGCTGTATTATTAGAGTACCGTACAATAGAGTGTTGACTCACAAAGGGGGTTCTAATTAAAGTTGAACTGCATTATGGGAAGTGTAGGATCCACTTTTATTCTGTCTCTAACAAGTCCCCCAACTTTATAGAAATGCAAAACTTAAAGGGACAGTTCACTTGAAAATCAAAAACATACTTTCCTCTTACCTGTAGTGTTATTTATAGTTTTGGTGTGAGCTGCAGAGTTTTGGGGATATCGGCCGTAGAAATGTTTGCCTTCTCTCCAATATAATACCAAACTACAGCAGCCAACCTTTTCACCACAGAAGGAGACATGCATCTACTCAGATGAGAGGCACATGCTGGTGACAGCGTGGGATGTAAACATTAATGGCGTCCTCCTCAGCTGAGCTGTAACCTCTTGTTGTGGACACGGTGATGTGGTTGCTACAGTAGGTGTTTGGTATAGAAAATAGCTTCTTTATGAAACTGGTTACAACAAGTTGGATTATCTTGAGTAAATGAGTCATGATTTCTGGAAAAAGACATTGCTTTTGAGTTTTTCAAGTGCGATTAGTTTCATTATATTGAAGAGAAAGCAGGCATCTCTATAGCAGATATCTCCAGAACACTGCAACTCATACCAAAACTATCTACCTGGATAAAAATCACTACAGGTAAGAGGAATATGTCTTATAGATTTTGGGGTGAACTGTCCCTTTAATCACTTGGTTGACCCTTTAAACAGACCCTTACAGAGATGATAGATAAGGGGAATTAAAATTAAATTGTCATTAGTATTATTATTAGTGTTATTATTATTATATGCACATGTTACATGTTTATTATTTATGTATAATAATGAAATTATTTGTGTAAATAATGCGGAAGTGTAGTTCAATGAAAATGCCGTCGTCATAATGAGAAGAGGAGGCAGCAGTCTGTGGTGGAGCCAGCTGGAGTATCGGAGACTGAAGCAGAACAGAGGACAGGACTTCTCGCTACAAAGTGTCATTGTGGAGGCACAGGCGGTGGCGGTGAGCAGCCACTGCACCCTGCTATCATTAGCAGCTGCTGGTGTCGGATAAAGAGCAGAGCCGGCCGGAGGGATGATGGGAAGCTTTGGTGGAGGTGCAGCCAGCAGCGGCTCCGCTGTGGACCGACACAGAGATGTGCTGTGAATGTGACACCGAGGGAAACACAGCGGCGGCTCCACTAGCACACGTTAGCTAGCTTACTGAGCTAGCTAGCTAGCCGGTCCGTGCTGCAGCTGATGTGAGCCTCAGGTCCTCTATACATGAAGCCGCAGAGACTGGTCCAGCAGAGGACAGCATGTGAGAGGTGAGTGTGACTGTGACTGTGTCCATGTCCTCAGTGAGGATGCCTCATGAATGAACAAACTCCTCACTGCTTCTGCTCGGCGTTAGCCAGCTAGCTAACAGCACGTCAGCTGTTAGCTAGCTCGCTATGAAGACATTCTTATGTTCCTGCTGCTCATAAAGTGTAGAGAGGACAGAGAGTTGCATTAAACAGCCAAAATGTCCCGTGTTTTCACGTAGCTAGCTCACAGTTTAGCCTCCTAGCTTCAGAGTAGAAGAATGCGTGGTGTAACAGCTGGGTTTCATCTCATCACACTACAACAGCTGCACCGCTGGGGATCAGTGTGGACCTTTACATCAGCTTAAAGTACACATTATTCAGTGTTATCAGACTGAGAGGTGTCCCCTGCCTGTCAGTCCCCAGTGCCTGTCCACTGTGTGTTCATGAGAATCACTGGCTGGATGGTCCACTGTCTGATGCCTCAGCTGGTTCCTGCCACAGGTCCCTCTGTGAGATCTTACCAGTCAGCTCCACGTTGTCTGTCTGACAGAGGGAGGGAGGAGGGGTGAGAGAAGAATAGAGTTTCAGCTGGTTTAGTTTGTGAGAAGAGCAACAGTTCCCTCCCTCTGCCCATCCTCCGTCCCAGTTCACTATCATCTCATCCTGTCCGCAAAGCTTAACTTGCTTCAGTGTTGAAACACAGAGGTCTGGTCTGTTGCCGGCTCCAAGTTCAGGTAAGGGGTTCATTTTACATTTTATTCCTTAACTCTGGAGTTCACTTGATGTTGGCCACAGACTGACACTTCTCTGCTTACCTCAAGGATTTCAAGTACTCTGACTTTGCCTGACTTCCTCATATTTTTCCTTTTCTATTGATCCATTGTTACCTAACCTGGCGTTACTGTGTATCTGCATGCAGTTTTTTTGTGTTCAAGGTACAGACACAGAATGTTCATGTTGCACAGCCTTTCTTTATCCACAAAACATTTGAGTGCTGAGTTTTTCAGAACACATTAGGAAAATATACACTCAGTTGCCAGTTAATTTGGCACACCTAGCTAAAACTAATGCAGTTTTATACATTAGTTCTGCAACAAACCCTACCTGCATTAAGGTTCTAATTATCAGTAGACATTTTTGAAGATGTTATGTGAATTGATTAATTGATATTATCAGTACTAGTATTATTAGGCTTTATAAAGAATAAAAGTGGAGAAACAATCCTGTTACCATTTTGTAATTAATGTCTGCAACATTTAGTGTGGAAAACTTTTGATTAAACAAGAAAAAAGTCAAAGATTGATGGTATTTGTAGACTAAACTAAATCTGCAATAATTGGTCAATTGATTAGTCAATCACTAATAATTCTCTCTTGTTCCAGCTTTTCTTTATATTATTGTAAACTGGATACTTTGGGATTTTAGTCTGCTGATAGAACAAAATGAATAATTTGAAAAAGCAAGTTTTATCCTGCACAAAGCCCCTAACTGGACCCATTTGTCACTCCTCAAACATGCGACTCTGTGGCTCTATTTCATCAGATATGTGTCAGTCGGTGGGACAAATGTTTAATACGGGTGGGGGGTTGAAAGGTGGTGTGGTAATATGGAGATACAGGTCTGACATGTTAGGAGATTGCAGAGCGGGTTTGTCCTCTCTGGAGCAGTGAACCAGAGATCCTTGTAGTCAAACATCCGTCCTTACAAGATTACTGCAGGCCTATATTTATCAGCACTAATTGGTTTAGGCTTTTCTAATACTGAGGAACTCCTGTGGAGTTCTTCATCTTCCTCCACTCACTCACTCACGTCTTTCATCCCTCCATCCGTTTACTACAACAAGGACTGCCACATCCACACTGTTGACACACAGTAGTAGTTTTATTTGACTGGAGATCTCTGTTAGCATTTCAACATTTGTACTAGGGTCTGTTTGTTCATGGGAAGATGAACTTTGACTGCACAGCAGAAGCAAGTATTGACAGACACTAAGTAGAGGGCTGATTTTAAGGGTTAGTTACAATCACATGTCCCTCTACTGGCATGTAGTCTTTTAGGTAGCTCTTTCAAAGCTCAGTCCCGAAGATATGTGCGTTTTACCCAACACAACCTTTCACACTCATGTATGTATGTGCATAGTGCTGTCCTTGTATCTCTACAACAACCAGCCCAGTCAGTTACCGCCCATTGTTCTAATTAACAGTGTCAGATCACAGTGAGAAAACTAGTGCATGACCTGAAGTCCACTTGACTCTGATGTTTAAGCTCACAGTCCATCTCTCATGTCTCCATCTACCATCTTAAATGGAATAGTTTCCCCATGTCTATTTGCCTTTTTATGTGGATTACAGTAGAGTTGTCACAATACCAGAATTTAAAATTTTGATACAGTTGATACAGTTCCTCTTTCCCTCTCAACCCGACCGGTGCCGTCAGATCGCCGCCTACCATGAGTCATGGATCTGTCCGAGGTTTCTGCCTGTTAAAAGGACGTTTTTCCTTGCCGCTGTCGCCAAAGTGCTTGCTCATGGGGGAATTGTTTCAATTAGACCTACTCTATATGTACAGTGTCTTGAGACAACTTTGTTGTGAATTGGCGCTATATAAATAAAATTTGACTTGACTTGACTTCTAAAAAACAGACTTGATACCTCTTTTGATACTACTGCAAAAAGGGGAACAGGAAGTCCAGGCGCACAGTATGAAGTATTGATACTTTTGACAAGCTTAGTTTGCAGAATACATTTGCAAGGAAAATTCCATTTCTGTTTTGGTACAGTACAGGAACACACAGCAGTTTGTTTCCCAGAGCCCAAAGTGATATAATCAGATGTCTTGTTTTGTCTCATCAGCAGTCTATTACGTAAAGATATTCAGTTGACCAGTCCTCCCAGGATTTTGCAGGAATTGCCTGATTTCACATCAGCTTTTTTTTTTTAAATTGTAATGTATGTTGCAATGTTTGTAGGCATTTTTGTAATGAAATTGCAGGACCAAGTGAAAACTTGCAAAAGAAAGTTGCTGTTTTTTGTGTAATTCATTAAAAATCAAAGGCAACTTGTTCCAGGGAGAACAAAACCAAACCCTGTTATGAGTGTTCTAACTAACTAGCAGAAAAGTTCAGAATTACAAAAGTGATAAAAATCTGCTTTATTTGTACATGAAGAAGCACCAGGGATGATGTATTGTACGAAGAAGTAGAATCTTTTTGGACCTCCAACAGTCAAAACAGCACAAAATCATAAAATAAAAGTGCATGGATCATTGATGAATGCCAATAACAATGACAAATGTTGTGTTCTTTTCAGTACCCGTCACCAAAAAAAAAGCAAAAAAATAATGAATAATAGAAACAAAACATTGAGTCCATTCATTGAGACGTTCATGTATGATGTTTGCATCATTCATGTGATTAATGGAACTTGTGGGAAGAAATGATGATTGGTCTGGAATTTGCGGAAAAGTTGCAGAGTTTGGACAAAATTGCAAGGTCGCGCAGAATTCACAGGGATTGGTTGAATTTGTGTGAATTATTGAGATCGCAGCTTTGCAGCTTCCTCGAGGGACTGTTTTACAGTGATATGAAACAGCTGGAGAATCTGCAGCTAGAGAATAGAGCTTGAGATCTGTGCCCAAACCTGACAGGACCCAATGGGTTTGAGTCAGGTCGGACTGTATTTTTCACATATTTCACAGGCTTATGTTGGGTTTGGGCTGTAGTAGTATTAATTTTATTTTATTTTATTTTTTTCAAACTCCCCCCATGTATTATCCCTGTCACCGTCAACTCCTACTGTTTGGTGCATAGAGGGAAACTTGGTAAGAAAAAAGTCAGGCTGTAATCGGGTGCAGGCTGAAATATGCTAGTGAGGGATGGGTTCGGGTCGGGTTCAGACAGAATTTTGTTGGACTTGGGCCCATTCTGGCCAGATTTAAGTGCTACTAGAGAATGAACATATTGCTTAAAAAAGACTGTAACAATTAATCACTTAAATAATTTGGTGTGATGTTTAATTTTGTGTCAGTTGTTACAGTGCTAGATTGAGTTACTCACTTGACGATTTACTGATTGTTGCTATGATCTACTCAATCTGAGTTTTTGTACCCCAGTGGCTCAAATGTTTTTACAAACACTACTTCTTGTAACTACAAAATCTTACCATGTCTTTTACAACCACATCTGCCAATACCTAATTTGGTCATCTGGATTCTGTGTACTGCTCACTTAAAGTTTTTAGATATGCCAAATGTTTGTTTAAGAGTCCTCTCAATAAGAGTATTAGTAACAGCAGCATATTGTCAGTGACAGTGATTTCTGGCCCTGCCACAACGAGTCACCTTTTCCATCCAAGCACTGGTTAGGCAGGAAAAGATAGCCGTAATCTCCCATTTTGGCTTCAGTGGAGAACAGTGAATCATATTCTGTAAAGCAATCTGAACTGTTGTAATGTTCTAAGGGAAAAATCCTGAAAATGCATACCTCTCTCATGAGAGTCCTCATGATCTGTAAGTATGAATGAGACAAATAATTGTGTAGCAGGAAGGCTCTCTTGAAAGTTTGACATCTTTATTTGTTTCCATGAGTTGCTGAGTAAAAGACTGAACATGATGTGCAGATGAGCAGGATGTCCTGTCTGTCAGGCCTCTGAACATCTCAGATAAGGTGTCTGTTCAAAGTAGTGAGCCTCCAGAAATACCACGTCACTCCATGTTTATCCCCGTTTCTCACTGCTGACTGTCTGTCTGACAGTAACGGCTCTCTGGATTTAGTTTCTGCAATGGAAAAATTCCATGTTGATTCTGTTTAAACCTGGCAGCACCATTAACAGATAGAGCTGCAAATGCCCATTTGATATTAAACATGCTGTTACACTGTCATATGTTGGATGAGAGGGTTGAAAACGTCTGATACTAGTGCCAGTTTATAGGAGTTGAAATAACTAATTACAAATACTCAGATTACTGTAATTAAGTCATTTTTGGGGTACTTTTACTTTTATGAGTAGATTTTCAAGTCTGAACTTAAACTCATACTTAAAGTGATATTCCACTTTGTGAGAATAAGCCATTCAGAATGTACTCATGTACTCATGTACCCATGTGATGATGGGTGAAGATCTTCAGTTCACAAAACAATCCTGGAGTTTTAAGAGAAACAGGGTAGCAGCCTCATCCAGTACAATGGCAGTGAACGGTGACCACGGATAAAACGTTAAAAATAGAACACAAAACAAACACAAAACGTCTCCATCCTGCTTGTGTGGTGTATGGCGTCGATCATATGAGACTTCCGCATGTGCGTCCATTAAGATATATACGAAGTCTCGCTAGATTGACGCCATGTTTACATCCTACCGGCTACATGCTACAGTTGACATTTCTGCTAAAAACATGGCGTAAATGGCGTCTTTTGCGGTTAATTTTTAATGTCGCGGCTCGCAGACACTTGGATTACACCACACAAGCAGGATGGAGACATTTTGTGTTTGTTTTGTGTTCTTTTTTTTAACGTTTATCTGTGGTCACCGTTCACTGCCATTGTACTGGATGAGGCTGCTACCCTGTTTCTCCTAAAACTCCAGGATTGTTTTGTGAACTGAAGATCTTCACCCATCATCACATCAGCATAGTGGTGAGTACATACTGAGTGGCTTATTCTGGCAAAGTGGAGTATCGCTTTAAAAACATGAAAAATTCATGCTAGTGATGCGTGTCATTCAGTGTATTTTTGTTGTTTAAAACATTACACACACAGGCCTGTAGTTCAGTTTAAGGAGTAATTTAGCCCTACTTTCTAGTTTGCACATCAAACACAAACATGTCACACAGAAGAACATTTTAATCTTGTGGGAGCTTTTGCTGACAGAGTGGATGCTTTTATTCACATTAATACAGAATCCTACTGATGTACAGTGCATGTCTGAAAGGGAATTTAATATCTGCTTCATTATTTAAAGTTCAGATGAGCTACATTAAATCTGCTGATCATTTGTTTTCTTGCTATATTTTCAGGAACATGGCTGAAGGATAACATCCAAGGAATTACATTCCCTCAACCCAAAGTGACCCCACTTCCCCCTTATTTTATTTTCATATGCACTTTTGCAGCTGCCCCTTGCTGGACTTGTGTGAGTCCTGTCTCAGCTCATTGCCCCGTCTTACCTCATTGCCACGTCTCTATGGCTTTTCATGGAAAACGTACGTTCTGCAGTAAGATAATGTAAATTGAAATGGACAATCTGCCTCCTGACCAAATGACAGGATGACTCTCAAATTTAAAATGATTGCAAAGTGACCATCTGATATTGCCACTTTGGTCTGTAGGATTTTAACTCTGGTTTCGTCACTTGTTCCCTACCTGCAGCCTTTTCCACTCCCCCATTCCTTATCTAGTGTCATTGGGCCATGGTTCGCAAGAAAGGTTCTCTTATACTATGTGGTGCTTTCCTGTTCGTCGCCTGGAATGCTCTGCTTCTACTGTATCTTTGGGGTCGCCCTCCCATTGGCCGCCTCGGAGAAGGAGGTGGAGCCGAACCAGGAGGAAAAGAGGAGTGGGGCGTGGGCAAGGGTAAAGGAGGACGGGTCAACCTGGCCGGGGAGGTGATCCGGTTGGCAGAAGAGGTTGAAATTCAGCTCGAGACCCAGAAGAAGCTACTGGAGCAGATTGAAAGTCACAGGGCAGTATGGGCTCGGCAGAGAGACATCGGGAAAAGAGAAACGGATGATACAAAAGAAGTCAAAGTGGAGGTTGCGCACCAGCCACCGAAACCGGCACTTCCTCTCAAAGATGGTGTGGATGACTGGGACCAAACTGAACTAAAACACACACAGAGTCCTGCTCATACAGTGGCTTCAGACTCTAAGTTAGAGCAGCACCAGACCACTGAAGTAAAGGAAGAAATTGTTAAGAACAATAAATTGGTGACTTCAGTTGCCAGCCCAGAAGTCATCATTCCTATTCTTGTTATTGCTTGTGACAGAGTGACGGTAAAACGGAGTCTCGACAGACTCATACAGTACCGCCCTTCTCCAGAACTATATCCAATCATCGTCAGTCAGGACTGTGGCCACGCTGAGACAGCTCGTGTGATTGGCTCATATGGAGATAAAGTGACGCACATAAGCCAACCAGACCTCTCGGACATCAGAGTCCGGCCGGAGCACAGGAAGTTCCAGGGCTACTACAAAATCGCCCGCCATTACCGCTGGGCACTCAACCAAGTGTTCAACACGTTCTCCCAGTCCACTGTGGTCATAGTGGAGGATGATCTGGAGGTGAGTGCTGTTCACATATCTGTTGCCATCAAACTGTCACTTTTGCAGGCCTGAATGTAATCAGAGATGTCTGGATGCATGCTAAATTGATTCACAAATATAATGTTGTCACCACTATCCCACAATGCAGTGTACAAAGAAAAATGGAGAAGTTGCTTGCAGCTGGAAAAAAAAAGAAAAGAATTGCTGACAGTGATGAGAAAGCCATAGAACATTTTCACTCTGTCTTCAGTTTACACATTTGAAATGGCAGTAGCCAGCTAACATTCTAACTATAAAGCAAGGAATCTCTGTATGTGACCCAACGAAGTGCAGCATCAAATCAGGTGCAATTTGGACACATGACACATTCATTATTAATAATTTTTGAATAAACAGGTAGCAGCACTGTATGCAGCAACAAGGCTAGGAGTCATTGATGTAATCATATCACCAATTGCAGCAACATTCCAAACAAAGCAAGCAGCTGATTCCTCTCAAAATTCTACACCCCGCAGCCACACTGCCCCAGCTGATTTCACTGTTTTCTCCTCTGCCTCTTCCCTGTCAATACTGATTTTAGATACCAATGTCTTTTGTTCAGATTCTGATTGGGCAACATCAAATGAAACACTGCGCACAGTAGTGGGTTAGATTTGGAGCCTGGTATGAACAGCTGGAAAACCACTGTTCTGTATAGCTGTGATGCAGACACACAGCAGAGAGATAGAGAGAGAAAGAAAGTGCTCGTGTGGAGAGGCAGGAGAGAGGCAGCGTGCGAATATGGACAGTGTCAAACTGAACTGTCTGTCATGAAGCCTGATGTTACTCTACAGTTCTGTGGTTTACACTGCAGACTGCAGAAAAAACATCCTGTAAGTCATAATAATGAGTTATTACCTTATAATAATGAGTTTGTATCTCAAAATGACTTGTCTCAAAGTGAGTAACTCAAAATAACCAACTCAAAATAATCAATTCAGTTAGCCTGATAAATTAGGGGGAAAAAATGAATAAAAATAAAATTATCTTTAACCCGTAAGTTACAGCTACTACTGTGAAGTGTATGAATCAGTGGTTCTCAAGAAAGCTGCAAGCAGGTAGCTAGAAAAGAAGGAATGGACTTGACATCACTAACAAACTCTATGCTCTGCTTGGTGCCAGACTTGTGTCAGTTCTATTGAAGTCTATGGGAGAAGCATCCTAAAATTCAACACATGGTTCAGAGAATAGCATACTGTCTGATTTTTACAAATATGCACTTCTGTTAATTTGCTGTTGGTCTCCGAATAGCAGGGCTGATATTGTATCTCCTATAAGCTTCCGTATGACTGACACCAAAGTCTGGTGCATAGAATGAACAGGCACTGTTAGCTGTGATAGATTTATGTCAGGGGTACATCTGCTGATTTTTTTTTTTATTTTTTTTTTTGAGTCTTGTGTACAGAAGTAGGTGTTGTTATGTGTATTTTTGTACTTCGAACAGAGCTAGGCTAGTTGTTTCCCCTTGCTTCCAGTCTTTATGCTAAGCTAGGCTTAGCTAGGCATGTTCTCGCTCCAGCTCTCTACTTAACACACAGATTAGTATCTGTTTTCTCACCTAACTATCAGAAAGAAAGCACATAACACTATTTCCTGATTTAGTTTAGTCAGACACTGTCTCACTTAGATTGGTCTAACAGTAGAATTAAAACTGGCCTAATGCAACAGACCAGTGAACCGATCTTTGTGAAACCTGGGGCCTCATTTATAAAGGTTGCTGCGCACAAAAAGATTGCAGAAACGGGGTTGAAATGTGCGTATGCATTTTTCACCGCCAACGTTGGGATTTATAAAGAAATACTATGCGGAAAAAGGTGCGCATTCCTACGCATACTTTCTACCATCCGTAGACCTCCCGCAAAGTTTTTCAGGCACGGGAAATCAGCGACATCCAATGATTCATTTTATACCAATGCCGTTTTCAGTGATCCAATTGAATATATATTATATATATATATATATATATATATATATATATATTATATATATATATATATATATATATATATATATATATATATATATATATATATATATATATATATATATATATATATATATATATTTATATATATATATATATATATATATTTTCTTTTTTTT
>JAJHUR010140514.1:66316-110626 GCA_027495735.1 Lutjanus campechanus | reverse complement strand
AACTGAGGTATTTCTGTGTGTCTCACCCTGGGATAAGGCAGGCCACTGCTGGTGTTGAAGGCTGGCAGCAGTCGTAAGCCAATGTCTTTGGCCATATGCAGGAGCTCATCCTGGTACCACTGCATGTGTTGACCTCCCTCCTTCAGCATCACAGCCATGGAGTGCCCTCCCAACAGACCTCTGAACACACAACAACCACACAATAACATTTAAGTACAGCAGAATCCAGTGAAATCTTAACACTTATGTCTTTGGTCAGCTGTTCTGTTTGCTGCCTGTCAGAAAGTACACTTAATGTAAAATGTCTTAAACATTAATGTGTGTTGATAGTCTAGTCAAATCTCACCCGAGGACTCGAATGTTTGTTTCAAAGACGGACACCACAATGTCATTGTCCAGCCTCACATCTGACAGCACTCTTCTCACTGCAGCCTCAAACTCTGTTGTCTTGTTCAAAAGCTGCAAATGAGAAATAAGACATGACTATGAAATTCTGGCTTAATAATGATTTCATGGATTAACAGTGGAATGAAACAGTCAAGATATTATTCGACCCCAGAAATATTTAATTAAAAGGATTTATTATTTTTTGTTATATAACATTGACATTTTTCTTTAAATTCCTTACGGGACTCAGAGAGCAAGAGAAACTAGATTCACCACCTCACAGCTGTATGCCTCCAACAACCAGTCAAGTTGCATTTTACATCCCTTGTCCACAGAAGATCTTCATAACCACCACAGTTTGACTCAAGATCAGTGTCAACGAAAAGTGTTTTTGCAGAATGTCATGAAGTTGACTTTTGATATTTTGGATATAGATTAGACATTTGTGCGAAAATGTGTCATAATTAGCATATTAGATCTTGAGTTATGACCGAAAACATGTTTTGTGAGGTCACAGTGATTCTGACCATCAAAATCTCATGAGTTCATCCTCGAGTCCAGGTGGATGTTTATGCCAAATTATGTTCCTGAGATATCAAATTCACGAGACTGGGACAGATGGACAGCACAAAAACATAATTCCTCCAGCCACGGCTGTCTCCAGCATGAAGACATAAGAATTGTAGGATCATTTTCTTGTACAGTGCACAAAATATAGTATTCCAATTTCATCAGTACCTCCTCTGTTTTCCTCCCTATTAATTTAAATGCAGCATCAATATAATAGCCCATAAAGTACTGTAAGACAACCAAACACGAAAAATACACAAAAGCAATTCTCACCACTAGAGTATCCAGAGTGTCTATGAGGGTCAGAGAGAACCTATCAGAGAAAGACAAAAACTATTTTCCAGGGGTTCATGTTGTCCATCATTATAGTTGTATCACAATTATTCAACATAATGATGTTTATTTAGCATGTGTAAACAATATGCCTCCACCAAGTGCTCGACCAGGTGTGATAATGTGTTGAACAATGTGTGCGTGTGAACCCACGTCATCAAAGTCACATCATCAGACCTCAAGAAACAAAGGCAGTGTGGTACTCACTTTCCCAGAGCGTCGTCGATGTCACCTCGACTGGGCTCGAGCCCCCGTACTCTTCCTCTGCATGTTAGTGGCATCAGCTCATCTGCTGGATATGCATGGTCCTGAGAAATACACACAAACACACATTAAACAACATGTTTTGACTTTTAGTTTTTTTCCATGGGAGGTCAACTCAGTCTGATTAGACCTCGGCCATCTTCAAATGTACATGATGTTTTTTGCGTTATCCAACTAAAAGAAGTTGCAAAAAGCAAGTTGGGATGGATATAAAAAACATGAACCCCAATATCAAAAATGAGTAATTATGACCCAATAATTAAATCTTAGCTTACAAAAGACATTCCCTACTCTACAATAGTATGGGCAGGGATGCAAGACAGACTCTAGAAAATTGTCCTGGTCACCTAATAAGCTGCTAAATTGCCCTGAATCAAATATTAATATCAAGGATTCATCAAAAATAAAGACATAATAATTGCTTAAGCTAGAAAATTGTATTTCTGGGAAGGAAACCAGTGACAATAGAAAACTTACCATATAATTCTGATATGCATGGTCAAACATCTCAACCACTTGGTTCCTTCAGTGATGAAACACAGACACAAGTCAGCATGCATCATATCTTTTAGAGGAGGTAAGTGTTTCTGTTGCTGTGTGTTTTTCTCAACTCACCTCAACTTGTGCCTCTCCTCTCGTGACATGGCATGTCCATGGCTGCATAATACTCCAAGCAGCGTCAATAAGAACAGTACAGCTTGCATTGTGAGCTGGGCAAGATCTCAGCAATATACACACAACTAAAGCTTGGTTCTCAGATAGTCACTGAGTAAATATCTAATCATTACCACTGCCCTAACCAAACAGATAAAACAAACAAAAACACCTAAGAGTCATAAACCTACACCATCCGCATAATGTTATACCTCTGCGATCATGTTAAAGCACTTTAATGTACCGCCTAATCATAACTAGGTCCAGAAAGCATCATGAAGTAATCCTACATCTTAGCCGCATATCCATCTGCGTTTCTCAGCAAACACTAAAAACAGAACTGAGTCAAACAGTGACTTTATATCTGCAATCGAACACCAGGAATGTTGTTATTTCAAGTAACCGGATATCTAGAAATAATTGATAGATATGTACCAGGCGTTAGTTGTAGTGCAAAGTTGTTCCTGTAAGTACTGTGAGCAGGTTGGTGGTGTGTCACACCTGTTTACTTTTCCAAGCTGTCACCCGGACCTATAACACAAACCCGTGACACGTTGACTAATATCATATATACAGTAACTCTGCTCTAAATCCATTAAATCAAGTGTATCCTATTTGAAAACTACAATAATATTATTTCCTAGATGCAATATTCAAGCAACAGCGATCAAGGCAACTTCTATTTAACTTTCTCAGTTCACAAGACACACTGTCATATTTAAAACTCACTGTAAACCAAGGCAAGCACCACCCCGGGTAAACAGTCCTTGTCCTATTTGTGTGTTTATAATCCCACTCCTCAAATCGTTTACTTACTCCACACAACATACAGCCGTTTAAACCAGACGTAAAACTAACAGCCCTTCAGCTCCTGTTCATACCACCTCCTGTTATCACTCGTGTGAGTGAACTGTAAACTGTGAAGATATAAGTTAATTATTTCCTCCTCTTGACAGTTCTCTTTCGTCAGCCCGTCAGACAAGCAGCCGAGCACCGAGCACTTGTCAGGGTTTAATTAGCCAGTTAGCCAACGGTGCTAACTAGCTAGCCGAGCTGGTGACAACGGACGGACCGAGAATACGAGACAAGTCGACAAGAAAACGCGTCCATCATTGAGCAGCGGATCCGGACGAGCTATCCTTCGGTCCTTCTGGTTATTAGGTGGCTAATTTCACCGTTTGCTGCTGTTTTGCCAAGCTAGCCTGTCTTCAAAACCGGATGCCGTTGCGATGAAAACGTCAACAACATCCGCTTCCTGGAAACCCGGTCAATATTTGCCCTGGGTTTAGCTTCTCAGGCAGAATTTTCTCGCAGGCTGAAAAACAAGTCGCCTCTCCTTCACTGGGATTTACAAATCTACGCGTATCCTTAGCCTTAAGCCTACTATGAAGCACATGTAATCTACCTAACATAACTACTGTTTAATGCCACCTGAATACTTTACCCAAGTAGGCTGCGAAAGTACCTGAAAGTCCAAACTACGCGGAAAAGAGGTCATCACTTCCGTTCCGACCCACTTGTGTTGCCTTTCCGTGCTGATCATAAAAGCTCGGAAAAATGAAACCTCAACCAAGTAGTAATAACAATTCATTAACGACTCCAAGAGTATATTAGAAAAGTAACAATATATCGGATTTTGCAATATTGTGATAAAAATGTAACAGTACCGTAACGGACTGTGACGATATTTACTGTATTTACTTATATATTTCATTGTATTGTTTTAATTGATTTGTATTTCTTGTTGAAGCACTGTACAGACGACATCAGGCATTAATTTGTTATAAACCTGCACAGACAGTTCGGATGAAAAGAACTTATTAGATAACTCCAGTACATTTACAATGAAGTGTAAATTGCAATATTGATTTATGTGATTTATGTGTAAGTAAATAACTAAATAAATAAATATATCTTATATTAACTGATGCTGTACGAGTCAGATTTATCATTTAATAAAGAACATACTTTCAAGATAAATGAAAAATTGTTTTTATGGTGGTGTTATCCAATTATCATAGGCTACCTTGAGTTTTCGATGTTGTTACATCCCTAATGTATATTGTTGTTGTTTTTTAGACAATAAAACAATTCTAAAACCAAAGTACTTCTTATTTACGTGGACTCACGCAATTCTTAAACTTTTATCATAAGTATCTTGTGTGACATAGTTTATATGCCTTCTGCTCACAAAAAGGCGCATTTCAGCTATTATGTAAAGTTGCAGGGATTGTAAGACTTGAAACTTAAAATATCCTTGCAACATTTGAAGGCAACGTTTATGTTTTGTAAATTACAGATTAGCTACATTTAATCCTCGTAGTAGATTTCAAAGCTATTGGAAACATCGTCTATATGTTTAAACGTGAGTTGGACGTCTCTTGTCTCATATTTGTAGGAAGCCCACGTTTATCTTGGGTAAATTGCGTGTTTTAACTACATTTCCCATAAAGCTTTGCGGTGTCACTTGACGCTCAGAAGGCTTCACATGACAGGCATGTCAACAAATCTCTAACCACTGTGCTACACAACGGGTTTTAACCGGTAACCTACAGTACTTCCCTCATAATAAAGTTGATGTCTACGTCGCACTGAAGGAGAGGCGCTCTCACAGGTTGGCTTTTTAAAATTTATTTTCGACGATATATTTGAATTCGATGTAACCTTAACTTTGTATTAGGCTAAATGTTTATATACCGGGTATGCTGTAGGTGCATGATGTAAAATGTATTTACGTGTAGCTTGAAATTTCTTTCTTTCTTTCTTTCTTTCTTTCTTTCTTTCTTTCTTTCTTTATCAGTCATGGCTCCTGTTGCTGATAAAAAACTGATAGGACTGGTTGCAGCCACATTTACTCCATTCACCACACAGGGGTAAGAAACCTTCAGAGAGTACTTCCACTTTTTCTTTGTCTGTCTGGTTTTCAGTGACTCCAGGTCTCAATTATGTGTTTGATGTATGAGTATACACTGTAAAACTTTAAAAGTGAAGAATGAGTGTGAACATATCTGAAAACTATTTTTGACAGATGTATTGGTCCATATGTCCGTGAATGTTCTCATTCGTCCAGGTCATTGTAAGCCAAAGAAAGATTCAATCGAAAGCAACTGGACTTGTTCAAAAGCCTTTTCTTAAGACGTTTCGCCTCTTATCCAAGAAGCTTCATCAGTTCATGCCTGTCAGACTCTGACAGGCAGACTAGTCAGAGCTAGTCTGCCTGTCAGACTAGCTCTGACTAGTCTGCCTGTCAGACTGCCTGTCAGACTAGTCTGACAGGCATGAACTGATGAAGCTTCTTGGATAAGAGGCGAAACGTCTTCAGAAAAGGCTTTTGAACAAGTCCAGTTGCTTTCGATTGAATCTTTCTTTGGCCTATTGGTCCATATGTTTCACATTTTCCCAAAACAGTGAAATCAACCTATCAGAGATAGGACCTTATATTGACTACTTGACACAGAAGCAAGGTGTATTTAACATATTTGGTAAGTTTTCAAGTGGATTCTTCCTTTGATATTTGTCTGTGTTCCCCTCTGAATCAAACCCCTTGTTGCATGTTTTATCTTTTTGGTTGGTAGGTAGTTACACAATAGTGTGTCTGTGAACTATGTTAGCCCCCCTAACTGGTTGAAAAAAGTTGCTGGGTCAGATTCTTTGCTTCACAGTGGATGACTCACATAATGATTTCGTCATCAGCTTTTTGCTGATTTTACTACATTTAAAGTCTGCTTTCAATTCGACCACTTATAACTTTATTTAAATTATATCCCAATCATATAATAATAATCATATAGTGAAGTTTAGTTGGTACTGTCCTTGCAGTTTGACTGACGTCTGTTGGGCCATGTATTAGTACAGTATAGTATAAAACAGTTAAGTACTGGGTGCTAGTGTTTCACAATACTGGAATTTCTCATTTTGATTCATCACCTTGAAAAATGCCAGTTTTGTCACCACTGTGAAACACTGACTAATTATTGGGGGCATAAAAGTTTAGATTTTAATTAAAAGATAAATATAACAAAACAATAACATGACAACAGATATAGAAATTGTGACAGTGGTGAGAAAAAGACAGTAAGTTGAGTAAGTAAGAGGAGGCGGGACTGTGTGGGCGCTGCAGTGGTGTGTGTGTCAACTCACTGTCGAAGAGAAGAGAGAGCAAGAAAGTGCAGCTGCAGTATCAATACTTATTTAGTATACTTAATTAGTATTGAAAGCAACTCTTCAGTAACAATATTTATCACTATGTCAATATTTTTGACAACACTATTGGGCGCCTGGTGGAGTGCACACCATGTATCAAGACTAAGTCCTCACTGCAGCAGGTTTGATTCCAGCCCAGGTCCCTCCATGCAGGTCATTCTCTTTCTCTCCCTCCGTTCCTGTCAGTCTTCAACTGTTTCTATCAAATGAAGGCAAAAAGCCCCCTTAACAAATATTTAAAACAGCTGTTGTGTACATGCCGCACAGTGCAAACACATCCCGCTCATACAAACATTGTTCCATAGTAGGGATGCAAGGTAATATCGGCATGTCATCGGTATCAGCTAATAAAGGCTTTAAAATGCAATATCAGCATAGACTTGAAAATGTATATTTCTGCTGATAAAGATTCAATTATACGCAAGCGATGCAAGTCAAGTGTTGCTTAGTTTTAGGTCATGTTAGGAGGAGCTAAATCACATTCCTTCAACACTACAAATTTAATTTCCCATCATAAGAACCGTTACCAAGATCATTACGATAATTTTGTGGAGAAAAAAGAGGGGAAAAAAATTCAGCTTCTTATTTTTTCCCAGTGAATAAAGCAATGCGCTCTGCTAGTGGGCCATATCCATAAGAGAGGGCATAATTGTATGTTAATTCCTCTAAAGGAGGGACTTTATGTTTGCAACTAGGCAAAAAAAAAGTCCATATATCGACATTTGCCAAAATAAGTTGGGAAATATCTGCATCTCGGATTATCTGTTAATATGAAACTTAGTTAAGCTTGTATTTAAAAAATATTGCTGCACCAGTTTTGCGTCAAATGGTTTTCCTGGAAAAGGGAAAAATTGTACGACACCTTGATCTTTTACACTTTTGATTTGCAGTCATAGTTAGTATGTGGCTGTTCAATGCACAGTTTTATCTGACCTCTCTGGCAAAATAGGAATTTTTATTGTTTTGTCTCAAGGTTTGGTTTGCATCAATCTGATCCACATTAAGAACAGTCCTTGGAACAGAAACACAGAGAAAGATTAAATAGAGTGAAGATATAGTCTGTCCTATTGTCCACATTGATCAAGGCTAGTCAGTGTCTTCTGTGTGTCAAAAGTGACAACTGTTTCATTTCACACTTGACACTCAAACCCCAATGATTTGTCATAGGCGGTGCTCAACACCAACTCCATTTCCATACTAGTTTCTGTGAGTTATCTGTGTGCCTCATTATGTTTTTACATCCTTTCCCATCTTACTGTCATTGTCTATATTACTGCTTGTCACCCATGGGAGCTATTTATGTCCTGGCAAATATTGCACACTGAGCTATAACGGTGGTGGATCCCTCTATGATTGGGCCCCTCCAGAGTTTTCTTCCAATTTTTTTTGTCAAAAATGTGTTTTTTCTCTTCTTGGCTGAGGTCTTGGTGGTGCCAGATAGGTTGAGGGTTGGCTATGTAGGTTAGATAATCCTTATATCTGTATACTATTCCATTGGGTGTGTTTTGTTTGTTTTGTGTAGATTATGTACGACAAACTGTACTGTAATGCATCATTTTATTTTGTGAGTGTTGATTCATTCGGACTAGATTCAGGTCAGCTTGTTCTTTTCACGTTACTTATTATAGAATGTGATGTGTCTTTTGTGATGTGTCAAATGTTCTGTAAATAAGACAAGACTACTTGCTCACAGTGAATGGCACCACTGGAGAGAGCATGTCTCTCACTGTTGCAGAGAGGAAGCTCCTGGCAGAGGAGTGGTGTCAAAAAGCCAAGGGCAAGTAAGTCATCACACAGTCTCTTTGTCTGGAGATTTGTCCATATGTTGAGTCTAATGCAGGAGAAAAATGTGGACAGTTTATAAAAAATAATTTTGTGCGTGTATATCTCTACAGGATGAATCAGGTGATTGTGCATGTCGGTTGCATGAGTCTAAAAGATTCCCAGGAACTGGTGAGTTGCTGCCCTGATGTTGTCATTAATGTGAACATTAATCAGAACATATGACTCATTAGAGTCATGACCAGGAGGTGTGTTTCATAATTAAAGATTATCAGATATAAACCAGGGTGACTGCAGTGAATCTGGCTTATTTTCAGGAAATTTTTCATGGAGCAGGTTAGAAATAAGTTACCATGGAAACCTATCCCTCCAGACTAGCCTGGTCACAGTTTTTAGGCTTCACTTTTGCCTTAACCATCATTACAATCAACCTGTCTTAATCCCCGCCCCTTTTTTGCTCTGTGCTCCAATAGACTGTGTAACTCACACCCCCTCTTGTTGACCACCATGGGACCTAACTTCAGAAAAAATATGAACTGTAGTCTATGGCAATAGACAAATTATTTTTTTTATCCCGTTTGAATTGTGTCATGAATTACACATATGATGTTTGTCAATTTAAAACACAATTTTTAAAGTTAAGATAGTCGCAGTTGTTTAACTGTGTGTACACACTGTGTACCTGTGTGTTGCTGGATAAAACACTTCAGGTAAGACAACCTTACAAGGGGAAGCAAGATTGGTGTTGATGGCGTATAATATGCAAGACGAGAGATGTAGTTCACTAAGCAATTTTACACAAAAAAAAAAAAATATGAAAAACCTACGACGAACTGAGACTTTCTTGACTCATAAAGTCATGTTTTAAATTGACAAACATCGTGTGTGTAATTCATGGCAAAATTCAAGCAGAATCAACAAATAATTTGTCTCTGTTCATAGACTACCATTGGTATTTCTTCTGAATTTTGGTCCCATGTGGCACACTGGACGGGGCGTGATTCAGGCACTCTATAATGGTTGTGACTAGCTAGCTAGTTGGCTAGCATTTTGTGACAGAAAAACTAGCCAGCAAGCTAGTCCACATCAATCATTAGCTTGCCGGTTACATCTAAAAGTATGAGCAAAATAATAGCTAACTAGCTGTCTATTTACATCAATTGGTAGCTAGCTAGTTATCTACATAGAGATTCTGTATAGGAATGATAGGCCCAGATCAGCTCGCATTTTGCTAACATTAACTAACTTAAGGTGTGACTATATATATTTTGCTTTTACCGGTCCCCCAGCAGCATCTTTATGCATCTACAAAATGTGTTTTTCTTATTAACACAGACGAGCCTAGCACAACTGTTATTGGAGCACAGAGCAAAAAGGGGCGGGACTTAATCCCCAAGACTGAAACAATTTGTGCTTTTAAATGCACCATGATTAAAACGGAGCTACAACCACCTTCAGCTGTGAGTCTGAAGTCATAGTTAGTGTACGACGTGCTGCCAGAGTTCTTTATGGCTTTGTTTATGAAAGCAGTTTTATCTTCTTTTGCTTATTTCCTTCTCTTCCACCCTTCATGAAATAACTCTCAGGGACTTAACCAAATTTCACAAAGTTGCTGAGACGCCTGAAGTAAAAGGGAAGTGATTATGTGTCATCACATACTGAGCAAGTTTAAACTAAAGTTATTTTAGTATTGTCATCATATTTAATGCAATGTTATTAGAAGAATGCCAAACTCAGTTTGACTGTTAATGAAAAATATTGATTCATGTGGTACCAATTTTGCTTAATATGTTTTGGGTTGGGTTTTTTTTCTGAAAAAGTGTGACATTTTGATTGTTTACACTTTTGATTTGTATTCATAGGTAATATGGTACTCTTCAGTAAACACCGTTATGTTTGTAGAATATCTCGACTTCCACTTTAAATGTATTCATTTCCACATTGACAATTCTACCCTTCTAATAGGTTTCATTCCTGTGATGAAGTGTTTTCATTTGGTTTTATAATGATGCAATTTGACTCTGCCTGCCTTGTCAACTTATTTCAGTTAGTGTTTTTCAGAGCTTTTGACATCTAATTTCATTTAGAATTTACAAGAGGAAACAGGGAGAGTGATGAAATAATAAAGATGTCTTGTAGCTCCATTGCATTTTACTGTTGATATAGAAATTGGTATCTCTGTCTCTAAAATGTCTTTTTCTCTGTGTGAATGTTGAATTATGGCACCATGGGGTTTGATGCATGCTACATCTACATTAAAGGAATAGTTCAACATTTTCAGAATGAGTGTGGACTATGGGCTATTTGTATTTTTTAGTTCACCTAATAACTCCATATAAAAAGATGAATTGTCATTTTCACACTTTCATACAGATTAATTGTATTATGATACAATGATTTGTATAATAATGGAAATGAAACCAACGATCAAAAGACTAGAGTGAAAGTATGAGATAGGCATCATCTACAAATGACCTTTGTAATCATTGTTCTTCTGGCTCATAATGTTCATTTACCATCCAGGCTCAACATGCAGCACAGATCGGGGCTGATGGGATAGCAGTCATTGCCCCCTCCTTCTTCAAGCCCAGCTCTGCAGGTAGGCAGTGGGGAAAAGTATTTTATTGACATGTTTTATCTAAATAAACTTTCCATGATGTTCATTTTTCATGTTTCTTTCCCTCTCATCCCGCTTCAGATGTTTTGAGGGCGTTCCTCCAGGAAGTGGCTTCAGTTGCCCCATCTCTGCCCTTCTATTATTATCATATTCCAGCTGTCACCGGTGTTAACAGTCAGTGCCACTGATGACTGATTTTGCATTTTGTAGTTGCATATTAGATGTGTATACAGGTGTGGTGATGTACATACAGCATCATGAAATTGTTCATTTAAATCTATATTTCTCTTTGTCTCTTTCAGTATTTCTTAACGTTAAAAAATGTTTAAGAAACTACAAAATTTGGGGTATGTGGATCTCTAATCAAATAAAAAGAGAATTTTTTCTTTTTGTCTTTTTTTCAGTGCTGGTGAGAGATTTGATTGAGGATATTGAGAAACTCATTCCCTCCTTCAGAGGTGTGAAGTTCAGTGGGAGTGACCTGATGGACTTGGGCCAGTGTGTCAGCCACTGTCAGCCTCACTGGTCAGTTCTCTATGGCATGGACGAGGTCAGCATTTTCTCCCTCTCAATCCGTTTTGTGATGTAGTTGCTTATGTTGCAAGATTACATCTTGTGACCATGAAACAAACTTCATTCTTCTTTTCTTTCATTTTGTCGTAGCAACTGCTTGCAGCTCTGGCTATGGGAGCCCACGGAGCAGTTGGCAGGTCAGTGTGTAAATCCTGCATATGCATGATGCTTTCTCTACTTTCGTCACTCTGCTAAACATTTACATGCAAATTGTTATTCATTTCTATGTCTGCAGCACATATAACTATTTAGGATGTCATATCAACGACCTCATGTCAGCATTTGAGAAAGGCGACCTTGTCCGAGCCAGGACGATACAGGTACTGTCCGTCTCCCTGTTATCGTCCCCAGCTTCTCTTTTGCTTCGATTTTGGTTGCTGACGTCTTTCTCTAATTTCCACACACAGTTCAAGATGCAAGAGCTTCTCAGATATGCTATGAAACTTGGTGAGTGACTATTGTGTCTAGATATTTTTCTGCCAAATTAAACAGTATACAGGATCGCATAAGCTTTTGTACTATAGAGAGGCAAAGTCCCTCCCCTTCTCTTTAGTGCCTGGACACTCCTTCTCCAACAGCCTGTTTGGAGAGAGCTGGAAGGAATAAAAAAAAGGCATTGATGTGAGCAGTGGGAGCTGACGGGGCTACAGCAACACCTTAAACCTTATAAAAACAATCGATTTTTAAAAAGATCGATGCAGACTCTCAGCAGAGAGAGAGGGAGAGAGACAGGGAGCATGTGACTATGGAAAGAGGCGACACAATGTCAAAACATTTTTTGATCATGAGTCCTAGTGTTCAGTTCTGTGGTTTATCAATGAATTCTGAACTACACTGCAGACTGGAGTCTCTATTAACACTGATAGACAGATCCATCTTATGTATGCTTGTCCTCTCAATGAAATGTCTGTCAGTGCCTTGTATTATTATAAACTATGATGACTTGTCCAGGCACGGTCTCTCCTTAGTGCATGTCGGTGCTGAAGTTTGCCGACTGCTGTATGATGTTCTTAAACAGTTGTAAATTGTTGATTATAACGAAGTTATCCTGACCATTCATATTAATGCAGAAAACATAAATGTCATGCAACATTTAGTACAATGTTATTTTATAGACTGACCAGAGAAACTTTAAGGATTTTATTAAAGAAAGAAATTATTATAATCAACAATACTAAACAAATAGACAGATACATATAAATAGTGACCTTATCCTAAAATAATGCTGGTTCTCTGGCATTTCAAAAGTGATGCCTGCAGTGCACCATAAGAGCTTCAATTGATGTGCGTCAATTATCACTTTCTGTGTGTTTGGGCCTTCAACAGTTTTACAACGAACTGGCAATTTTAAAGATAATTTTACAAATCAAGAAAGTTGCAGACATCATATATAAAATTCATGGCACAATTCAAACAGGATCAAAACTTTTTTTGTCTCTCACCATTAACTACCATTCATATTTTGTCTGCTAAAAGGTCCCATGGTGGAATGGGATGGACTTTTTCTCTCTTTCACAGTCTTTCTTTCTATATTTGACATTTCTTTATTGTTCATGACAGGCTTTGATGTGGGAGTGAACAAACAGCTGATGACTGAGGTGTCAGGCTTGTGTCTGGGGCCTCCTCGACTCCCCGTGAGGCCGTGTCCTCCTGCTCACGCTCAGTCCATCGCACAGAAGTATCACAGCATCTTTCCTGAATGCTCGCCTACCTCCTGTCATTAACGCTTCAGATGCACAGGGACTATAATGGATCCAGTGACTGTATGTGTATAAGGTTGTTACTAAACCAGCTCTTTTGAATCAGACACTTTTTACCTTGCATCAAACCTTACCGTTAAAGAAAACAATAAACCACACTCTCATTTTTTCAACTAAATGCTTAATTTGCATTTAAGAGGGCTTGTGCAAATAGTTCCAGGTGCATAGTCAGAGAACAGATTAAGTTTCATTATACCTGCAAAATCAATCCCAAATTATTTTTGAATTATAAAGCAGTTTTACATTTTTACATTTTAAACACCCTGCAACATCCCACTACATTTTACTATGGATATCAATATACATCAGAGAATTACAAGAGTATGCTTTCTTGATTGAATGTACTGTATTAGAATATTTTAATGGGAATTCTCAGTAGACATCTTTTTCACGAGCCAGTTCTCCCCTCTGCTGGGAAAGCCATATATGTTAACAAATATACTTTCAGTGTTTATCATTTCATTAAATGTGAAAAATTAACTTCCGTTTTTATAGGTTAGGTGACACTTTTGTTCTTGCTACATTTAGGCAATTGCAGACTGTCACGAATCAGCAGTATTGCCTGGGACAATGGCTAAGACCATGGTTGAATCTCATTTTAGCAATTTGAGTGCATTTAAGCCATAAGAGCACAGTGAACTACCACCCTTTAAATAAAAGTTCAGCATTTTTTGATTGTTTTTCTACTGTGAAAATCACAGTTAAGGAAAAACACTGACCTCAAGCTGACATCAGAGGGAGGATAACAGAAACAGATGGGGCACTGATATGAACACGTCAAGTGTTTCAAGTGTCTGACACTCCAAAATAAAAAGGGAGCATAAAACACTCTGATTCAGAACATGTGTCTTGAATTACAATGTTAAGTTGTTATTAAATGTATACTTTCTGAATGGCATATAAAGGTAAATGTACTTTGTAATGATGAATCTTTGATTTGTAACAAATAATCACTGATTTCTTACTAATAAATGCACAGATTGATTTGTTTAGTAATACAGCTTCATGTCTCTTTCTTGTCTTCTGTTCCTGTATATTTGGAAGTAACAAGACCAGATTAAAGCTGCAAGCAGCGTTGAACGGGCCCTCACGTAACTCGGTCTGCTTGCGGCCTTGTGGCCTGATTGGTACCAGTCAAAGAAGCTCTGAATTTTAACGGCCTTCAGACATCATAGGAGGAATGTGATGTCACTTCCTGTCTCCACTGGGTAGCACAATGAATCTGATTCCTGAGTGTCATGTAGGGGGGACAGTTCAGGTCAGGACTTTCATCATACATGTGAAGTTTGGAGCAGATTTGACCATTCAGTCCCATGTTATAACAATTTCGTGTTTCATGGTGAGACATCAAAAGTTGACGCCACGCCATGGCCACACCACTCAACGCTGACCAATTCTATGAATAACTTTTGATCACACACTTGTCTATATGGTACACACCAGTTATGAAGTAAATCGGATCATTTGTGGAGTTTGTTTAACCACGCCCACTTATGAAATTAATATCATATGCGCTGGGTGGGACCAGTGACAAACATATTAAGATTCAGGAAGATTCGACTAAGTAAACTAAAGTTATGTTCACTTTCTGTGTTTTGGTGAAACATCGACCTTCGCCACGCCATCAGGGCAGAGGCTTTTTTGTGCATCTGGGTGAGATACATAAGTCTACCAATTTTCGTGCATGTTGGTGAAAATTGCCAAATGGCATAGCCATTTGGCCACGCACATCAACGAAACTCATATCACATGTTCAGACCTGGACCGTTAACACACGTGAAGTTTCAGGCAGATATGACCAGGGACACTGAAGTTAAGGCCACTTTCCTGCATTTTGGCAAACATCGACTTCGCCGCGCTCTGGGCGCAACACAGTTTTACGATACGTCATGATCTTCACAATATAGCATTCCCAAGGTGTTAAGGCCTTGCTCACCAAATTTGAGTCAGATATGGTCAACGTGCTCAGAGAAGGGCGGGACTATTATCATACATGTGAAGTTTCGTGCAGATTGGACCATTTACAGTATGCTAAAGTTATAGCAATTTCATGTTTCATTGCTAGACATCAAAATTCGCCGCTACCTCACGGCCACATCCTTCAATGATAGCCCGATCTTTTGATAACTTTTGATCACAAAGTAGTCTAGTTGGTACACAGCGATTTTGAAGCCATTCTGATTAAGCCTGTAGGAGGAGTTCGTTAAAGTACGACGTGTGAAAATGGCCAAAAACGACATAAAAGTGAAAAAAAAATTAAAAATGGCCGACTTCCTGTTGGGTTTAGCCTATAGGGTCCCCCAGACTTTTTTGTGCGTCTGGGCATGATCTATGTGTGTACCGATTTTCATGCAAATCGGTGAAACGTGCCGGTAATGGTTGCGTTTTCATAGGAATAAAATGCAACACAAAGTGCTTCATGCATCTGCGTGTATCAGACAGTACAGATTAAAATTTTACAATGTATCTGACTTTTGTATTCTGCTCTGTAATTCTGTATTATTTAACATTTCCCCAAAAGCAGTGCTACTACTCCAACTCACAGCATGTCTATGGTATTAGTGTCTTAATGTGGTATTTTGGAAGGTTTTCAGTGGCCAAAAATTGTTAAATTGTGCATCGAATCTGCAAAATAACTGGTATGAATGCAAAATTGTTGGAATGTATGACATGACTGACTTTTGAATAGGCACCTAACAGAATCACAATGTTTATTACGGCTTCCTTACAAGGAGGCAACACCTTAAGCACCACTACTAGGTGTAGGACACCCAAATGGCCGGCAGCAGCCCTGCTTAAAATACATAATAGTGTCCTGTAGCAGTAGCAGTGTCCTGTATTTGTAATAGCTGATAAAGCTGAATATCTGTTGTGGATTTCTTTGCAGGTTACTTTCTGGTGCGTAGCGAACACCTCAGACAAATCCTACTGATTTGCCTTTAACCTCTAATTACAAGGTTTGGTAGTACAGTTTTGACAAATGTGGCATTCACCACAGAAAGAAAAGCACAACACACCTCACCTTTGGGAAAAGATATCCACCATTTATGGATTCTGCAGCTGTGTAATTCCCTCTTTTTCAAGTTATTTTGCTTTTGTTTGCTCTCCTCTGCTTGTTCAAGGCATGTTATGTCATGAGTTGGTGTGTATTTCTCTAATGGATATAAAACTAGTTCAGTGAGCAGACTGTGAACGATTTGTAGGAGCCTTCGCCTTAGGCTACATGTCTTGTTGTGAACTGCAGTAGTCCTCTTTGATGAGTGTCTCTCTGTGTGTTGGGGGACCACAAAGTCAAATGCAGGTCATTATACAGTAATAGTAATGTTCAATGTGATTTTCCCACTGCCATCTGTTATATTTGCCCAAGAAAGTAGTGCTTTCCCAAGTAGTAAACGTGTGATACTGGAGGCAGTTAAAAATGAGTTTCCTTTCCTATTAACAGTGTTTAACACTATCACAGAGGTCAGTACTCAGACAGTAAAATTATTTTTACCCTGTAGTAGTCTCCAGTTTATATCCTACATGCATGGTTAGTTCAGTTTTAAGAGCTTTTTATTTTAAAGCTTTTATCATCACATGTAAGTTGTTACTATAAATGCAATTACAACTTTCTTTTTTACCAACAACAATGAATGTATATTGTCACTTTATTATACCAACTGTTCATATTAACTTTGATCATGATTATTTACTAAATGCCCATTTCCAGAATAAGGGATCAACAGAGGACTTATCTAACTACGAATGAAGAATATGATGACAGGATTTCAAATAGTGAAGGATTGTTGGGTTACACAAGGGACTGTGTAGATGAAACACCAGAGTATGTTGAACATCAAGCATTTTTCAAGGAGTATCTTCAAATTGAATCATAACCTTGAAAACATAGATTAAAATTAAGCAATTTCCAAACTTTTAAGACTTTGTGTACATGTAAATATTTCAGTTGTTTGCAATGAGAGTCAGTGGTCGTCCTCAGCTTAGTTTCAGTTGCTTTATTGTGACTGAATCAATTTATCTTTAATAGAAACATGTTGGCATAACATGGTGGAAACCACGAAAGAGGACCCATGCCCTCTGTAGATACAGACATAGTTATTTTCAGGTGATTATAGACTATAAAAACATATTTATGAGTATTATATTCCAATTATGCCATATTCTGCTAATTCTAATGGTGGTCACACTTCTAATCCGGTTCCTCTCAGCTCATGCCAGGTCTCACCTCCAGAGAATGTCAAGTGGGCAGGAGACATGCCGTGTGGCAGACGCCGGAGGTCACCATATGGACACGCCACCTGACTCACTCACAAGGCACAAGACTGAGAGGTTGGGAAAGGTCTGGTAAACTGTTTCATGAAATTTCATGGTCACGTTCCTTTTTTCTTTCTCTCAGACCAGTCTGACCACAGTTAGAAGAATATGGAATCAGTTTTGTGTCAAAATAATCAAACAAAACTTCTTCAATATCAAACAAAAATAAGAATTTGAGAGAGAATAAAACTCTCTGAAGCAAAAAAAAAAAAAGTCATCTCATAAGTAAAACTTGTAACATGCAAACAAATTATTTGTGCAATTGAGTAAACTATTGGTCTTTTACTTTTTGTCATACTGTATATCCTTTTCTTTACAGTTTCTTTCTCACTGCTCAGACTTTTGCTCTCACTGTCAGCTTTGCAGTTATGCTGCTATCTCTCTTGTTTGCGTTCCCTGAGTTTTTGTTTGCACTTCTGACACTTTGAGTAATTTGTAATCAGTTACAGGTTAGGGGTTAGGCAGGCATGTCCAAACTATTCCACAAAGGGCCGAGTGGCTGCAGGTTTTTGCTCCAACCAACCAACAGCACACCTGACTTGACTAATTATCAGTTTAAAGGTTGAAATTAGTTCATTAAATGAGTCGAGGTGTGCTCCGGCTTGGTAGGAACAAAAACCTGCAGCCACATGGCCCTTCATGGAATAGTTTGTACATGCCTAGGTTAGGGTAACTGTAGGGTAATTTGGACTACCCCAAAAAATACTCAAATTACAGTAATTAGAGTGTAATTAGTTACGGGTTAGGGGTTAGGCAGGCATGTCCAAACTATTCCACAAAGGGCCGAGTGGCTGCAGCTCCACCTTCTGCTCAAGCTGCAGCCTTTGGTTCTTCTCCTCCTGCAGTTTCTCTTCTGAGACTCCTGAGACTGACTCGTTCATACAGTAAGATTAGCACACTCCACATGTTATCTGTGTTTATATGAGAGAGGGTGAAGAGAGGGGGATGACAGAGAGGGGGATGACACGCAGCAAGGGGCCGAAGGAGCCGAGCCAGCGGCCGCTGCAGAGGACTGGCAGCCTCCATACATGGGGCGGATGCTCTACCAACTGAGCTAAACAACCGCCCCTTTGTGCAAATAGCATTTAATGATTATTGGTATCATCTGGTACATGCAAAATCTTTAATTAAGTTAAGAGTTCACAATTTATAACCCTATTTAAAGCTTATATCTTGGGTTTATATATGCAGTATTTCTCTAGTATGTTAAATATTAATGAATAAATGAGGAGCAAACAAAGTTTAACTGGCAAAATTATTTTAATTTAAATAAATGTCTTTTATGTCACCATCTATTGCTGAATGAGATAACTCAATGGTGACTGAACCTATGGCTCAATGATGAAAGTATTGAAATGTTTATATATGAACAGTATTACAAACTGGGTGTCTGTGGTGACATTCACAGAAATAATGTCTGTATTAAATTATTGCCAATGTTATCACTATAAACAGATGTATGCACATAATCGGATGAGCTGATGAAACTGAATATTTTCTATGGCTGCAGCTTCATATTGAAAGCATTTATCTTGCAAAACATGAGTATATTTTTATTATTATTATTTTGATGCAAATCTGGTTTCAGTTAGTGTCACAAGTGCAAACATCTGACTCTTCAAAGTTAGCTGTTTTAAAATAAAATATCAGTGTTTAATGGGAAAACTAAATGATAAACTCGGTGCAAAGCCGTCTTTTCAAGAGATGCTTTGTCTGTAATATTCCACTGTAGATTGGTAATTCTGTAACACCACCAGACAAGGGGAAAAGTCACTTTCTTGGTGTTATAAAGAATGCTTGTCTCACTCCCTAAAAGTGAACAATGCTGCCCCCTGTTGCATATCTTTCACAACTACAGCTACTCCATAAACTGACCCATTTTGATCTTTGGTCGCACCACAGTGTAAAGGGCAATAAAAGATTAGTGGAGCAGGAGTGATATAATTTTGTGCAACAAACAGGATGGAATTGTGCTTTATCTTCACAATAAAAGCATGTGAGAATTTAGCACATACGTATGTTTTCTAGGCATGGCAATAATTTCCTCGGCTGACTGTATTCATGAACTAATCAGAATCAGAAATACTTTATTGATCCCCAGAGGGAAAATTGTTTAAATTGTTGTGTTACAGATGCACACATTCAAGAACAGAATTATATATATAAACATATAGAAAATATAAGAGAAATAGAATTCATAAGTATGCAAAAATATGTAAAAATATTTTGTTAAAAGTGCATTATATTGCTATGTAAAATAATATAGAAAAAATCAAGTAAGAAAAGAGTAAAGTGTGTTAACATTATATTATACACATAAACAATGTAAAACAACAATAATGCTGAAGATGGGGAATGAGTGTGTGAGTGTGAAAGAGTATTATAAATAAGAGTATACTGTAGATTTCTTTAAATGCTCAGTATAAATACATAAATGCAGTAAAGATACCGGTGTATTGCACTATTGAATTGTTATTGCACAAAGTATTAAACAATTGAATTAAGGCACAAATAACTGTTAATTACGTTATTCATTATTTTACATTAGAAACATATATTTTTTAATTCTCATAAAATTCTAATTATTGATTATTATGAGCAACTATCCCAGTTTAAACCTAAAAATTCGTTCTTGATATTGGAGACAGTAGTCAGTCAAAAATAATCTTTACTCAAGGTCCACTTATTAGCTTTTTCCTTCAGTCGCATCTCATGGACCTCTTCACTAAATGGAAACAAGAATGCATAAAGAAAACGTATTCATTAGTTAGGTAGTGTCAAGGAGGACAAATATAATACATTTCACGTGATAGATAAGGACGGTAGTAATAATTCACTGGGAAATTAAATCAAGTACAAATAGTCAGCATGCACACAGACGCAGACACTGCGTCATTGTAGGAAATGATACAAGTCAGATGATGGGAGCGGAACTGTTTTTGTGGCCCCTTATTTCCGCATACCGAGGGGACGGAACGATTTGACTGTGACACACAAAGCTCTAGCGTTTCCGGCCAGCTCAGCGCATCAGCCCTGTGGTGTTGTCAGTTTACAGCCTGTCAAACACTGGTACCAGTTTACCTATAGTAACAGTAAGTGGGCTGCTGGTAGAGACACCGGGACACTGCGGAGACATGGTGCTGCTGACGATGATCGCTCGGCTGGCTGACGGGCTGCCGTTAGCCGCCTCGATGCAGGAGGACGAGCAGGTTAAAACATTTTTTACCTCAGTGGTCGCTAACATTAGCTGTCTGACTGTTTGTTTGTTTGTATATCCTGCTGTTATCACGACAGGCTTCTGCTGCTGGAAATGCCTCCAAGTTGTGACACGTTAGCTAACATTAACTAGTGCTGAAGGCCTGTCTGTCTACCTGTACACAGAGCCAGGCGGTTATTTACATAAGACAACTGACTCATTCCTCAGAGTGTTTGAAGAACAGGCTTCCTGTGTTCCAACCCTCACCTTAATTCAGATCCTGTTCACATTCATCTCAATATTTAACAACTTCAACACTAAGTTTAGTGAAACTATTCCTAAACGCAGTCCGCTTTATGTCTTTACTAAAAATCTGAGAAATCTGCAGTACACGTAGCCAGATATGTCTATATGTTTTATTTAAAAAAAATAAAGAGTGCTGCAAAACATGCCGTTTATCTGGTTTAATTCTAGAATATAGTCAGTAACACCTGATTAAATGTATACTTTGGCATTTTTTCTACATTTATGTCACATTAGAGCCTGGCCAATATATATAAATGTATATTTCAGATTTTAGCTTATAGATATTTGTCCCCAGTGAGTATTAAGGAATTGTTATACAGAAATGTCAAAGATATGTTTGACATAAATTAGAAACAGTCTCCACCGCATGATTTATCCACCAGAGGGCACTGACATGTTTATCTTTTTTTATAGGGATGATATGGATTTTTTTTTTCAGCAAATACCTTCAATTGTCTGCTTATCATGGCTGATACCAATAACATAACTGATCATTTTTGTGTTGTAAAACGAAGTTCAGTTAACCTGTAGTTCATGCACACCTGAGGGTAAGAGGCTTTTATGCAGTGAGCAAAAATGGATGATTTAATCTTTCATACCTCTGATATATAGGGGCTGCACAGTTGATCAAAATTTTATTGAAATCATAACATGGCCAAGTGCAGTATCCAAAATTTAGATGCTGCATTTTTTTGATAAAGGTAAAATATTAGTCAAACAGCACCACAATGAAGTATTGTAGTGCTGCAAAGATGTCCTGGCCTACACGGGTTGAGATAGCAACAAATGTCACATCAGCATGATGTGCATGATTTATTTGTTCAGTGAAAATGAAAATTGTGACGCAAAAATGATCATTTCTAGTTGTGACTCAACTGCAATCACAATATTTGTCAAAAATAACCACAGTAGGATTTTTTTTGCCATATCATGCAGCTCTCGCTCTGACCAAGCCAAAGATAACTGAAAGCACAATTAAAGCAAAAACCTTTACAGAGCATTTTGCCTACGAATTCAAATTAAATGCTTTGACATAATCTGTCAAATCAGATATTATTATATCTGATACTTATCTGCTATGATTTCACAATCAAAATAAGAAATAATAATGTAATTGATTTATTGAACACAATATTTATGAATAATTTTTAATGACCACATTTAGGGGCTTCTTGTCTTTTTATGTTATGTGTTTGTGCTTTAAATAAATTATTCAGGCTGATGTATTGATAGATTTGTCCATGTCGATACTGGCCTTTATAAAGATGCTGTTAATCTTTTACTTGTCTCTGTTTTCAAATGTCTAAATTTCCTCAGTCTCACGGAGAGGCTAATCAATAAACTGCTGACTGTATTAAGTCATATGATTTATTGTTATAATTATTGTTTCTATTAGCAGTTTTGAATGTAAGTTTTGTTTTGGTGAGACAACTCAGCTTGCCATAGAATGACTTTGCAGTCACCTCCTTAGTCACTTATTTTACATCCCAGTGGCATCACAGAGGTTTGGGTTTTCCCCTCTGATTACTTTCTTTAACTCTTTCTGGTTGAGTGAATTTGACTGTCGTGGCCTGGGACACAAACATAATCTTAACATATGAAAATGTTAAAAAAAAAGGTGTGGCATTGTAACATGTATGTTAAGCTGTTTGATTATGTTTGAGCATGACTTACCAGGAGTCTAACATCTTTCCCTCACTCTCTTGTTTGCTTTCAAAAAGGGAAGTGAAAAGGTTTGTTGTGTGTTCTGTGCTTCAACATCATCATACATGGTTCTGTGATGCTGCAGTGTCGCTGTAAAGATTCATTTGCTCGAGTCAACAACATCCAAGAGATGAATACCATCCTCCAGCCAAATGCTGACCATAAACATTTCACCACGAACAGCTGGAGTGGCTGTTTGTTCTTTTTAAAAACATTGCCTTCAGTCTCAGATGTAGCATCACACCACTCAGTCTGTCTTGTATGCCAATTATGCATTTTCAGCACTCTGTAAAGGGCAAGAAATTAATACCATCAAAGAAAAAAGTGTGAAATCTGGACTGTAGGTGTCTGCTATTTTTGTCTGTCTTGTCAAACACTTTAGCAAGAAACCACATTCACATTTTTGTCATGTCTGTCTTCTAGTGATAGAATTGTGAAACTGGCTTGTGAATTATGCAAATGTGGCAAAAAGTCAATTTCTTGCCCCGATCAAACACCATATTTTCTGTGTGAGATGTGAGGGAGCTGTGTCGTAACTGGAGTTTGTTGTTTTTTTTGTTTTTTTGTTTTTTTTCTTGTCTGTTTAGTTGGGTCGGGACCTTCAGCAGTATCAGAGTCAAGCTAAGCAGCTCTTCAGGAAACTCAATGAGCAGAGTCCCACACGCTGCACTTTAGAGGCTGGTTCCATGGCATTTCAGTGAGTATGAAAAAGAGCATGTGTTTAGTTTTAAAAAAAATAAGTAAATAAATCTAACATTACATGCACATCACTAAAATCAATAGAATTATTTCCTAACGGTTTCTTGACAGTTTTGAGCCACAACAATTACACAACATGTTAATCATGCTTCTAACCTGCACCCAACTTCGATTTATCCTCCCTTTGCAGCTATTTTATAGAGAAAGGTGTGTGCTACCTTGTGCTGTGTGAAGCTAGCTTTCCTAAGAAGCTGGCCTTCGCTTACCTAGAAGACCTGCAGGCAGAGTTTCATGAGCAGCACGGAAAGAGGGTCCCCACAGTTTCTCGGCCCTACTCCTTCATTGAATTTGGTAAGATGAAAAGAGAGCCGGGAGCAGCTGAATTACTGCTCTCTGGGTAGTAGTGTGACTTCTGGTCACACTATTAATGATCACCACTGGTTGTAGCAGTAATCCTATTGTGTTTCGACAGATAATACATCTGTACGGTTATGTACGTGAGATAAATCACAACCTTTTCCTAAACCTAACCAAGTAGTTTTGGAGTGAGTCTACACCCAAACAAAATACTGCCATGTCACAACATAAACAATGTGTTTGACACATGACTTATGCAATGTATTTAAGGTTCAGTACACCTGCTGCTGGTACTCTCCAGAGGCCATATATGTCATTTTTTTTGAGTCACTGGCAATCAACTTATTTGTGGTGCATGCAACACTGCCTCTGTGACCGCGACTTGTCGCTGTGGGCAACAGCTCACTCACCCTGCACAGCATCACTGTTTATTAAGCAGTTGTTGTTTTATTTATTTTTTTTGGCAAGCCACAACCAAGCCTCCAGGCCAATTTTACTCTCAATGCCAAGTTTAGATTTTTTAACTTCAGACTTGTCTTGCATCCCTGGTCAATTCTACATCACTTCCTGTCCAACAGGGCCTCACAAAACAATGCCACCCATGCCCCTTAGAAAATCAGAAGTAACAAACTCAAACGCTCTTCATCTTTAGTTTATTACGTCACTTATTAAATCTGTTAGAGAAGGGAAAGTGCTGAGTGTCATCATAATTTATCATTTATTTGCCTTTAACTGCTTTTATTTTTTGTTTTGACTCCTCACCAGACACCTACATCCAAAAAACCAAGAAGTCGTACATTGACAGCCGAGCGAGAAGGAATCTGGGCAGCATCAACACAGAGCTTCAGGACGTACAGAGGATCATGGTGGCTAACATAGAGGAGGTGCTGCAGAGAGGAGAGGCTCTCTCTGGTAAGGCCATCTCATCTCAGGTCTCTTCAGGTCTTTTTAGTGTGCCTGTCTGAATAATAGGGTGCTCTTCATTGATTTTGTCCTTATCTGCGTCCCTCTCTCCTCCTTTTCCCACTCTACTCTTTCCTGCTTTGTTTTTAACTCCTGTTTTTTTTCTTCTGTTTTTTCTGCCCTGCAGCACTAGACTCCAAGGCCAGTAACTTGTCCAGCCTGTCAAAGAAGTACAGGAGCGACGCCAAGTATCTGAATACCCGCTCCACCTATGCCAAGCTGGCAGCCGGCGGTGTCTTTTTCATCATGCTCATTGTCTACGTACGCTTCTGGTGGCTCTGAGAGAGAGAAGTGAAGAGGAGGAGGAGGGAGGTATTGAAGTGGAAAATGAGTCTGCAGACACTAAGAAAAGCTGTCACCTTCGACTAAAAACAGGAATCCCTGCTCTTAATGAGACTTCGCAGACAAACCACCGCCCATTTTGTTCTCGCCTGTCCATGGATGTGTGATCTGAATATAAATGATGTCATAATACATAGTTTTATTATTAACAGTTATTCAGTAATGCGCTAGTAGTTGCCCTCAAGATCATTAAAGAGAAAATGAATGTGTGTGTGTGTGTGTGTGTCTGTGTGTGTGTGTGTGTGTGTGTGTTGATTGCTTTTGTTTTTGAAGGCCATTGTTGGTGATTGGTTTTGAGGTGTGGAGGAAAAATGAAGAGAAAAAGAAAATCTCCTGTTTTGTGAGTTTCCAAAGCTGTACTGTACTGTAACCAGACTGATTTACTCTTACTGTCAAATAAGACAAATAATACAGAAAAGAGCAAAAAAAAAACAACAACAACAACATAACTTTATTTATCCTGAACACATCATGTGGGTATCTGCATTCATTAACATTATAATCAGAGTAGTGATGGCTTTGAGAGGCCTGGACAACATACAATATGTACCACAGTTAGATATATTTGGACAAAATAGCATTGATTCTAGGCAGTTGGAATAGACTCAGCAACCACATAGGAAAAACAATTTAAGTAGGCTGTTTTTTAAAAAACAATGTATGGAAGCCTTGCAAAATGCTGTTTCACTCGTGTCTGTTTTAGATGTTTTTCACCATTATGGGATGTCAGTGACCCTATAAGGGACTGTACAAAAATGATTAGGGGTTAAGGGCGGAGAGAGAAAGGGGGAGGGTGATGTGTATTTTGTTTTTGCTAAAGGGAAGTGTAGTCTGACTCTTTTGGGAGGGCAGCAGAGGATCATTTAATCTTTACTCGTGTCAAATTTATATTTCAGCCTTCCCCAGCAAGATCATTTTTTATTCATTTTTTTTCCAAATAATCACATAATATTGTGTACGACACAGGTCAGCAACTATCAAAAGACCCATTTCAGTCAAAAAATGTTTGGACTTGGCATCCTTGGCTAGCCTATGGAGACTCGAGACTAATCACCGGAAAAAAGAAGAAGAAAAGATGCTGAGCTGTGAACGTAGGCTGTGTTAAAACTTTTTTTTTTTTTAAATTCGGTGTATACACTTCACATTTTTACAGTTGGTAGAATCTAAGAATCACTTTAAACTTACAACAATGATAAGTGATAATGAAAATGTTTTTAAAAATTATATTCATTTCCATATAATTTTTTTTAGCAAAGCCAGAAGGAGCCACTGGAGAGGGGCCACGTGTGGCTCAAGGGCCACAGGTTGCTGACTTCTGCTACAGGACAAAAATGCTGTCACTTTCATATTTTTCCCATCACAGTCAACCAGCTAATACAACCATTATGTTAATTATGAGAAAGAAAGAAAGAAAATGAATATTTATGAAGACAACAGAGTTCAACTGCTGCCGGCTCTTTGTGGTGACACATACAGGTGTTTTTTGGGTACTTCAAGTGTACTCTGCTTATTTCACTTTGTGAAGGGCTCATTGTGTGAGTAAAATATGACCTCAGCTAAAGAAAATAATGCAGATTCCCTTCAAAAATGATCCAAGGCACATTGCAGGGTTTGTGCAAATTTAATATGCCTTTATTTTACATCGCAATATGTGTTTTAAATGACCGACATTTTGCAGCCAACATCATCATCACGGTCATTGTCAGCAGTAGCTTTTTTTTTTTAGATAATTGAGTAATTTTTGTATTGAGGCCACATTATTCTGATTAGATGTTATCTCCACCAGCAGTTGTTCCCTCCTTCATTTTAGTCTTATTATAACAAAACAAGTTAAATATATCCAATAAAGTTGGCCTGTGTTATAATTAATCCTTTTAGTTTGCATCTGTTCTATAATGGAGACTGTTCATTTTTTGTTTGCAATACATTTGGAAATTGTAATTTCCACTGCTAGTGTGTATTTGTGACTATTGTGAAACTGCTTATTTCAAATTATGTGAAGGTTTATATTAGATTACATATCTAATCTTAAATCTGATCTCAGATTCTTTTGTGCAGGGGAGGGCCCATAGAAAATATTAATAATTCCTGGGAGGGCCTTGTTTTAAAAAAAAAAAGTAAAATCTGAGATTTGTTTCCCCTCCCTGCCTCAAATCATTTTTGTACAGTCCCTAACTTGACCTCAACTGAGTGTGTCCTCATTCCCCTTATGCTTCCTTCCACCATGACTGTGTGGACCAGCACCTTCCTTTTAGCAGGCTTTTTTTTTTTTTAAAGGACGAGATGTCTGGTCTTTTTATTTTGTACAAAGTTTACACGTGCAGACTCTCTGTTTAAAAGTGGAAAAATTCAGCCTGAGAGTCACAGGTGTGTCAGGCAGCCGCTCACGGCTGGGAAAGACACCTTCTCTTTTTCTGTTCTGTCTGCTATCTATGAATAAAATCATTTGCACAAAACACGCCTCCTGTCTGTCACAGGATCTTCAGCTGAACTGATGCTTATCAGATGCTCTTAAACTGGGAATGCAAATAGAAATGTTTGCATCATAAAGATTTGGGGAAATTCTCAGTGTTGGTTAAGTCATTTATCTATACAGAATACACATTCAGAAGCTTTATTGGTTAAATATATGTACACATACAAGGAATCTGGCCCCAGCTTTTCATTTCACTCAGTTTTACACACAGTTCCAAGAACAATTTACAGGAAAAGTACATACAGCTAAAACAAAAGCATAATGCACATACAAACAGGTGGGGGGAAATGATTATATAAATATACTGTATGTAAAAAGCAACAATAAACAATAACATTGCCTGTGTGCAAGTCAAACTGTTTCTGTAAAATGTAAACAAGAATACAGTAGTGCAGAGTGCAAAGACAGTTGGAATAAACATTGAAAGATTAATATTAATATGCTACTTTTTTTTTTTTGGTAAATATTGTTTATTAGTTTTCTTTTATCAGTGCACATGATAAGGATAAACAGTACTCCCCCTCATCCCATTCCACTTTCCCAGACATTTCCCAATAACACATAAACAAAACGCTAACAATAATGTACAACTACCAAGAGATGAATGTATGACATAAATCCACAAAAACAGCAACAACATAAACATATCAAACAAATACATAAAAATTAAATGAAATTCAAGATATACTGTTTATGTCATTCTTGTTGCAAAAGTGATTATGTATAACATTTTGTATAAACAAAAGATATTTAGTAATCTCTTGTGCTTGCATTTTTGAGGAATGTAATGAAATATTTTTAGATTTCCTCAAACACTTTGTTTATTCGACAATATGTAAGTTATCTTCTCTAATATCATGTAATAGGTTAATTCATATACATGAAGTAGGTGGTTATGTACAGTATATGCATGCATGCATGATTATAACCAGTATATACAGCATTGTTATAAACTAATATTTGACAGTGATGATGATGTTTAAAAACTGTATTTAAACTACAAATAGTTGTATAATCTGTAGGTACAGTGGATGTTTTGTGAGAGTTAACCTTTAAGACAGGCTTTCTTATTACTGTCTGAGTGCTGTACAGTATGCAAAACACTTCCAGGAAGTCTCTATACATTAATGGGGAAAAAACATAAATAAAAAAACTCACAGTTGAGCCCAACTTCTGAGTAGGAAACTGTGATTCAGAGGGCTCTGCCAGGTATTATTATGTCACATCCAAAGCCACTGTTTTGACATTTTCCAGAAATACTTAAGCCTCTTCTCTATTTATGGTGTTTGCCAGTGTAGTCAGAGTCTGCTGATCCCACTCTTGTCCAGCAGGTAGAGTGCTTTGCACACTGCAGCTGAAAAATCAGCCGCAAAATCTCCCCGACTTGCAACTTCTGCAGCTGCTGACGACTGCCTCCTGCTAGCTGAGCTCCAAATCATGGGTTGGATTTTAAAAGATGGGAAAATATAGGCTGCAGTTTCCGGAGTACAAGAAAGAGAGTTTTTTTTTGCACATGAGTAAATGCAACAACTACAAGCATTGTAAGTTTACAGAGAAACAGCAGTCTGATTCTTCAGCTTGACATAGAACAGGAAATGTCAGAAAAAAAATGAGAAGCAGCAGAGGGTAGCGTGCCAAAAACAAACCACAGGGCACAGGCTAACCTTTTCACCTTTCAAGGGAAGCGGGTATTTGCGAGTGTGGCCTCAGTTGTGATCAAAGTTATCTTTCTTTGTAATCATGTTCCACTTAAACAGCTTTCATTACCTGAAAGATGCTTTTTTTTTTTTGCAAACCCTCCTTTTTTTTTTATTAGCAGTCTCTGTTTTAGATAACTGCTAACTGCTGTAATTGTGCCTGTACACTTGTGCTGTGGTGTGTGACACCATGCTCATATTTGCAGCCTTGTCTATCCTGTCTGTCAGTTTCAGTCATACTCTGTAGATCTGTCACTGTTTGCCCAGCTCTAGATTTAACCCTTTAAACCCAACTTTCCAGACACAGAAAAGTAAGATATCTTGAATTTCCCATGGCATATACGATCTATTTTGAAATCATTGTTTAGACTGGTGAATTTTCCACCCATGTAAAAAAGTAGCATAGTTTAGTGTATTTCAAATATAATTTAAGAATACAAAAGTTATTCCAAGTGTTATTGTTCTTTTATTTTGCTTAATTTAAAGTTTATATAAAGTGTACTTGTAAAAAGATTTTCAAAATAATGTCATTAAGTTCAACTTTAGCTTGGTAAGCGACAGAACCTCTTTGTGTATGTGTGTGTTAAGTATAATTTATTTTCAAATCCTTTGTAATACATTATTAGTATGCTTTATTAAAGGGTACTTTAATTTCTCTTCATTAGAAGAGTATTTAAGTGTGCTTAAAGTTTAAAACTGTACTTTCAGTGTGCAGAAAAACCAGTATAAACAAGGTAAACTTTAATTTTGTTAATCAACCATTTATATTAGTACATACACCACCACCAGCAGCAGAAGCCAGATACTTTAAATGTAAGTATAGTTGAAGTTCTTCAACTTTAGCACATTAAAGTGCACATAATACACTTAAAATAGGGTCTTTCTATAATTGAGTTACAACTTGGTACAAAATAAGTTGTTCCAAATCAGCAAACTTCAAGTTAACTAATCTTTAGAGGTATAATCTGCAACATTTTCCATAAAAAAACAATGTATAGACTCATGTTACATAATCCATTTCAATTGTCACTTTTGACCAACTAGAAGTGTGTGGCTGTATCTACAGAGACCCTGCCCTCTGTCTATGTTTCCTCTTTTTTTTCTCATTGTTTTGCTGTGCTTGGGATATTTCACTAACTCAAAATGTTGATGTTTGGCATCCTGATGTATTTATGAACAGCTAAGACAAATCCCACTGACTCTACCTTTAACACACTTTTAGTAAGATTAGTCTGACATATTCAAGTATGCTAAAATTCAATATACTTAGCTTATTTATTTTCCACTGGGGCTTTCGAGTACCTTCACAAATCTTTCTGAAGTCAGAAACAAGGAAGAGAAACCTGAGAGTTAAAGTGTAAAAGCAGTGTGTGATTATGTGTGTGTGTAAATGTCACAGTGATTAAAGAGAGGACAACATACCCCTCTCTCACTCCAGCACTTTCTCTCCTTCCTCTGCAGGTTACCATAGCAGCAGCGAGTGTGTGACAGTCATGTGAAAACGAAGCTGATTGGATTAAAATACTTTGTGTGATCAGGGGTCAGGAATACGGCGCATGTACTAAACACACACAGGCTGATTTAAACACACACTCACAAACCAAGACGGGGTGGAAAGGTTGCAGTGCTTATGCACGTTTATCAGTTTTCAAAGAACAAAACCTGTGGTGTGTACTGCTGCCAACTCATATTACCCTATCTTGATTAAATTTCCTGTCAAAGACACACAGACACAACCACAAGACTGTCCACCCACACTCAACTTCTCCTGAGGGTTGTGTAATCTTAAAGAAACAGGACATTAAAACAACGTGACCTTGACCTTCACCCTCACCTTCAGCCACTTCGTCTCAAAGTCACTGGAACAGTGGAGCATGCAAATTCAGACACACACACACACACACACATACACACACACACAGTTTCAGTCATGATTTTGGCAAAGTAACTTCATCACATGAGCAGACACCCACATGCAAATTCATTGATGTTTCCCCAGCGTGCTCCATGTCCAGTGAGCTTCACAGATATGATCTCATTAATGGGAGGCCACACTGTAGAGATGGTTTGTAAAGGGTCTGTCCCTGCTGCTGCTCTCTTCATCTACTCCCCCGAGGGTGAGGGGGTGAGTAGACTTGTACTACTTGTACTTGGGTGAGTAGACTCTCTGACAGGATGTGACAAAAAAGAAAGGGGAAAAAAAAAGACATCCTTAGACAAAAAAGACTACAAGTCACTAGGTTAAAAAACTAACCCAGTGTGGATCAGTATAGCACAGATACAATCTTGGGTTAATTTGACCAAGTACTAGTGGGTTGTTTTGAGCCACTGTTTGACACGACAAGCACAAGTTTCACCCTAAAACTGTCAATTCATGTTTTGTTGCACAAAGGGATGTGCACATGACTTTCAAAACCACAGAGGATATACTTATTGTTAACGATCAGCAAATAGTGACATGTAAGATTAAAAAAAGATCGTAACTGTTTGCAACCTTAGTTTATTTAGGTAACCATGCATAGCAGATCTGCCTAAATACAGGCACAGCCATGAACGGTTTAGGAGACACTGGTCCCCTGGGCACAGAGATGTAAAAGGCTCTAGAGTGTTTCTTTGTAGTTGTTTTGTATCTCTTTGTAATAATGTGTGTCCCTTCATAGTTGTTTTGCATCTTTTAGTAGTTGTTTTATTTCTTGTTGTGGTAGTTTCGTGTTTCTTTGTAGTACATTTGTGTGTCTGTGGTCATTTTGTGACTTCTTTGTTGTTGTTTTGTGACTCTAGTCATTTTGTGACTTCTTTGTTGTTGTTTTGTGTGTCTTAATGAGACTTTTGTGTCTCTGTAGTTGTTTTGTGACTTCTTTGTGGTAGATTGTGTCTCTTTGTGGGACTTTTGTGTTTATGTTGTGGTTTTGTGACCTCTTCATGGTGAAATGATTTACTTTTTCAAATGGATGCTCTGGTCCAGATGAACCCTGTCACCTTGGGCCCCTGGCTCTGTGCCCAGTAGACCCCTAAATGCTAACATCAACATATTAACAGGGTCACAGTGACAATGCTAACATAATTATGCTAAGCAGGAATAATCTTTACCTTGCTCACCATCCTCATATAGCATGTCAGCATGGTAACATTTGCTAATTAGCACTACACATTAAGCACAGATGAGACTGGTAGGAGTGTCATTAGTTCTGAAGCTATCAAACTGATTATCGGATTGCTGGTTAAATTTCCACCATGCTGTAGCATGGTGGGAAGGCACATTAAGATGTGGACCACAACGCGGGAAGTTGTGTCCATACTGTCATCTTTAATGGCCATGATAAAAAACATATTCTGTCCGATATCAATCCAGCTTCCCACCTCATCCCAGCTGCTTCTCTTGTCTCTTCTCCTTCATCCTCCTCTCTCAAACCCCCATCTGATCCAATCACAGCAGAGGGAAGCTGCGGAGACAGCAGCTGTATGGCAGAGGGGAGGGTCATAAAACGCAGAAGGCCGAAAGAGGAAGTCAAGGGACCCGATGAGTTATTGCCCCCCAATCGTACACACCGGGTCCTGGGAACTGGGAACTTCTCACAGGGGGGGTCAGTGTGGAGTGTTTTCCACAGGCCTGGACCTGCGCTGCACTCTGTGTACTCTTTATCACCTCATCACAGACCAATGATGACCCCTCACACCTCGCCGTCATAATACTGCATGAGTCTATTTAAAAAAGACCAGACCTTTAACTCTGTAATAAAACTGATGTAATAAATTATCCCTTTTTCCCAGCACTGCGTATATACTCACATCTCAAACTGAGTGTTACAATTGTCCTTTAGATGTGTAAAAATGTGCCAAACATAAAAACAGGATACAGACTGGTTTGCTCTGGCAAAGTAATCAATTTAATCCAAGATTAGTTCTAATTAGAGTTTGGTTTATAATGAGGGAATCTAGATTTAAGCTAAGCAGAGCTCTGTTGTACAATTAAAAACTAATCTCAGTTTAGTAAATCCTGGTTTCCTCATCATTATTATGAAGATATCAGCTAAATAGTTAATAAAACTTTGCATTGTTTGTTAGCTAATGTTAGCTAAAAGATTAACAAAACATTACATTATTCATTAGCGAATGTTAGCCAAAAAGTTAACAAAATGTTACACTGTTTGTCAGCTAACAGCTAAAAAGTTAACAAAATGTTACCTTATTTTTGAGCTAGGTAAACAGCTAGTTAGCCTAGTTAGCTTACTCATGAAGGCTCAACAGAGAGGCTCTAATTTCTCCAAAAACTTTTCAGCCAAATTAATGGAGCAACTTAACCTATTTTGCTCAATTCAGCTAAAAAAGGCAGTCATTTTAAACGTGAAACCTTCTTAAGTGTTCATTTAAAGTTAATTATTGGACCACAGTTTACATTGGAGGTCAAAGTTTCTGATGCAATGGAATTAAGTTTAATCTAGGTTTAGAGTAAAGACCAGACTGGGGTTTACATTCCAGTTTAAATTTAATCTCAGTTCATTTTAAAAGTTTGGTGCAACATGTATGTCACACTGTGAGAGATGCTTTATACAGAGCCATGAGTCAATGTCTGGTCAAAACACACTTCATATATTGGACTGTTGTCACTGAAGCTCTGGAAACATCCCAGATTAATATTTGTATGTAATGTTCTGCAGAGGCTCAATATAAAGTATTTCTCTCATTTTCCTTCATTTCCCATTTATCTCTTCGTTTCTTAGAACAGATAACATTGTTGGTTTATTAATAGTGTCCTATCTGACACATGTACATAATGCTGAGTTGTGCCTGTGAGAAAGTGAAGGCTCAAGTGTGAATTCCAGCCATGTCTGTCTTTTAGCAGCTTGTGAATTTATGATACAATTAACCCTGGAAGATATGCAGAGCACATTCACTTTACACGGTCTACAACTTTCAGCATGTGAGTTAAACGCAGAAATATGCTGAGAAAAACGCGCTCTGCGTATTAAGAATTGAGCATGGAGAAAATGAAAAAACAAAACAAAACAAAACAATGGTTAAGGCTCAATCAGGGAAAGATGTTCTTTGAATTGAGCACCACATGATGTCAAGTTTTTTTTTTTCCATTCATGTTCATGTTTCATATAATTTGAATCTGTGTTTTTGTCTGTATTTGGTCTGTATTTCTCTTCTGTATAATGTATCCCTGGTGTGTGGCAGATTAGTTTGACCCACTGCACCCTCGGGCCTCAGAGACCACAGCATGATGACAGAGGATCTAAATGTGCGTGTCAGTATTTTTGTGTGTTTATGTGTTGCAGTTGGTGCACGCACAAGTTGGATTGTGTGCATACATATGCACTCATTTATTAGAAAACCACTGAGATGACCTTGGGTGGGAATTTGCAGGAGGTCGTGGTGTTAACCTCAAGTCGCAACAGCTCCCACCATCTAAACATATCTCCACCCTTAAAGCGGTCAGCAACAACAACAAGTGTCCAGTTCAAGTTGATTTTTCTCCACCATAAAGACATACAAACACTATTGTTCATCTTTAAAGGGACAGTTCACCCAAAAATCAAAATTACACCTGTAGTGCTATTTATCCATCTAGATAATTTTGATGTGAGTTGCCAAGTTTTGGAGATATTAGCTGTAGAAATGGCTGCCTTTTCTTCAATATAATGGAACTACATAGCACTTGGCTGTTGTGAGCAGTTTCATGTAGGAACTACTCTCTTTCTCCCAAACTACACCCACCAACTCTATCACCACACACGGACAAGCTAGCTAGTGCAGTGATACGACTGATGGGTGCAGTCCAGTAGAGAGAAAATTGTTTCTACATTAACCTGTGGTCTGTGGATCACTTTAAATAACTGGGTCATGATTTCTGGAAAGAGTCATTGCTTTTGAGTTTTTCGATTTTGATTTTTATTTTCCTTATTTAATTGGCAATTTTAGTTCCACTGTATTCCAAAGAAGGTAGACATCTCTATGACCCATATCTCCAAAACTCAGCAACACACACCAAAACAGATATCTATCTATACAGATAAATAGCATTGCAGGCCAAGCAAAAAATATGTAGTTTTGATTTTGGGGTGAATTGTCCCTTTAAAGTGGTCCTCAGAAACCAGTCCAAGTTTTTTTGTTTTTGTTTTTTTTGTTTTTTCTCTATCAAAAACTCATTTAAAATCATTATTGTTCATCTTTAACCTCGGTGAAGGCGGTTTGGTACATTCTCAAACATTCATTGCAACACAAGTCAGGGTTTAGATGACATAAGAATCATATGGTTATTTTGGGTTAATCTGACCCAGTTCAAAAGTGCAGATGTGCAAAGTGCAACCAGAATTTGGTCTATTTTTTTTTTTAAATTATTATTATTACAGTAAATTACAGTGAAAACCTCATACAGTGTTCACTTCTGTCTGGGTCAAATTGTCTGATGATTGTAACTGATTTGTGTTTTTTTCCCCTTTTTCTTTGTAGTCCTATACACAGTGTATCATTCCACTCCACAAACCCAGAGGGCAGTGGTAACACTTGAATGAAAAAATATCGCTGGATTCGATATGAAAAGCCCCCCTGCTCTGAACGATGGAGCACACTACAAGTTATTTGCCAGTTGTGTGATTTAAGTAGCCCTTTTACCTGCTATGGCCAGAAACTGTTGAACACCAGCACCATTATGTCAGTGAACATCAAGCAAAATGATCCTTTTAGCACTCTGTAGCTTGCTATGCTAAAGCTAACGCTGTTAGCTACTATACCAACGTCTAAAAAGCAAACCCTTTGCTGTTACATTACAATTTCATATGTTGTTATGTATGAGTAGACACAATATGAACACTGTAAGCAGATTTCCTGATTTCTATATTATTTAATAGTATAGAAATATTCTGTCTCAAGCTTTTGATCCATAAAAGATGCTGATCACTGAAACCATGATCACAATAATCCACTGTACATTCATCAAACTCATTGTGATTTCCTCACTGAATTATAGGTTATGGGAGCCACTCACAAAAAACAAAACTTACTCCAAACTATAGAGAAAACTGATTCCGATTGGTCTTTTGCTGGAGCATTTTTTGAGTCAAAAGAAGAGAAGTGTTAGAGCCATTCAGTTCATGTGCCTAAATATTTTATCCTTTACACCTTTATCTTATTTTTGGTTCCATATTTGCTCCTTGCAACAGACATTAAAACTATCTTCATCCTAGTGGCACAGTTTTAGAGGAATGACGGATGTTTGGTTTCTTCCAATGAGAGTTTTGCATGCATGAGTGAATGCCCGTTGTGTGTGTGTGTGTGTGTGTGTGCGTGCGTGCGTGCGTGCGTGCGTGCGTGCGTGCGTGCGTGCGTGTGTGTGTGCGCGCGCACATGTGAATTTAAATTTTAAAAAATCCTGTCAAATTAATCAAAAGCTGTTTCCTAGTCAGTGCCAGTATCACTTAAAGGCATCACAAGGCGATTACAGCATAGCGACTTCTGCACAAATAAGTTCAATCTAAACCGTCCATTGCGGGGTGAATACACCTGAAGCCTGTTTGAAGGTGGCTCAAGGATATTGAGAGCACCAGCAGTGATAATGCCAGCGTATGAGGCTAATTATGCCAGTTAGGCCATATTCTATAATTTGTCCTGAAGTTGTTTGTGACTGAGGGAATTGGGGAGTGTGGTGGCGTTATGTGTGTTCATGTGTGTTTGTGTGTGGGTGGAGAGTATAAACCTTGCAGAACCCAGATGACACTGCCGGGGCCGTTATTTTCCCACAGTGCAATATAAATAGCCTGCTAGTGTGGGGTGACGGTGGGCAGGCAGGGGCGCTCAAGGGAGGATCCCATCCACACACAACAGCACATTCCTGTCCACCTGGCCCTGCCAGAGCCTTAGGTCACCTTACAGGACGTGTTCACATACACACCTCCCTCCTCCTCCCCCTCCTCCTCCTCCTCACACCTTTCCTTCATCACCTGTTTCCGCACCTCTTTGCCAACTCCCCATTTCTTCTCACCAGGGACCCCTCGTCTGAGGTCTCTACTCACATCACGCTTGGTCACATCAGGCCCTCGCGCTCGCTGACTCTCCACCTTTGACCACTGTGGAACGCCATGACGCACACGTTCACTCATACACTCTGTCTTGGTTTCTCACACGAACTCACTCATGAAATCTCTGCTTTCCTCAAGGTAGCTGACAACTGTAAAACTCTACTTTAGTGTAACATATACTATCAGTTCAAACCCACAGGGTATCAGCAACTAATAAGATCTCCTGGAGATGGCGTTAGCATCTTCTTGCCCAGACTGTTACTGTACACTGTTTTATACTGCACAAATGTTTATACTATACTGCACAACTATTTATCACCTTGTCATCCACTCATCTCTTTGTAATCATTTCTTAATTCTTTAATTATTACATTTAGTTTCTGGTATATTTTTATATTTGTAAACTGAATAATTGATGGCACCTGGTAGAGAGATGTAGCAAACTAAGAATTTCATTGCATTAATAACTTATTTCTGCATATGACAATAAAGCCTTTGAATCCTTTTGAATTTGAATTTGATTTTCATTTCGTTTCATTTTCGTTTTGTGTTTTTTCCCCCCTTATTTTGTGAGTCATCTGCAATGTGATGGTGTTGGCTAAGAGATGGGGGTTTAAAAATGATTCATCATCTTGATGATTAATCCAATGATACAACCTCACAGTCAATCAGTTTTGAGTGATTGCATGCTATGATTAGTCTTTGAAATAACACTTTTTATCTATGGCCACTCTGCAGCTTAATACTTTACAATAAAACTCAGGCCAATAAAAGAAAGAAACAAACCTTGCACAGGTATGTTTACTTTGTTTTAAAATGATCCCATGTCCACCCAAGTAAATGATTACACAGATTTAGAGCTGATTTGTGTGCTATTTTAATTTATGTGTGCATTATCTGCACTGATGTTGACATTTGGCCCATACAACCTCAAGTTCACACAGGAAAATGATTTACTGTGATTAAATACTTGGAAACCCAGCTGTATCAGCTCTGCATATCTCTGTAAATTAGACACCCACTCTGGTGGCCAAACTTTCACTATTGATGGTTGTGTTAAGGAGATCTGAAACTCAACTCATCTGATAGGCTCTTAAGTCTTAAATGCTACTCATTATCTCGGTCCAGTCCACAGAGCCGAACACTACTTTCCACCCTTGGCTCCCCTGATTTAAAGGTCCAGCGTGTAAGATCTATGGGGATTTATTGGCAGAATATGGCAGAAATTGAATATATTATATATGTTTAAGTATGTTTTCAGCTGTGTATTATGACCTGAGAGTAAGAATTGTTGTGTTTGTGTTACCATAGAATTATGAGCCCTTTGAGCTACTGTGTTTCACCTCTATGTTCCTACTGTAGCCCAAAACAGGTAAAACAAACACTGGCGCTAAATACAGCCTTTTGAGTTTTGCGCGAATTCCGTGGCCACCGTATGATCTCCTATATGTTAAGAAGAGAGTGAGACGAAGTGTTTAAGTGTGCTGTTTCTCGGCTCTGAGCTGTTGCCAGGCAACCAGTGAAGATAGCAGTTACTGGTTCCAGCCAAGAAATAGTCCACCACATTACTCCTTTTGCACTAATGATCCTCTGTCAGATTTCTTCTTTTCTGTTTCCTGTACTTTGATATGCTAAGTGCTAAACTTATCTATGTTGAAAAGAAAAGTACATTTTGAGGGAATGGATGAAGATGGTTACCAGATGTTATTGAATGATGTGTAAATGTGTACATACTGCGTCTGCAATCACATACTATGCCCTACATCCCCAAAATGTATACTATCATTCGACATTTTTTTTTGCAAATAAACTGTGTATGATTCTTTTCGGATGCACTGCTCAGCGTGTTTAATGCCACTTCCTGTGTGCCTCCTTGCCAGTTCGATACACGTAACCATGGTAACCCATACCAACAATGAACTAATAAAAAAATGACACCTAGCAAAGTGAGACCTTACTTTTACTACCTACTTAATTTAAATACTTACATTTAGTGTTCAGTGTTATTGACAATACACAGAGCGGCCTTAATTGCTGTCAGCCTTTGTCTGTTATGTTGTTGTTTTCAACTACATTGCATTGTGGGATATATTTTTCAGCACTGTAACCTCTGCTTGCATACTGTAATAAGCACCTCACGTACTATTGACTTCATACTAAATAGCATGTTAGTGTGGAATTTCGTACCCAGCCATATTCACATCTTATATTAGTCTTACCAAAACGCGAGATAAAATCTAATCTACATTGGTTGTTAGCTAGCTTGTTAGTTTTCCTCTGTAGACAAATGCTGGCTATGTAGCTAACTGTCTAGCTAATTAAGCTACATTAATTGTTGGCTAGCTAGTCACATCTGATCGATACAACATTAATCATTAGCTAGCAAGTTTTTTAGGGCTGTGTCTCAATTCGGATACTACCATTAGTACAGTGTCATGTCATACACTTTGCTCACTATGTCCTCACTTGCGTAGTGCTGTCTCAAATTGGGGACGCCCATTGTGCCCTTCCCGTAAATGCAGATCATAGCTTCTTCTTCTTCGTGGGGGAACTGAAGCCAGGTGGGGCTATACTGCCGTCCACCGAAACGCCTGCTTGTTTATTCATTTGTGTTCGGTTTCACTTAATTCAATATGAATGTCCTTTTAATTTTATTTGCTTTTATTAGCCCTCTGTTTCTTGGGAGGTTAAAAATACGCCATGATCTCTGTCGATGACGAGCTGGCCCTCCCTCCTCCTACCAGCTGAAAACACACCAATATGTTGATTTATATTTGTATATTTGTATAATATATTTTATATTAATCTTCACAAACTTAAGCAAATAAATGTATTGATGACTTCAATCTGACAACAGTATAGTGGTTCTTAGTGATTAAAATACATGCATAACTTATATCTGTATAACTTGATGTGCACCACTGCCACTGTTGTCACCGCTGCTGCTTGCTTGGGCCGCCAAGTTCACAAGTTTGGTAGCCCTGCCTCTTCTGCTACGTAGACAAGATGGCAACCATTGAGGGTGAGAAATGTCTAATGATCCACTCTCAACTTTTTGGCTGTTAGGAGTACAACATCCGGGTACTCGCAGTGCACTTCATTTAGCCATAACTGTCAATGTGAATGCACTCATGCACTCAAAACAGGAAGTGTTAGTACAGAAGTATGTAAATTGAGACACAACATAACATTTGGCTAACATTAGCTAACTTACATATAGCCAATATGTCCCTCAGCAACATCTTTCAACCATAGAATATCTAAGTACAAGAAAGGAGAAAGCTTACCGAGGCTCCACTGGATACCAAGCTTCCTCAACTGTTATTGGAGCACAGAGCAAAAGGGGGTGGGGCTTAGGAAGGGTCCATTGTGCAAGCTTTGTGGCCACCGTAGGTTATCCCACATGCTTGGAACAGGAGACAGAGACGATGTGTTTGCAGCTCACTGCTAGATGCCACTAAATCCTGCACACTGGTCCTTTAATTGAAACCTTTACACAATGTATCCACTGATCTTTTAGTCTGTTGCAGAGCATGGGCTGCTTATTTTACAGCAGTCAAAACAGGTCAGTGAGAAAGGAGGTGATAATCAACCCTAAATATACCCTGCTTCAGCTTCCTGTCCACCAGATCTGCTTACACTGTAAAGACGGCATTAGACAGACGATGCTTCCGGCACGACATGTGCAGAAGTCCTGACGAGGGCACAGGGGGCATCAAAACTTCACACCCAACACTCGAGGTTCGTGAATGCCTCATCTCAGTGAGGCCAGCACAAAATGCCTGCTAGTCAACACTTAAACCTGATCTCAGTAAAGCTTACATAGCTGCATAAAAGGTTAACAGTGTTGCTTGCACAATGCATTGGTGCAAAAAGTATAATTGTGAGCATAAAGCATCCAGAACCAATGACCAAGACCTGCCTCAGTTATGTACAACTGTTTATGCAAGCAAATCAGTTACCACAGCTGGTAAAAGTGAATCAGTCCCTGCCACTACTAATTATAGAAAGGCATCATATATACACTTCATACTGCCTCTGCTGCCTGCCATCTCAGAACGTAAAGGCCGGGTGACTTCTTAAATGACAGGCGCTGATTTGGTTTCCCATGGCCATCACGATGAGGGAAGAAGGCGTGTTTATGGTTAAGGGGAGTGCACAAGAACACACACACACACGCACACACACACACACTGACACTAGTGCAATCAGTCATTACTATCTGCCCCCTGAACACCATGTTCTGCATTATAAATCTACTGGCAGACAGCTGGAGTCACCCTGACTGATGAGCTCCAAATCAGTGTGAAGAGCCCCGGCGGTGATGAAAGTGGTTCTCCCACCAGCATGGCAGAGGTCGATGGCTCTGATCCAGGCCGAGTTTTATAACTACACAGTGGTATACCTGAAGTACAAAAAAACCCTCATGCAGTGGACCCTGCAATCCTGACAACACACCCATTTATTTCCTTTTTACGGCTTATTTACTGCAAAGAAACTGGATTTTAATGTAGTTTAAGGATCCAGTGTGTGAGATTTATGGGAATTGATTGGAAGAATATGTCAGAAATGGAATATAATATTCATGAGTATGTTTTCATTAGTGTACAATCATTTGAAAATAAGAATTGTGGTATTTTTTTTTTAGAACGAGCACTAGAACTGCTAATGGGTAATTTTTTTCAATATATGTAACTTTGTTTCCATACTATCTTCCAGTTCTTCTTTTAAAAAATGGCCATTTATACTGACAACCGGCAAGTGAAATTTACCCCTATAGAGTTTTTACTTTTAACATTCAATACTGCTATTGGTGATACCTTTTGTCTATAACCCTGCATGATAGAGCTGCATCATAAGTCACTGACTAACCTTCAATATTGATAAGTGACACAGAGTTATGAATGCAGTGTGTTCTCCTACATGCTTGGAAGAGGAAAGTGAGGTGAGATGTTTGCAGTCTGTAAGCTCACTGCTAGACGCCACTAAATCCTACACACCAGTCCTTTATTTAAAGGATCCAGTCCTACCAAAACTACCAAAACTGTAATTATGTAATTCTGTTATCTGAGAAACTTTATGTGTTTTTCCATCTCAAAAAAAGAGATCTGAAGTTGGGGTTGTTGATAAATTTAGTACAAACATGGTTCAGAGGGATCTGAAGCGTCTGTGAGACTGAGCATTCCCAACACTTCAAATGCTTTATTTTTCTTCTTTGAGACTGTCAGACTTCTGTGGCAGAAGTCTTTCATCTGTGCAATGGCAAAGAGGAACTAATCAGCGTTTTCTGCTCACGCGGCAGATCCACACCCTTTCTCACCCCATGTTTCCTCAACTTAGAAGCCCACATCTGGAGTGACATCATTAGCAAAACAGTGCTACAGACAAAGTGATCCTATGATGTGATTTATTTCACATTACTACTGGATCACATGGCCATGGATCATAGCTTTACTATGAAATAAGAAATTATGAAAGTGTAGTAAGGGGAATTTAATTCATAACTTCACAACCTTATGACACAAATGCAAGGATAGCTCAGAACGCCATGCATCTGTGTCAGTGGATTTATGTATTTTGGTGATAGATAAGCAGAACAAGCAAACACAAGACGTGGTTTATCAACAAAAACAGCATCTGACCAAATGCCTGCACAGCGTTTGTTGTGGTGCCAGCACCTGACACCCAACCACGCATGGAGAGCAAGAGCTTGACATTGGCCACAGCAACAAAAGCATTGTCAGTACGGACCCCTGAGGAGATCAATTTGCTCCCCCCGTTTCCAGGCCTTTCAGCAGGGTTGAATAGAGGACAAGAGGGCCGGTCGCAGCAGCAGGAGGCTCGGCAATGTTTCTCTAACGGGGTGTAAAGACAAACAAATCACTGGGATGAGACGTGGTCTTGTTGTTGTGATGAGCCAGTGATTTACACCTGGATCATTCAGGCTGATAAGGGATAATTAGTTTGGGATTACTGTGGTCACTAACAGTTTATAAAGATAGAGTGTCTGTCTGTGTATGAGTGAGGGAGTTTAAAGGGCAGTGTCAGGGCTCTCTTGTGTTTCAGATGTTGGTACTGAAGCTGACTTTGCTCTCTAGAAAAATAAAACAATGATTTCATTAAGAAAGGATGAACTATTGTGTACTTTTATTCTGGTAAGCAACACGAAACGTTTTTCATTATGTAAGTTACTGACATTTTCGCCATTAAACCTCACCTGTATGATAACTGAGGCTGCAACTTTATTGATTAATTGGATGATTTTTTTTTCTGCTCATTGAGAAAATAATTGTGAAAAGGGCTCTGCAGAATTTTCCAGAGCACAAGGTGATGCATTTAAACTGCTAGTTTTGTCTAGATATTGATATTAAGGAGTAAATAAACATTTTTGATTATATCAGCCAGTATTCTTTATTTAAAATTACATACAGTGGAAAACTCTTATATTGATCAATTGTTTTTTGCTTTCTTTATTTCTCATGTATATTACAATCTAATCGACATTTATATATTTATTACATAAATATAAAATAATTAATCAGCCAGCTTCAGTATTTTTCCCCCACCAAGGACTCACTCAAGGGGACATTACATGACTTTTGTGTCTCTATCACCAGCAGACTGTTTCTTGTTGTTTGAGTCGACTACACAAAGTAACCGGAGAAAAAAACTGCTGCATCCCGTTGGCACGATTTTAGCAGTTTGTCATAAGCTTCAAGGAGAGAAAATTACTTTCTTTTGCCCATAATTTCAATGTGCACACAGCACAAGCCCCAGGTTGGCAGCTAGAGGCAGAAGTCTGAAAAATCAAATTACTGTATTTTTAAAACTGCTTTCCAAATGTTGTATGAAAAGACTAATAATCACCACTGTAAGCAGACTACTTGATTACTTTGAGCAAATTATTTAAATAGCATTCGTATAGGAATAATTCTGTCTGCACGCTTTTTGATCTATATAAACAGTCAATCACTGTAACAGTGATCACTATAAGCATTGTCCACTGTATATAAAATCCAAAATGACATTGATGAAGCACTGAAATAGTAAATGACCACTGGTATTTTTAATAATTTTAATTAACTGAAAAAA
>JAJHUR010140514.1:46047-66296 GCA_027495735.1 Lutjanus campechanus | reverse complement strand
TGATATTTTTAAAAATTTTAATAAAAAAAAAAAAAAAAAAAAAACATGCATCAAATAATTTGAAAAAAGAAAAAAAGTCTATCAGTCAGAAAAAAATATTGGACAACATATGTCGATGCTGATATAGACTGATATAGCTGTGCTAGATCAATATCGGGCCAATAATATTTTTTCCACATTTAAGGAGCTGAAACTAAAGAATGTTTTCCCATTTTGCTTGAAAAAATGACTTCAATGACTGATCGATTATCAGAATTGTTGCAGAATAATTTTATGTTGATTGACCAAGGAATTAACTGACTAATTATTTTAGCTCAAAAGCAAAATGATTTAAAAAAAATTAAATTAAAAGAACAAACAAATTAGAGTGATCATTTTGCTGGTTTTGGTCATGTTGCTCTTTTGGAGAAGAATGCAAGCACTACAGTTTGTAACAGATGAAAACAGCATTATTCTTTCAATTCCTTATTTGTTTTACTTGAATATGACTCTTCAAGACATTCCCACCAAGACTGGAACTACTGCACCTGAGAAAGTGGTGACTAACCTGAAACCTGCAGGTAAACAGACTGCATCAACACTGATTAAAAACTGGAGCAAGGCAAACTGCGCAAACCGTGATTTACTCACCTGTCTATGCTCAGTATTTCCTTTCATTTCATGATATACAGTACAAAATCAAGTATGGGTCTTTAATAAAGAATAACATTCAAAGTTATGATGATTTTGGCATGCGAAATACATAGATTGGTGGACGCCACTAGAAGTCATTGTTCGCCCAGCTTTTTGTCTACAAAGTCTGTCAAAGTCTAGATTTTCATGCCCATAAATTACCTGAAAAAGTTGTAACGCTGTAGCCCTGGGCCCTAGCACTCAGTCTGGCTTTAACAATTATGGTAACGAAAAACAAACACGTATAGAGTGGGTGTTAAAAGACATATCGGGAAAAAACGTGCAGTTCATGGGAGGAGAAAAGAAAAAACATCATTGAACGGGTTAATTTTGAGTCATACCAGGCTCCGAGAAGTAGAAAAATGAGAAAGAAAATTCCTCCGCCGCGCGACACAGAGAAAGAAAACTTTAACTTCTAGTGTTTGTATGTTGTGTCCGGGGTGAAAATAACGAATAAAACAAGTAATGAAAATTTTACAAAGCGGTGACAAAGATATTAATTGGAGAATAGGTTTTTAAGTAGTTTTAACCATCTTTTTTCAGAAGCACGATAGATCCCTGCTGACTTCAGCGGAAGGATATGTGTTTTTGTGTGTTGGCTCGCAGTGACTTCAGTGACTGTGAGCGCAGAGAGGTGGGAGACTTTTTAACTGCCGTGTGAGGCTAGAAGAAATTAAATGTATGTGTGTTTTAAACGGTTTTAACGGTACGACTCGTAACACACATGCAAAAAACCGCTGAAATGTTGTAATTTGGCACTAGATGTAGCTTATTTGTGTGTGACCCATTTCCAACGAGAGTTTTTTGAGAAGTAACCGTCCCGGGGAGACAACTCAACTTTGGGCTGGCGACCTTATGTGGATTTTACAGAAAATATGGAGCAGATCCCCGGTTTCTCCTCGGGCAAATCACTAGTCTTTGTCTTCTGCTTCATTCACCTCTCCTTGGGTAAGTCTGTCATTATGATAAAGCTTCATTTTGTTTTTCCTAATAACTCATAACTTGTCATGATCACGTTTTGTTGCCTCCGCATCAGCGGGACACGGGGCAGACATAGCATCTCTACACACACTGCTGCTACGCCTGTGTTTGACTAGCTAGGTGAGCTGCTGTGAAAAAGTTACCTGAAAAAGCAAAATATGTTTCTACAAGTAAGTTTTGATGGATATCTAACTTATAGAAAGACTTTTAACTGTAGTTTGTGGTGCTTTGTATCGCCTCTGCTGCGATTTAATAGGAACTGGGCTTTTACCCAAAATATCGATATTACTGTAACATCCTTATAGAGATTTAGGGTGTTGCCGTCATATTTACATTTACTCAAATCATTCTGCGGTATTTTTCTGTCTGTGTCATCACTATTATCAAATTATTAATACTTAAACACTCTTGGGTCATTTTCACATTGGTTAAAAGGCCATAATTGATTGTACATCTCCTTAATACCACTAAAAGTGAAGCTAACTTTGCCTAATGTCTAATTCTGATAGCTAAATTCTGTTCAATATGGATACTATGGCCTACTACCACTGACTGTTCATTTTGAGCTGAGTCCCACCGCTGCCCAGATGTTGAACAGCGAGAGCAAGAGAAAGAATTCAAAATGGACACTTAACCATGTTTAGACTGCCCTGTTGAATTAAGGGAGCTGACAGTGATGGAGGAGTGGATAAAATGTGGATTCTACGGTAATTATCCACCAATATCATTATGGTTAGATAGAGTTTCAAGAAACAAACTTATTTTTCCCTTTTTCAAGGCCCTGCTTTTTGACCACCTACCATTCAGTTTATCACACTCTGAAATAACAAGGAGGGAATGGGTGTAAAGATTGAGAAATATGTGTGAACTTATTTAAAATGACCTAGATGTAATTGGAAATTATATTAATCACTCCCACAGGCACATGTGTTGTACATAGATCATAGAATTGCTAACATTACCAGTGTATATGTGTATGTAACACAGCATAGTATAACTGGTGTATGTGCTAGTGCACCTGTCTTTAATTGAGCACTAATTAGTGTCCACTTTGGGCATTGTGGCTTGCACAAAGAGAAGAAGAGAGTTGGCTAATGAAGCTTTTGTAGACCAGCAAACAATGCTAGCATGATTAAAATTTCTACACAAAAAAATACAAACAGCATGTTGCTTGCTAGAGGCCTAATTAGATAAAGGTCATTTTAAAAAGAAAGTCACAAATAATATTGATTTCACTTCACATTTGTTTATGTTTTATAATTTAGTGTTGTTTACAAAAAGCTTAAGCTTGAGATATATGCTAAAATATAGAAAAGCACATGCTAAAAACCGACAGTGTCCATTGGTTTGTTTCTTTTAACTTATAGTGACATAATAGTTCTTATTGCATTTATGTTTCTCTGCATAAACCATCATTCCTCATGACACTGTTATGCTCTTTTATAGCTATATTTGTTTCTGTGGCTGCCCAGAGAAATAAGACATAAACTCTGGCCTGCAGCATTTTCAGCCTTTACAGAAGGCAGTGAAATTGATTTCATCTCAAATGTTTTTAGCCTTCCTGGCTCAGAGTTGATACATTCAAGCCAGCTATTATTTCTTGCCTTTTTTTCATGGCGACTGTTATAGGTGACTTCTGAACAGAGAAGTTAGACAAAAGAGGAAAATACAATGTAAAAGTGCTGCAGGCAGTGCAAGGAGAGGCAGTGGAATGTTGTTGGTGTTTGACATTCCTCCCTCCCTCTTTGTTCAGCCTCTTCCTCTCTCTATCTCTCTCTCCGCACACACACACTTTCTACACCATGATATTCTCCCCCTCCTCCCTCCATCCTCACCTATACTTTTTCCCGCTAATGCTGAACTTCCATAAGGTTGCGACACTTTGCTGAAAAGTACCGCACCATAAGCAACTGATCACAGCTTGTGAAGCAAGGTGCAAGGCACAAGTGGTTTTCCATATGACAGGATGGCATTGTAGAAGGTGTTATTTACCTTGATGACATGTGGAAAGTTTGAGGTTTACCCATACTGCAATAAGCAACTATAGACTGCAGCGTTTTATTTAACCAGCACACTATAGATGTTTCCTGTTTTACTGTTTCTTGTTTGCAACATTTTAAAACGATTTGCAAAAAAAAAAGCAGCATTAGCAGAATCTCATAACATGACACATACAGACCAAAATGGCACACAAGAGTGTATCATAAAAGCACTGCAGTCTGCTGCACATAAAAATTTCAAAAATGATGCTTTGTACCTTGTCATCTGCCTGATCACACATGTCAAGTCAATCAATTTAGTGTGTCACAGCTCATTTGGGCAGGAACAGTCTGACCTAACTCCCAGGCTGAACCACAATATTTTGGGCCACAACAATGATTCCCCAGCTGTGAACTGAAGTTGCAGTGTAAATGCTTAATATAATCACGACTTTGCAAGCAACAGCATAGGACATTCCCTGTAATACAGCAGCCAATTTTTTATTGTCTGAAGTAGATGATACTGCATTTTTCTTATTGCTCATTGCAGTTCCGGTAGCAAAAGGTGTTGTGGGACACAATGCTAAACTACCTGTAACAAAATCCCACAGAGCACATTGGCATTTGTCATTAAGTTCCTCTGGTTTGTTGTTGGGTTGTTCTGGTACCAGTATAGGGAAATGCATCTGATACTGCCTAAAAAGGTGGGATTAGGTAATTTATTACCCCTGAAACGAGACGCTGCTTGGAAGAGAGATGTGCCAAATTTTATATGGTCAGTGGAATGCCAGCTTTACCTTGACGTCAGATCACATTGCAGAGTCTGCATTGTTGGAGTCAGCTCGTGGCAAGCAGAAACCTGGCCTCTGGAGTCTGTGTCAGGAGGAGGAATAGGCCCAATTTGGTGGATTGTGAATTTCCCAGTAGGATTTTCTCCAGGAGTTGCGAGTCTCGGTGGAGCTAAGACTGACATTGTAAACCTGATTGATAAAGTCACTGACTGACAACATCTGCCTTATTGACACCAGCTCGTGTTGAGCAGAATGTCAGTGGAGTCTGTATCAGAAGTAAGAATAATCTGTTAGATTTTGCATTTCCTAGTCGGAGTTCCTCTGGGAGCTGCTGGTGTTTTAGCAGAGCCAAGGCCGACACTGCAATCCTGAATAAGTTCCTAACTGACTAACAATACCATGAATACCGGGTGTATATATTGTACATAATCTCTGTTAATGAACTGCAAATAGAGATGTTATTTAAATCTTTATTTCCTGGTTTGCTTTGGTTTAGTGGGGATCTGTGGTAAAAACCAGGAGTAGACTTTTTGAGTTGTCTTTCTTTTGTGATTGTGAACTAGATTGGACTGAACTGTTTTGGGATCGTGGGTAGAACAAAGTGGACTCTCAGTACTTGGTATCGACCGATATGCAAAGTTCAGGGATTTGGAAGCGATAATAGGTATTGGAACATCTGTGGTTTGTTTTGCTAGTTGAGCTGAAAACGTTGCTACAATTCTAATGTATGTGACTTCTTCCAAAAACAGTTTATACTTAAACATATTTTCATCATATATTTAGGGCTTGTAAAGGACATTGAAGCCCCTCTGTTTTGATGCAGGAACATAGTAAATACTGTGCTACAGTCAGTCAGTTTCAGCTGAATATGAATCTGATTCTTGTGGAAGTGTAGGTGCCATTTTTGTGGCACACGACAGTGTTACCCCTATGGTGAGGGCCTGTGGATGGTTGCATATATTTGCTCAGTGCAAACAGCAGACAGCTGATGTGCGTGTGTGTATCTATTTGCGTGTGTGTGTTGCATTGTGGATACAAACTGACAAAGGCCAGCAATTGTGCCGCCCATGGTTTACTTGCATCCAAACTGGAGCCTGGTGTGAAATGTGATTTATCTGCGCCATGCTTCGCCCCGTGTTCTGAAACAAAGATATTTATTGAGCTGCCCACAACACTGCATTATTTACTGACCACCAGCTCTACCCACTGCCTTGTGGCTGTGTTATTAATGTGGCTTAAGACATCTTCTCTGTGACACTCTCCATGTTTTCCCTTTGGTTTCTTTCTTATCTCATCTGGTCCCTGCAGACTCAGTAGGTTACATCCTCCATTTCTTCAGTGTGTTCATGGTTCAGGTTATATTGAGTTCAGCCTTCTCCACCCTTTTGATTAGTAGTGTAGTTAAAAAGCCAGGCCTCCACATATGTTTTGGTCCTGTACTTGTTGTCTGTAGTGGGAGAGAGCCATAAATAATGTGTAGAAGTGTAGAAGTGGGTGAAGGTCTGTGAGGCTGTGCTCCAGATGTATGTGTATCTGTATTTCCATGAGCACATACAATGTGTGTGTGCTCCTGTAGTCATGATGGCTTACAATAGAAGTAAACTTATACACCTACTGTGATTAAGGTCTTGAAATTGATATACAAAGCAGACGAGGTGAAAGTCACAGTTATGGGACTGTTATCATTTTGCTTCATCGTGCTAATACAACACCAATGCCTGCTTGACCAGTTGGCTCTTGGTGACTTTGATCCTCATGTATTAAATAAATACCAGTCAAAATGTGAATGAAGCTAGGTGCCTGCCCTGTATGAACCACATGCACTGTTAACTATAGGAGGTTGTGTTTGCGGCTGTGAAGGTCGAGGGGATTACAGAGCGTTGTGTCTGCACTGTTGAATAGGTTAGCAAATTAACAGGGAATTACTGCGGCCTGCATTCCTTGGCCAACACAGCCCCGTAATCCTGGAGACATGCAGGAAGAGCTCATAGAGTAATGAACCGAGCAGGGCACATCAGGCAGCAGAAGGAGGGAAACTGCTTTGTAATGGCTTGCAGCATTCATTTTGCTCTGTGCTTAACAACCAGTTGTAATTTGTGGCATATAATTGCTATGATTTCAGTACTTGGATGTGGATATGAATACCATGTATTTTATTCGGAAGATATTCTAAATTTGTGTTGTAACTTCTCGTAGCAAAGATGATGTGGGAGACATAATCATTTCTTCAAAATACAGAGTTCAATGATAAAGATTGTCCAGGGCATTGAAAGACATTGGCTCAGGTCAGGCAAAAGTCCATTTGCTCCCACTGTTTGTCATCCAGTGATAAACCTGTCGCCTTTAAACTTCTGCTGTAATTAATTAGGAAAAGGTTGAAAAATAAAAATAGTATGGGTGAGCAGAGAGAGAAGTCTTTATGCTTGGCCAAACTAGACCAGCGGAAATCATTTGAAATGGTTAACCACCCATGTATCTCGGTGTGAGAAAAAAAATCTCATATTGAGATATGGTTTTTTGGTTATTGTTGTTCAGATAGTAATTAAATTCTGATGAACTGAACTACATCTGATCTATAGTAAATTAATGCTAACAAATAAAATCTAAAATACATGCTGAAAAACATGTAATTCAATAGAATTAAAGGGAGTTTGACTTTCAAAACATGAATAGAAAAATATCAACATTGAGACAATGTTGTGATACTTATTCATTTTGTTCATGGTCACCCATCTTTTGTCATGCCAGCCTTTGACTCAAGAACCAATGGCGTGCAGTTAGAAGTTTTAAGTGAGGTGGAGGTTATTGTGCAGATTCCCATGTTTTATATATTTATGGACAGTCTTTCACAGGCTCCAGTTATTGACATGTAGCAAAAAATACTCAAGATTACAGTTTAAACTAGAGCTGCACTATTAATTGAAAGATTTTGGAAATTGTAATAAGGCCAAGAGCAATATTCAAATAGCAGTAGCTGCATTTTTTGATATAAGAAAAATGTGTGACAAAACAGGATTATAAGGAAGTACTGTAGATCTGCAGAGATGCCCTAGCCTTCAAATTTTGTTCTTAAAATGTGACTCCAGCAAATGTCACATCCGTATGTTTTTTTTTTCAGTGACAGTTAAGACTGTGATGCAAAAATGAATGATGAATGCAACAGAACATGTCTGCACAATTGTTCTGAGTTTTTTTTTATCATTATAAAAACATTTTGAATCTGAAAAAAAAAGTTAGGATATGAGTGAGCAAGGGAAAGTCCCTACATTTGCCTTGTCTGGTCTGGTCTCCCTGTTACTGTCTGGCTGTCTCTTTCTCTCTGTGCGTCCAACACGCACACACATAGTGAGCCAGCAGGCCAGTGCTCAGTTTTAGATGAGACTCCCAACTTTTCCAAGTAATTACAACAGCAAGGCGACTGTCTCAGTTGGGAGGTTAGCAGGGTAATTACTGTGGCTGTCCCAATCGAGATTTTGGTTCTCCATCTTTACCTTATATTTATCAATGAAACTATTGGCAGATTTATATATTTCATGTTAGCCTATGGTTCACTTATGCATTTCTCATACGTTCAGGATAGGTTTCAGTGTTGTAATGCCAGTGGGGTGCTTTTGACAGCTGGTGGACCCAGAGTCCAATGGGTTACATTTAAGGTCATAAAAGGATTGGAAATGGATCAGGTTTAATAATGCCAATACTGTTGCATTTAAAAATGCCTTGATCTGTCCTGAGAAATGTCAAGGAGACGAGCTTGAGACATCCCTAGTAATGACACACTTTTGCTCTTTCTACTGGCACTGATCTGTGTCTTGCAGTATGTCACCACCCTCTAAACTGAAGCTGACCTGTAAGACTAAAGCTTTAAAGCCCCTGCTTGGTCCGTCTGCTTGGTTCCTCTGCTGTTTGTGTGGGCCAGTAAAGCTTCCCTCAGGGTAATAGTGTTTAGTTTGAGCCTCGTCTGCCTCCTTCCATGCTGAGCTAAGGGTATTTTATTGCAAGTTACCATGACAACTGTAGGGCCTGCTGGATATAGAGGCTTGTACAGCAATTCCAGGAAATGGGGTTACTTCCTCACTCAGCGCGAACAACTTCCTGCGCTCTGCTGTATGGATGTGTGCCAGGACTCAGGGACACCCATTCGTGTGCAGTCTTTGTCTGTAGTTTGGTAATTACTTCCCCATCTCAATCCTCAGCTATTAACTCAAAGCCTGTCTCTCTCCCTCCCTCTTTCTACTTCTTTGACAGTCTTTTTTTTCTTCTCATGACATGGTTGGATCCCTCTAGGGACCCGCTGTGGTGTCAGTGACAGAGCAGTGGCGAGTGCTGAGGGAGGAACCAGCGTAATGCCAGCTGAGCACAACAACCCGGCTCCCCCTCTTGTTTTTTTCTCTCTATCTACACCATAAAGGGCTGTGATTTCAGCCTTCTCTTTACATACACTTTATTCACATGGCTCAGAGTTTTCAGTTATTACAGATTCCCACAGAAAAATACGCAGATTTAAAAAGAGAAGTTTGGTTTAAACCTATTTTAACCTGGAATTTATGTCACCATGCCTCCAAAAGCAGTTGTGGTTGCTGCAGTTCACCGCAGTTTACTAAAAGCAAGGTCTACTTGCAATATGGACAGCTCAGTAAATGCTTCTAGGAACAGAAAGAGTAATGTTAAATGGAGAGAAAAACAAAAGAGCTGCTGATTATTCAAAAGAGTTGTTTTAAGACTAAATCTGTGTTCCAGATAGGGCTGCACAATTAATTGCAATATTATCGAAATAGCATTCTGGCTAAATGCAATGTTCAAATTGCATAACCAGAACCAAACTGCAATTTTTTTTGAAAAAGGAAGTGTCTGAGAAAACAGCATTATAATGAAGAAATGTAGTGCTGCACAGATGCCCTTGCCTTCAAATCTTGTTCTTCAAATGTAAGAAAACATGTTTGTTTTGTACAGACTGCCAGCAAATGTCACATCATTACATACATTTTTTTTTCAATAAAAATTATGCAAAAATGATCATTTCCACTAATTGCAATGCATATCAATATCGCAGTTTCAGTCAAAATAACAACAGTATAACTTTTTTATCACATTTCGTAGCCCTAGTTCTAAATCACATATCTTTTCTTATGTTTAGTGCACAATTTGTCAACAGCCATGCTAGTGTCTGTGTGGCTATACTGAGAAACAGTGTTTTGAGCTAAATGCCAAATTCAGCATGTTACCTAATGTTTGCAATCTTAGTCTAGTGTGTTAGCTAGTGATGCACCGATTCCAATTTTCTTGACCGATTCCGACTTCCGATTTTCCGGTCTGACCTGTCGATTCTGATTTTGGCTGATTCTAATTTTCAGTCTTTCTAAGAAATATAATTAACAGCATTCACAAACATTTTTGCAACTTTTCTTGTAAAACTAAATTGGATATTCATAATAAAACATTGACTATTAAATAACTTATATTTTTTCTCTAAAAGTGCTTCAGATTACAGCCAGGCCTTATTATAAGATTAAATTAATATTATGTACTAGAGGGAAGGCGATCTCACGAGATTTCGCGGGACACGATTTCACGTGATCTTATGTAGAAGCAGATGTAAACAACCCGGAGACTGACACGGTGCAACAGTTTGCTGCAGTAAAACTTTGCAGTGAGAAAAAGAGTCTGAGTCTGTTAATGAGTCTGGATGAGAAAATGTTTGAGGAGATGCATCAACACAGGTTGTTTATTCTTCAGAGCAGGAGGTGAGATTTTAACTGTCAGTCTGTGAACAGCAGACTGCTGTCTGCTGGCTAACATTAGCATGAAGAGCTACAAAGTTTGTGGCTGTTTGGCTACACCATCAGCTGTTCTGTCTGTTGTAGACTGTCTGTCTTCTCTTTATCCTGTTCTTGGAGTCTGTTGCTGACACTGACTTCATGCGAGCATATGTCTGAGTGTGTGCTGCTACGATCAGCACTGTGGTGGTTGTGACATTACGGCCAGTGTATGCTGCACACATGACACGACCATCGTGCAGAGTATGTGTGTGAATATGACTGGCATAGAATCAGATATGTGGCACTGACCGGCCGATCACCAGTCAGTGCCGGTCACACCGAAAACCGGCCGGTTCTGGTCTCCTGGTCGGTCGATCAGTGCATCCCTAGTGTTAGCATGCTAACATTTGCTTGGTAGTACTTAACTCTTCACAGTGAAGCTGAGGCTGATGGAACTCATCATTAGTTTTGCAGGTATGCTGTCATAAAGCAAACTATTGGACAAACAGAAATTATGACCTGATGATGGCCTCTTCAGACCACAGGTGTCTGTACCAAATTTGATGGCATCCAATTGTTGACAAGACATTTAAATAGAAAACAAACATGTCAACCCGCTGGTGGCGCTAGAGCAATTCAGGTTATCACCAAATTTAATAGGATACGTTGTCTGGTAACCATGAATGTCTGTACAGGATTTGCCAATCCATCAAGTTTGACTTAGTGGTGGCACTAGAGAAAAGTTTGGAGCTTCTCCAGATTCTTAGGGTTTTTTTTTCTCTTGGGACCTTGAAAATAAATGGCAAGGTTCTTGACAAACAGTTTAAAAAACAGTCAAACAGCTGTCAAGATATTTCAGTCTGAACCACAAACTGTAATGTCATTCCAGCACTAGAGAAAAAGACAGGTGATTGCCAAAGTCAGTAGTCATCTTCTGGAGACGAATGTATGTAAAAAATTACATGACGGTCCACTTAATAATTGTTGAGATATTATCAGTCTGGACCAAAGTGGTGCATCGATGGACAGACCATCATTGCCATCCCTAAAACCATACTGCTAACATTGCTAAAAATATCTAAACCACAGATGGTTTGAACTGAAAATTGGGCTTTGAAATAGTATCATTAGTTTTGCCATCTCATTTTCACCTGTTTAATATTAAAAGAAACACAGACACAACCTGTGGGGTTTCCACACTGCAAGACACTCTCTGGTTACATTCAGAGCATTAAGATGAGGCAGTACGCTTTAAAACTAAGACTAATTGATGTCATCCTCAGATAATCTGATGATGATGATGCAAGCCAGCTGTGTCACAAATGATGGCTTGATTGCACAACATTTCATTTCTGCTTCACACCTAAGCAGACACAAAGATGTTTTCTCTCATTTTTGAATTTAGAAATCTCCTCTGATAGATGTTTTGCCTGTGGTGATGTTGTCAGTCAGTGTGATGATAGAGAATGGGCTGCAATGCAATAAGGACCCCTGACTGGAATCAAATCTGTGACTCTGTGGTTAGGTACACAGACATCATTGCTATTTTTATCCATATTTTGGGGCCTTCTGTGGAGTGGGAGCATGAAAGTCCAACTGAAATTAAATTGCGTTTTTTTGTCGGGTACAGTATACATGTCTTCTCGTCACAATCACTTGTCCTATATTTCATATATTTTGCTTTTATGGTGTCCCCCATTTTAAAATTAATTAAATTAATTAATTATTTAATTAATAATTAAACAGTATGTCAGTTGTTATCCTTATCCTTATGGAGTTCTTTTTGATATAGCCCATCAAATCTTACATAAAACAGTAAAGTCATTTTTCTGTCCCCTTCTTATCTAACATACAAACATGAACACATATGTCTTGTCGTATATCTATGCTTGTTGAATGAAACAAACAAATTCTCCAGGGAAAAGTGCTCAGCTAATGTCACTTTAGAGGTTAGATAGCTAAGTAGCTACTCAGCTGCAGCACATTAAACAGCATGTAAACATACCTGCAAATGTCACTTGGGTCCAGTTAGGTGTTCCTTTATGGTGCTTTCCATTTACCTTGGAGGTTGGAAGTCGAAGCTGGGAATGACGTCACACCCAAGTTGACTGCATTCCAGTACAAGTCAGGGGGGGAAAATGTGCTTGATAACAATGCAGTATTTTATGCATTGGAGACCATAGCAACCTGTCCACAAATAGAACTTAGACAGTACTGTGTGTATGACTGATTTAATGAAGCACCAAAGACAAAAGTGGTAATAAACAGTTTTCATAACTGTTGATATGCAGAGCTATCCAAGTCGGAAATCCCACTTAAATAGCTGTTCATCCCAGCTGGCATCCCAGATCAAATTGAACACTATTACTTTTCAATACCACTTACAACACGCTGTGCATACTACTTACATTATACTTAATAAACACATTGACATTATTTATGCCAAATGTTATTTTAGTTGGACTAATATGCTTTTTCTACAGTAGAATGTACCATGACATTAAGGTCTTCCTGAAAAATCTTTACCCATTAGCCTTTAATATATCTGCTCTTTTTGATATACCAACTTTGTTTGCAATATTTTGCTTTTGCTCAGCTTTTTGAAATATCTACATAAAAATACAGTTCTTTTGTCTCAGGAGCAATTTGTAACTATGTTTGAAAAGTGTTTGATAAAGTTACTAATAATGTCATGTTAAGGCTGTGCAGAAAGTTTGAGAAAAGCACTTTGACACCTGTGTGTATACAGATTCTCTTTTTTCACTGTCCGCATAATTGAATCCTTGCAGACCACCCTCCCACACACCCACCGCCATAACCTCATAACCTGTATCCAAACACACACAAGTGGTGGAAAGTGAGAAAAGAAATGATGACTTTTGGTCAGAAAGAACTCAAATGATAGTAATAATTAAGGCTTGTAACTGTGTTTCTTCTCAGCTCACACATCTGCCTGTAGTTTCACTGTTGACTTTGTCGATTGGGTCTTATCAAGGCTCTCATTCCTGGGAAATTTTCCTGTCCATGGTTCATTGATAGTGAAGTGTGAGAACAGTCAGGTAGAGAGGATACAATGCTGGTGATATGAGTCTGGATCACAATACACTAGTCAGTCATTTGAGTGTGTGAACGTTTTGTTTGTTTTACTTGAGAGACAGATTGCTGAAACCTCTTCCAAACTTTCAGTCAGGGAATTGGTGACCTGTATATCATGGGGTAATTGTTCTGTGTGTATTAAAATGGCGTAATAAGAGGCAGGCTGTCCCAAATCTGGTAAGATCATTGCGTCTGGCATTGCGACAGCATGCATGGGAAGCTCGTCAAACCAGTCAGAGGATGAGAACAGCTTTTTTTCTGTCTGCTCTCATGCTTCCATTCTTTCACTCCCTCAGCCTTATGCACTGGTTTTGTTAGCCCTCCCTTCCTCATCCCTCTCAGCAGTACTCTTCTTTTTTTTCTTTTCTTGCTGATTTTGCAGTTGTTGCTGCTAGATGACTGGTATCCTGTCATACCTTACATATGATGTGTGGCCCACATTCTACTGTACAGTAATCATATTTAAAGTCCATTTTATGATTTATTCAAAAGCAGACAACACATGATTTTGCACTGAATTTAGAATTAAACGTGATCAAAACCAAAAGTGAAAGTTCCACTGTGTCACATGTCTAACCACATAAATGTGTGGATTTTCTGCTGTCTGCGCTGTTATTATATGTGCTTGATTTTCATCTGTTGACTCGTAGCAAGTGTGCGTACTGTATGTCTGTGCAGTACAGAAATAGTCCCAAAATAGCACAGTATTTTCTGTGGTCTCTTGTACTGCAGCAGTAGTCTGATATCTACTCATACTTTATTTCAGTGGGTGTCTGTGCAGTTGTGCACATGAAGGCATGCTCGTGTGCGTGCTTGTTGGGATTATGGATTTCACACTGGTTTATGTATGGTATCCCCATATCTAATGGACTATGTCTGTCAGCCTGGCTCTGAAGCAATAGTCTGCCCCTGCTCTCTGACCAGAGACTGGACCCTGAACCATGTGTGTCAAACTTTTAACACTGCAAAATCATATCAAGTAGGGTTAATAATAGTTACAAGTGTCTTCAGAAGGACTCCTCAACTTGAGTGACACTGTGATTAATCTAGGCGCAGGAAGTAGCACCATTTCTGAGCGCACTTCCTGTAATGCAATGACTGTTACGTGAACACAAAAGACATGTTGGCGTTTCTTTGAAATCAGCTGACCTGCCCTCAGTTTTGTAAAAAGAGCTCTGTTCTACAGAGTGGGAGATACATCACATCACCACTTAAACACATGAGACTATAAATGTAACAGAATATTAATATAGTGACATTTAACAACCACAATGATTTACTACAGTCTTACTTAATTAATCACACACTCTAAACAGTGGAGTCTTTCATTTGGCTACCATATCACATTGACAAATAAAGACCAGAGGAGAGAACACCACACTGCTGTTTGGCATGTTAAGGCGGCATGGTGTGCGTGAAGACTACTTGAACCATGTATCTCTGGCGGCTTGAAGGCCACACAATAGCTGATGTGTCTGGCTATGAGTGTTTCATTGGCGGGGAGATAGTTGGGCTTTGTTGTCTTCGTCAAGGCTCATTTCTGTCTGCCTGCCCGCCCATCCGGCCACCCTGTGACCACTGGCTGATTTCAGGCTGGCTTTTCATAGGCTTGATAGGTGGTGAGCCTTTTGCATTATCTCTGTAAGAATGAGATGAAGGAGGAGAAACTTGTAGACTATGAGGAGGGTTTCCCTTAGAGGGGTGGGGAGTGTGCAAGAGAGGGATTTTGCCACCTCTGCTAACCAATTTCCTGGGGGAAACCCAGAACAGGTTTTGAGCAGTGCCAACTTTCAGATTCAGCAGCAATGAAGCACTGCAGGCAAGGCTAGAATTACCCAGCTTGTCATTTCTTCAATTTACGTAAAAATAATACTTTTATATGATAGAGGGGGGCATTATGATAATGGTGTCTCTGTATGTCTGTCAGGGAATAAAATTAGCACCTGCAACTAGGGATGTATGTGATTAGTCACCTACATGATTAAGTATCGCCACCCTCACTAGTCAGCACCAGAAATACCAGTTGGTTAAACTATAAGCAATCTTTTATTCATGTACAGTGCCAGTTAACTGTTGCCTCTAAGGCCGGAGATATGCTTGCTGTTTAACCTTGCGTTTGCATATGCGTAGCATTAATTCCTGAGGATGCGCACAACCATTGCTCCAAATGGACGCAGGATACACGAGGCAGCCATTAAGCGTAGGGATGCGTATGCGAACACGTAGTTAAAAGCAAGTATATTTCCAGCCTAAGGTGTTATGCAGCTGCCTGCCACTAGTCAGGGCTGCAGCCCCATCAGACAGCAGCCCTTGACACCCAGTGTATATGCCCCGATGGCGCATGAGACCCTGAATGTTTTATCATCTGTAACATTATATACTGGTTTCTAACAACTCGGCTTCAACAACATGTAACCACATTCAGCTCAGAAACAGACTGTTAACCTGCAAGCAGAACAGGCTGCTCCTGCTAGCACTGCTAACGTTAGCCACACTACGTGGCAGGCTGGCAGGCTGGCAGCTAACCTCAGCTCTGTCCTTTTCAGTCTGAAAAGCATTTAGTGGGTTGTTATGTTTTGTATGTTAATGTACAATGTTTAATTACAAACAGTGTTTAACATTATCTACTAGTCGACTAGTCTAAATTAAAATTTGCGTTAAATTAACAGGGAAATTAGTTGCTAGGAATATCCCTACCTGCATCCTGCCAAATACAGGGTAAATGTTATAGCAGTTAAAAATTTGAGGTCTCCTCACCTGCCACAATGGCAGATTATGGCAGCATTTTTCTACTATTTTGCATAATCAATTATCAAAAAAGTGTAATAGTTTATTAATATTTTTCCACTTGTCTGGTCACACAAGTGAGTTGCCAGATTTACTAACTCAATATGAAATTTTACTTACCCCAGGCAAGCAGGCACGAACCTTATTGTTAAGTCCTGGTTTGTGTGTGTGTGTGTGCGTCTGTGGCTGGCGCAGGGTGTTTTATCAGACCATTGTTATTTGCACTATTGTTTTCTTAGCTTAGGTTCCTCAGTATAGCTACTGTGCTAACTTGCAGATGCTTAACACATCTAAGTTACAGGCATGTGATGCAGAGATGAGCCCTTTTTAACCCTGGCACAGACATGTATGTTGCACATACTGTATATCCATCCTAATTGTACCATTAAACCTGTTGGATAACTGTAGAGTGGATAACTGACCGGGACCAGTCACCGTCACAGTATACAAATCTGTGCATTTTAATGAGGAAACTGACTTTCCTGAAACTACTACAACTTCATACTGTTGTAAGGTGTGAAGATTGTCTTTACATATCCCCAGTGGTACAGTATGTGAAGCCAACATTTTAGAATTTGTGTTAATGAAAAGTTTATTTTGCTTAATTAGCATTAGCATTGACATATGTAAGTAAATGATGATACTCATAATATTGCCAATATTTTGACCGAATATTCAGCAGATGAAATGCTTCCCTGATTGTCTCTAATTCTTGTCTTGTCTCTTGCAGCTCTGCAGTGTATGGATGATAAGGCACCTTGTGTTAACAATGCTACGTGTCTGACCTTTAGCAATGGCACCGAATATTGCAGGTAAGATTGACTTGCTGGGTCTATGACCAAACACATGGGCTTTTTACTTTCACTCATGCTGTCACCACAGTACTACTTACAATAATGAGAGCACAGCAACAGAAACTCCTCATAAGGGGATTGTTGGATGTGAAAGCCAGTACAAAAATAGGGTTTTTAGATCAACCCCCAGCTTGTTCACGGGACCATGAGGTTTTGCTCAGGCACGGAAGAGGGAATAAAAGACTGCTCTGTCTGACAAAGTACACCAGTACTGGGAACAATACCAATACACACATTTCCACCTCCAAGATGTTATTTAGGACATTGGGGAGGGGGGTTGTTACTTACTCTCTTGTTGCTACAGAATTGATAGGTCTAAGTGTTGCCAACATATTTCACCACTGATTTGTTGTTGCTGGGGGATGTCAAGACAATGACGAGGCATTTTTATTACTTGAAAAAGTAACCTATTCAGTTTAATTGATGGGAAAAAACAATCTGGAACTTGGTTGTTTGAATCCAAATGACAAGTAGGCTAATCAGTCTTACCACACATGTTAGTACAGCCTTTTGTTTTTGGGCGCAAGCCATGTTGTTGTGGAAACTTGAAATAACCTGCAAGCGAGCCTCTTCTGTTGCCGGTGGTGCAACCAGACCATTGAGAAAAAGTGCTGTGGTGTAAAGGAGAGCAGTGGCCCGTTTGATCTATGCCTTCCACTTTCTGACAGCTTAGCTTGCTTTGTAATTAAGACTGAGCTATCTTTATAATTGCATTGCCACTCCCGAGCCAAATTCCCAACAAAAAACACCATAGCTGGTTCATGAACCTGATCATATTTCACCAAATGTGATGTGAATCACGCTGTGTGTCTGTTCCCAGAGCTTTTGGAATTTCAACACTGCTACTTCTGTAAATTGGGACGGAGAAAGCAACATTCTTTAATCAGTGTTTGACATTCCCCCTGTCTAATTGAAGGTCAGACAGACACTGTACTGCAGGTGCAGAGGGGCTCATTGTCAATGTCTGTGTAATGACCAAATTTCTTTTAGCAACTGTTGTATCACTATAGACAGAGGATCTTAAAGGAAGTTCTTAACTGCACAGACAACCAGTGAAGTCAAGCGAGGATGGATGTGATATGATCTTGCTGCATTTAGGGTTGGGTATTTTGATTGTGTTTTTTCCAATTCTGGTGATAAAGCAATACTTTTAAAATGGCAGCAGTGCCTGAATCAATACACACCACTGCCACAGCCGCCCCTGTTATTTTCTACAGACAAGCCCCACACCGGCTGCGGCAGGCAAGCATCACCACGCCGCCCCATGGGACTTCAGGCCAATGTCCTACTCCCAGCGTCACCAGGCCTGGAAAAAAAACAGAAGCCCTTTCACCCCGAGCAACAGCTCTTTAGTGCTTCAATACGGTGTTGGCCCAGCTACAGACGTTATTTACTGTCTTTCTTGCTTTTCACTGTAGTTTCAACTGCTCCTCCTGTGCTCCAACTCCAGTCTCTGCCTACAACTGCCTGCACACTGTCTCCCCTGGCAGCTCTTCTCTCTCTCTGTTCACATGGCAGCTAAACTTCCTCTGCTAGTCTCTGTCTCTTATGTGTGGAACAATGGAGAGGCTAGAGCCTCTTTACATACACTTGGGCTGTTTGTCTTGACTCGGTTTGACTGAGCTCGTCAGCCCAGCATGGCAGGTATTCACATCTCAGTGCTGCCAAGGTGCATGTCTTTTAGCTCATATGAGCTTTTCTTTAGTCAAGCGGCCGACACTGGATGGTTCACTTCCTATAAATTCTTCAACATAAAAGTCCCCCATTGTTTTGTTATGTAAAAGCTTTTATTATGAAGTAGCAAACTCAGGAAGTGTTATTTCATCAGTAGTGACTTAACAGGACTCCTATCAGCTGAGTGCGAACATGATGAAACAGTAAAATAAAGCAGAAACCTGAAAGACAGGAGAGAAACTAATCTTTAAACCACATATATTCATTTGGAAGCTACAAATTAGTGAGAGCTGAACACAGACACTTCTATGGACCACTCTTTCCTCTGCTCTCCTGCACAGACTAGAGCTCAGTCTGACATCACATGCTTGTTTGAGGGGAGAGACGGAGGGTTGGAGATGCTCAGATTGAGAAATATCCTGAGCCCAGTGTCCTGGATGAGGGTGACATGCCGCGGCACTTCCCATGTGTGTACATGACGGCACATGACGCACCGCACCGCTGCGCCAGTGGTGTATTTTAGCCTTCAACCACATTAAAGAACATTTGTTAAAGAAACTGTTAACAGTGTAAAGTATACTTGAATTTATAAATCGAAGTTAATACAGAACACTACAAATTTACATAATAAATTCACATAAATAAAACCTAACTGAATTACACACTAATTTAACATTGAATAACAGTTGTAGTACTAATAACAGCAAAGTTCTGAGTAGATGTTCTACAAACTGCAGCTTCAAACTTCAGCAATTCCTTTGCAGAAATGTGATCATATTTGCTAACCTGTGGAAAGGCTGCTTTCATCATCATCAGTGGTCTCCTCATTAGGGATGTTCCTGGCAACTAATTTCCCTGTCGAGTAAATGCCAAATTTGAATTTAGACTTGCTGACGAGTCAAGGAGTAAGAAAACACTTGGAAAGCAGTTAAAATTGAGCACAATTCATTAATTGGTCATGTTAAACACTGTCTAAAAAAAAACTACTATGTGTATTAAGAGCCATTTGAAGCCGTTAATCACTGTCCAAAATTGCCAGAATGGTATTTAAAATGCCACTGAAATGTGTGCCATTTTGCACTGTGCAATATAAACATTGCACATTAACCTACAAAATATGACAACAACTAAATGCTTGACCTTTTCAGACCAAAAAGGATCACAGTAACATTAGCAGCCCTAGCAGCAGCCTGTACCTGTGCTGAATGTGGTTACACATTGCTCCAATCGAGTGGATATATATCAGTTCATTCTAGTACAGCCTACATTCAACCTTATTTTCATTTTCTATGTCAAAACACTGCCAAACCATGCTATTTTTTTACGGGCTGTCATCTGTCTGACTTTGCTAATGACACCGTCCGGGGTTGGGTTGGCCATTGGAGCATTCATACTGGGTGAGAGGGGCTGCTGTCTGATGGGGCTGCAGTCCCAACTAGCGGTGGGCAGCTGCATAATACCTTAAAGGCAACAGTTAACTGGCATTGCACATGAATAAAATATTGATAGTTTAACCAACTAGTATTCTGGTGCCGACTAGCAAGGGTGGCAACGTTTAATTGTATAGTTGACTCCTCATCATAGTGCCATATTGTTTTATATCCATGAGTCTCATCTCTGTGGCTCTTCCTCTGGTGCATTTCTCTGCTCATGTGTCAT
>JAJHUR010140514.1:17500-46027 GCA_027495735.1 Lutjanus campechanus | reverse complement strand
CTCCCAATTGTTTTTTAACAATTGTTGCCCCTCCTTGCTGAAGATTGGATCTCTTCCAGTGAAATACAGCCACACTTTAGACCATTTAGCACGGCATTTTAACTGTGTTTAATGTAGTTACTAACTAATGATAGGCTAACATCACTTGTTGCCAGAGCCATGTAGAGACAGTGCCACCATAATGTTAACTTGCAATGGCACCTGTGGGGATGTATCTGTTGTCTGTAACGTCAGCAACAGAGAGCAACTGCGTCAAGAGACAGCTCAAGTGGCACCAAAATAAGTGTTGCAAGCCAGTCCGGTAGTTGCCAGAGGTATAGGAATCAGTGCCATGTTGGCACCGGGTTTCAGTACCCAGCCCTAGGTGCATGAAGTTACTTAAGTGTGGCAGCTGCATTGTGAAATAATGTGGTGCTGGTGATGGCGGTTCAGTTTTGGCCATAAAGTGAAAAAAAAAAAAGACTTGACAAAACAAAGGCTTGGATGATCTTTCAAGGATAGCTCATGAGCCGTCTTTTATTTTTGAATCAGGTGGAGGAAACACAATTGGATTGTTTCGGTTAGATGATTTTCAAACAGTAGGCCAGGATCAAAAAATCACACCCAACTTCAGAGCTGTGTTTTTAATATGAGCAGACAGCCATACAATCCCAGTAGAACAAGGCTTTATGCCAGTACTTACTGGCATATGTCTCTGAAACAACATCCAGACCATTTTCAGCAGTTTAGGCTCGACCACATTCTCTATGGTTTTGTTTATGTGATTTTTATTTCCCACCATTTAATTGGAATTGTAAATAGTATTATGGCGCATAATAATTTTATGTTTATTTTTTGTTGGAGGGAACTACTTGTTTTTGAGAATTCTGGGACTATTAAATATCACTCGCATTTAGTCTCGCTCTTGCTCAGCCAAGCTGTCTCCATTCATGACCATTAAGTATTTTTTCTCAGAATTAAGTGATGATGTTGACGATAAAAGAAAGGCCTCTTGCCCTGAAGACACACAGAGAGTAGTCTCTCAGTTGAGAAGAGTCAGCTGACAGAGCACAGGCCTACTGTTAGACTGATTAACTAGTCAGATTTTTTTCTGCTATCCACAAGCAAGCATGAACAACTACGCATGCACACTCTCAAACACACATCTGTGCACACAAATAGACGCACTTGCCTCTGTCTGGCCTGTCTAGTCCTGTCTGCACTGTGCTGCTGGTCAAAAGGCTCATTGTGTAAAAATCAAATTATGTGTGTGAGTGTATTAAAGGCAGCCGGTTGTAAGTAAACACTCACTTTGGCAGTTTGGCTCGGACCAGCCTAATTATGTCACATGGATCACGTCTGGGGTCAGACTGGGAGTAACTGAATAATTAAACTAGGGCTGTGGTGATTTGTCGACGTCATCGATTACACTAATGTGTCGATTTGCACATCATGCATCGACATGAACTGCTGTGCCCAGTCAGAGCATGGATTCACCCGAAAAACAAGCTGCAGAGAGCAAACCTCAATGTGATCATCTAAAGTATGGGAGTATTTTAGATGGAGATGCAACAGTTTGGCTCTCATTAGCTCCACAAACTGGACATGACTTATAACCGTGGGATAACTGCTCCACACGAGTGCTGGAAGTGAAGTACCGACCGCTCTGTCAAATAGTCAAAATACTGATTTTTCAGTTCTGTGAAGGATTTACAGTGATTAGTTATGAAATTAATATGCATCACAGCTCCTTTTGATTTTAGATCTAGTATTTTCTGATCAGGCATCTGACATGGAGTCTATTAAATAGGATGGAAATTAGATGAACTTTAAAAAATGCCACTTCTATTATTATTAAGCTCTTAATGTGTCTATTTTTCAGGATTATGATTGAATAAAATATTAATTAGACAAGTTTTTGATATGTATTTTAGGTAAATTAATTGTTATATAATTGAATAATAAAAAAATCGTTGGAGTAATTGAGAAATGAATCAATAGATTAATTGAAAAAATAATTGATAGATAAATCGTTTAAAAAATAGGTGCAGCCCTAAATTAAACAGACAATTGATATGACTGGCTTAGGACTACCACTGTGGACAACTGTTAGATCTATTTGCAGAGACATTTCGAGGTATTCCTAGTTTACAGTTAGCCAGCCTGTTTTCATGCTGAGAGTAGAAAGCAAGAGCAAGTGTCATCATGTTATTAACCTTTCTGAGTTAATGAAATAACAAGAAAATAGTGTTCAGACATTTTTACAGGTGAAGACAGTAGGCTGCTGTTACTGTTTGATATCCACAATGAAACAGATTCACAGTGGAGACGAGGCCCTGTTTTAATTGGCAACAGAATGAGCTTCTGTGCATGTTGTCGTTCATCAACATGTCTCTTCTGCATAGTTCCTGTACATCCTGGAAACTGTGTGTTTGACATCTTTTTTTCACTTTCATTTTGCTGTTTTTTTCTTATACAAGAAAATATGTATAATATGTATATCTCTTGTATAAGAGAGACAGAAAATGACAAGTGGAAAGAGAAAAGGGAAACTTGGTAGATGTGTACAATGACATTTGCAGAAAAAATGTTTGAAAATGCTTCGGAGCCTTGTACTTGTATGGGAAGCGCAGGACATGAAGAATGTTGTGAAAGAGAACTGAAGTGCATGGGAGAGGCTGACTTGCTGACTAGTAGGGCAGGGTGCAGAGAAGTCGTCTAACCGGTGACACTGCAAGCCATCAGCCTTAGGTGTGAAAAAAGGTGTGTTTCGAGTGTGTCTCTGTGGATTTGTGCATGTCACACATGTGCTGCTTTGTCTATATGCTTGTTTTGTTTTGTTTTCCTTACTTTTACTATGAAGGCAACTATATGTGTGAAGCATCTGAATCCAAGACGGTTTTCCCTATGGGAACATATCGTGGATTGTATCGCACAAGTTTGTTTCGTAGATGTTTGTAACTAACATCATTGCCGAAGGGATTCATAAAAACTTTGTGATGACATATTGGATAAGAGCACAGGAACAATGGTCTGGTTTGTGGGCTACAGAGGATTCTTGACACCAACATGGAGTCTGACTCACTGAGTTAATACCTGAGCAATCCAAGCAAGAGAGAGGCTGCACACATTATGTTGTCCAAACCCAAATTTCCTCCAGAACAAGATCTCTTTGTCTGCAGTTAGGCCATGGTGCAAACTGATTAACTCTCCCTCCCCAACAATGCCTCTTTTTTCTCACTCTTTTTTTTTCTCTTGCAGTCACTGTCATGTCCTTTATATTTATTTTAAAGGTTTTTTTTAGGAGTGAGGGGAGAGAGTTACCATGTTGTGCAGACCTGCTGCCTTTTTGATCTGACAGGTAGAATTTGCCTGTGGGGCAGACAGAGGAAGAGAAAGGGCCAAGAGTAAAGAGGATGTCTCTTTTCAGGTAATTTGAGGAGGAATACCTCGGAGCACAACTCCTTACTAATGATGAGAGAGCAGCCAAGGAGGGGGAGGGAGACGAGGGAGAAGCAGAGCAGAGAGAGGAGTGTAATTTCCCTCTTGCTACGCCTCCTTCATCAAATTGTCACTCATCCATCTATACCCAGGTCCCTCGCTCAGCTTCAGGGTTTTAGATGCCTCTGGACACAACTCACCAGGGCCTTTTAATCCTTCTCCCACAAACCCATTATTGTTAAGAACTTCATCTTTTGGTTTTATTAGTCATTAATTATACTGGCTCCAGTCTCATTCCTTTAGTTTAAAATGAGGGTACCAGAGTGAGAGGAGGAAACAGACAAAGGAAAAAGTTGGGAAAAAATGGTTAGGGCTAGTCACTCTTCCACAGAGGACACCCACTCTCTCAGACACACACATATACACACATTCACATTGATGTTAACTGGGTTAGGCATATGATCCAAACTAAAGTCAACAAACAATGGCAGTGATTTCCCGCTCACACTCTCCAAAGACTTATCTCCTTCCCACAGCCCTGCTAACAGCACTGTAGATGTGGTTGAGACTGGAACCACAATGATAAGAGTTTCTTTGTGTATGTGCTCTATCTGTCTGTGTGCGTGTGTGTGTGTGTCTATGGAGAGTCGGGGGCACCTTGAGCCCATGGCAAGTTCCCATAGTGGCACAGAGAGGTCTGAAGTTCAGTGAGAAAATGTTAGATTTAGTTTATAGATATTTAGTCTGTGTGTCTCTTGTTTGTTGAAGGACTCAAATGATGAGACAAGCTGATTGCAACTAAGGTCTACTTTTTTATTATTGATTAATCAATTAAATGTTTCTATTAGGGCTGCACAATTAATTGAAATATTATTGAAATTGCAATATGGCCAAGTGCAGTTTCCAAATCACAGAGGTGCAGTTTTAGGATAAAGGAAAAAATATATGGCAGAGCAGTATTGTAATGAAGCACTGTAGTGCTACAAAGATGCCCTGGCCTACAAAGCCTGTCCTCCAGATGTAAGAAAAAATGCTTGTTTGGTACAGATCCCAACAAATGTCACAGCATCATGATTTTGGTATCTTTATCTGTGAAAATGATGATTGCGACGCAGCAGACCAGCAGAGGCCAACACACAAAGCAGGTATCATGGAGGGGGATAGTCCAAAACTAATATTTGGTTCCAAGGATTAGGCTATGTTCTCGTTTACAGCAGTAAGAAGAAAACAGTAGTATGCAAGTTCTACAGCTCAAAAATCAGTGCGAGGACCACCACAACATCCGACTTCATCCAGCAATATAAAATCCACAGATACATGAATATGTCTCTTTAGCTTATTTGGTGGGTCAAACATTAGCTTGAAAGCTAACATTAAGTTTAAAGCGATATTCCACCTTGTTAGAATAACCCATTCAGTATGTACTCACCACTATGCCAATGTGATGATGGGTGAAGGTCTTCAGTTCACAAAACAATCCTGGAGTTTTAGGAGAAACAGGGGAGCAGCCTCATCCAGTACAATGGCAGTGAATGGTGACCACGGATAAAATGTTAAAAAAAGCACACAATTGACCATTTATAGGCAGTTATGGGCGTTACCTGACATCCGCAAAAGGTGCGCAACATTTCAAGTTGATTGTGATTTATAAAGGAAAACCGGCGTAGAACGTGCCTACGCCCTGTTCTATAAATCCTTTCTGTGTTTCATCCGTACGCCATCTTTTAAGGTGAATCCTGCGCACAGTTTTATAAATGAGGCCCCAGGATTGTTTTGTGAACTGAAGACCTCCCAGACCACCCATCATCACATCGGCATAGTGGTGAGTACATACTGAATGGGTTATTCTAACAAGGTGGAATATCGCTTTAAGCTATGTTAGACTTGGCTTCTGAATTGTTAAAATTAATCGCTGCAGCCCACTGGCTTCCCCATTGGCTTCAAAGCTATGTTATCATTTCAGACCCCCACTCTGCATTGTTGTTCATTTTGGAGGCTTGTTATTGATTGCCACAAAATGTCAAATTACTGTTAAGTATTAAACTTATCTTTCCATGACAACTGTCTTTTAACTGATTTTAATGTGGAAAATGAGGGAGGTCATCAGAATTGACTTGACTTGTGACTTGCTTGACTAATAGCAGGGACTTGACTTGCTTGATTCTCACCACAGCAACTTGGGACTTGGTTAAAGTGATATTCCACTCCTAGATGATAATCCACTCAATATGTACTCACCCTTATGCTGATGTGAAGATGGATGAAGATCTTCAGTTCACAAAACAATCCTGGAGTTTCAGTAGAAAACAGGGTTGCAGCCAATGACAGTGATTGGATTGTTCTGTGAACTGAATATCTTCACCCATCTTCACATCGGCATAAGGGTGAGTACATATTGAATGGATGATCATATAGGAGTGGAATATCGCTTTAAGACGAGACTTGCTTGTGGCTTGCACTTGCAAGTGTGACTTACTCCCACCTCTAGTTTTTGACCAACAGCCTGAACCCCAAAGATATTCAATTTACAATAAAAAAAAACAAAAACAAAAAAAAGAGCAAATCTTGTCATTGGTGAAGTTGTAATCAGCAGATGTCTTGCGTTTTTGTTTGATAAATAACTTATTAAAGATGAATCAAATACTGAAATTGTTAATCAGTTAATTTTCTTTCAAGACTAGTGTAATCTCACAAGATAGGCGGCGGTCAACATGGCCTGCCATCAGAGGTCACTGGAATCATCATGATAAAAGTAACAAAAACAAACAAACGAACAAAGTGTAAAACAAACAAACGTGCAGATTCACACCAGGCTGCTCGGAGATGTGGAGATTCAAACCCGCTTGTAAGGCTTCCTCTCAGAAACAGGAAGCCTTACAAAACAGTGGGGAATGTAGCAACCAGACCATAAAGCCACATACAGTAAGGTGACAAGTGGCTCTCTGCCACACATTCATGGTAGTGTGGGGATCAGCAGTGTGGGGCCAGAAGTACCTCAGTTTTGTCATAAGGTCACAGCTTCTCTGTATGTGCTATGAGGCCCTGGTCAGTGTGAGTTTCGGTGAATCTTCACTCAGCTCAATTTAATTTAGTTGTTTAATCACCAACAGACAAACATGAATGAAACACATCAAAGAAACATAAAAATATTCTTTAATTTCCCTCTTGGTTGTGTGCCAGTGCAAAATTCCAAGCAGCATCTTGAATTAAAGACATAATAAAAAAAAAAACAATCTGCTTGGGTGGGCTGCAACGATTAATTTTAACAATTCAGTTGTTAGGTGACCTTAAGTGGCTTCGGGAGTGTGCACTATAATATTTTTGTAATAAACTTCTTCATTAGTCAGTGGTGGACTATGCATAGAGTAGATCTAGATATTGACATTTATACACCAACAGACCTATTGTTGGGAGATTCCAGTTCAATCAACCACAGAAACTGGATAATGACAGAACAACACAGAGAGTAAGGCAGATGGAGCGCTCAGAGAGAAAATGGGCCCTGTGCTGTGTACCACAGCCACTAAGATGAGTCTTTTTGAACATGTTTTTAAACACGGTCTGAGATTTTACCACATGTCCTAGTTTGGACTCCACCCTGCTCTGCACTCCTTTATTCAGTCTACACTGATGGTTTTCAGTCTGACTGCTTGGCTTCCTTTTCTCTCTGTATGTCTCAGTCTCTCATTACGTTTCTGGCTTTTACTTCCACGTTATTGCTGTCGCTTTGCGTTTCCTCTTTTTTTTCTCTCATTTACGTCTTTCTTTCTAACTTTGACATCACTCTCACACCTCCCTCTGCCTGCCTCCTCTGTGATGTTATTTTTGCTGCCTCTGCTCTTTTGTATGAAACGAGAAAAAAGACACTACACTGAGAAATGTGGGAGAGGTCAAAAAACCCCTTTAATCCACCAAAGCTACATTGTTACAAATGATTATTTAAGCAATACATTCATAGTTTCCACCCCTCTCCCCCACAAAAAACAGAAAAAGAACCCATAATTGAACCCCTACATCTAGCTTTAGGTGTATTTCAGTTTTCCAATGTAGAGCAGGCATCTTCTCCTCTTTGGCACACTGATGTGTGGGCCTAAATGGTTGCCAGACCTATCCACACACTACATTTACACTGGGGCAGTACAAGAGAAAGTAGAACTTTAAGACAGATTAAGACAAATGTCTGAATTTGATCAAGGACATCCCCAAACTGCTGTAAGCTTTCTGGTGCTCTTCCTTGATATAGTGCTAGGGTTGAGGCAGTGGTGTAACTAAGAAACCTCGTTTCATCTGTCAGTATTTAGCATGTGATCACTTGTGACAGTAATGGAGATTCCAAGTGAGATTGGAAGGAATAAACTAAGCTAATGGGCTAGTCAGCTGCCCATAAATACATCGATATTGATCCCTTTCTCTCCTACACATTTTTGCTTTAGTTCGAACTTGTCCCTGTATGGGGACATGAAGCTGGCTCTGTCCAAGGCAGCTGTGATAATTTCAATGCTTAGAACATCAATGCCCTGTTTAGTCAACTAGGGGTGTGACAATAACTGCATTAACATGCTCACCTGATACCTACCAGGGGAAGAACTCATTATGGTCTTTATTTTGAAGGGTCAATCTCACTCATACACCTATGGATCAACACTGCCACATGCAACAAGTCAGGAATATAGCCTCTGATTGGTTGGACGGAAAGCAGAAGCACTTTAAGTTAAAAGGAAAACCAAATGAAAAAAGGCTGTACACATCAGATTCATTATTTAATAAGGGACATTTTTTAAGTCATAATTTTTTCTACTTTTTAAATATAATACAAATGTTGCGGTATACACTTGTTATCATGGTATTATCTTACCTTGAGGTTTTGGTATTGTTGCATCCCTAGTTTTCTGGGTTGAGGTAGAACAGATGAGATCATACATTAGTGGTGTACCTTCCCGCTGAGAGATGCTGTATATTAGCACACTCAAAACAGTCGTGGAAGCCCCTCAATCGGGCTCCATCATTCACCCTCGAGGTCTAGAAAGGGATTCCCTGTTTGTGTCACTTCTGGATTTGTATGACTATGAAAGTGCATCTCAATCATCCAGGTGCTAAAATGTCTTAAAAAGTTTTTGATTTACACATATGAGGAGTTTGGTCTCATGACTAACACAGTTCACATCAGTTTAAGTGTCTTGTGTGTGATTTTGCATACACTTACCAGGCGGATTTCTATCCGCATGACAGTGTTTTCAATCATATCATAGACAGCAGTTCGAAAACTCAAGTGAGATCTGGATTACTATTTCTCCAGACTTCTGGGTCTAATAGATTTGCAGTGATTGTCTGAATGGTGTGATCTAACATGTTTTGTGTTGCTTCACTTTTCTTTAAAAGATCTGTAAGGCATCTTGCAGCTACAATTTCTACATTAAAAGCCTAGGGTTTTTAGTTCCTGATTTGCCGTCATGTTAAAACAAACAGCATAGCCAGTAACATGTTCTGCACTTGACTTGTGACGTCCATGCATGCACATACAGGACTACAGTACAGTGAATAGGCCACCTATGCCCCAGCCAAGCCAGAGAATGATCCTGGGATTGAAATGTGAGCTGGTTTATCCTCTCCCTCTTTTTCTCTCACCCGTTTCTCTATGATGGCCTCAGGGGGAGAGCATGATGGAGTTATTAAGCGTCGCTGAGACTAGAATAGTGACTGGAGGTGGAGGTGGTGGTGGGGTTGTAGTTGAGGAGAGGAAGGTGGAGAGGTAGGAGGAGAGAATTAGCACAAAAGAAAAGAGGAATTAGGGATCAGGGATGGGAGGAAAATGGAAGAGTAAGGGAGTTCAGGACATAGGACTTAGGAATGAAGGAGGTGAGAGACATTACATGAGTGAGTGAGAATCAATCCACCCCTCTCTGCTCATTGAAGCCCCTACGGCCAGACAGGACAGGCAGAGGTCAGCATGAGGTAGAGGAGGAGGAGGTGGGGAGAGAAAACGAACGAGAGAAGGGGCGCAGAGAGAGACGGAGAGGGAGGGGTGTGCGTGAGATGGGGGCGCTAATGTGAACCAGCTGTAGAAACCTGACACCTCGAGAGTGGGTTAGAAATGAGAGGTGGAGGAGTGAGAGAAAGAGAGGGAAAGAAGGGCTGCAGGAAATTGCAGAGAGTAAGAGAAGGATGGAGAAAGGAGGAGGGAAAAAAAGTCCTCATGGAGCAAAACAAAGAATCCCATAGATGAATTTGGCAGTAGAAACCCTCTTGACTGAGCTGTTCATGAAAGTAGATCTGTAATCGCATATCACATATATTCATACACATGTGTCAACCTATCACATATACTTTATGCATGTACTCATTTTTACACACAGGCTTAGCTTTTCACCTTTTCTCACACTCACGACAAAGGGAGTGACCTGCCTAACATGGACCAAGCTCCTCTCCTAGCAGATAACACATAATGAGCACCTCTCAGAGAACTGCTTAAAAAGATGCCTTTGTCTTATGCTCGGTGTCAGACACCTGCAGACTGTTTACCACTCTGTATCTGTTCTGATCCTTTCTGCAGAAAGTAAACCTTTTCCAAAGACATTTCTTTGTCTGACTCCTTATTCTCGGATTTCCACCACACTGTGTCTGAAGGTGTCCGCGTGCATTCATCTGCGTGCAATTCTTGTATGTTTATGTAAATTTGTCAGAAGAATCACACTGCTTCCTGTGTTGCATTCAGCAACGGACGAGCGTGTTAGGTTATCTCTTCCTCAGTGAGACACCACTCCCTGACATTAATGTGAATCATGCACAGCCTTGTCTGTTTGCCTCAGGCTTGAGTGATACAGCCAGAGGCTAATAATGAGCTCTCTCTGTGCCAGTGAAACCTGATGGACAGGGTGGTATCGTTTCCTGACGCCATGGCATGTGCTTCTGTCAACACTGGTTAGGTAGCAGCTATTTAATTTAATGAAGGTTACAGTGCGTCTTCCCCGCTAGTACTTTGGAATTTTCACAAAAACTCAAATTAGTACATAATTAATTAAAGAGTGGTATAGAGTTGTCACAGACCTCTACAGTAGGCCTATATCGTAATACCTTTTTTATTTTTTCCTTCCACATTGGGGTTATTACAGTTAAAGCTAAAACAAGGAGCTTTTAACTTTATGAAACGGTCTCAATTTATTACTGATGCCTCTATATGACATACATAAGCAAACAAAGACCATCCTTGAAAATACTGGCCATTTCCATATAGGCCTTGTTATTCTTAATGCCTGCCTCCTGGTTGGATTTTCCTTGAAATCAGATGAAATGAGCCTGTGTTTACATTTTCCCAGGTAAACTTACAGTGAGTAGTACATAAGCCAGTTAAAATGAAGCAGAAGGAGTTTTTTCTTTAGATAATTTTATTTTTGATGTTATATTTTGTTGTTATTACGGTGGAAACACTACCGATATTGTCCACAGTGGCCTCTCAACATCAACAGAATATAAAATGTCCTTGTAGTAGCTTTAACTAAACCAATGCCAAACTAAAAGCTTAACTAAAACCAAAATAACTGACTTTTAACTTTAAAAAAAAAGAAAAACTAACTGAAACAATATTGTGTAATCAAATAATTCAAATGTTCAAACATTACAACAAAGCAACAGGTTTCAAGTTTCCTCTCTCTCACTGAACTGGCTATACTTGTCATTGAAAATGCATCTCATATTCCTCATAGTTTTAACAGTGAAAATGTGTGAAATGTTCCCAGTGAAACATAAACCTGGCATTAACCTGGACACGGTGTTCTTTGTGTGACAGCCTGCTAATGTGATGTATGTCACAGGGCAGAGGGCCTTGTCATTACTCCTCGAGAGGGGGCGGAGAGGTCGTCCAGGAGAAAAAAAGAGCAGTCCTAATTCCCAGGACGGCTGGCTTGTTGTGATATCATGGCCGAGCAAGCTGTGTTTGTGTTTGGAGTGGGGAGGGACATCTTTGTGTTTGTGTATTTATGTGTGTGTGTGTTTGTGTATAGGCCATGTGTTTTGGGGGTGTGTAGGGGGTTGCACTGCAGACATGCTGATACAGAGACGGAGCCGGGGAAGAGTGACCATGTCTAATATGACTGAGATGAGGTTAGGAGGTCTCTCTGTTCTTTGAAGGCCGCACATCAAGAATCTTCCATTTGGTTTATCTGTTTACCAGTATGAAGATTTTTAGAGAAGATTTTAGTGAGATGAACTATAGATTTAAAAGGTATTTGATATTCTATGTTTTTCTTGCTGTCATAAAATCCCACAAAGAGACCAAAACTAGTAATGGCGTTTTTCAGGTCAAAAATGTGTACTTTAATGTTTAAAGAAGGCTTACAATTAATTGTTTAGTCTAAAAAATCTTTAATTGTAATGAAAAATGCTGTGAAAAAACAGCGTTATAATGAAGTACTGTAGTGCTGCAGGGATGTCTTGGCCTACAAATCTTGTTCTACAGATATGAGTAAACATTTGTTTGGTATAGGCCCCAACAAATTTGAACTTTTTTTCAGTTAAAATGAAAATTGTGATGCAAAAATGATCATTCCCACTAATCATGAATCATATCACAATTCACAACTGTCAAAACAGTCATGATTTTTTTTTACTATATCGCACAGCCCTAGTTAGGCTACATAAAAACAGAGGCTATTGCTCAATATCATGGTGTCAATTCAAGTAAGTGTTTTTGTTGATTTGTGTCCATGTCAATGCATTTGATATACTTAATATTTTGTGAACCAAATATCTTTGTCAGAGTGGGAATTTGTTGACAGATGTTGTTTGTCATATTTGAAGAGACACAGAGTGACTCAGACGTCTAGCACATGTGATTGATCTGTGAGACTTCTGCCTGGCATGATTCACAAGTCTACTTTCCCATGCGCTCATAACCTAATATCTTCAAGCTGCTTTGGGGTGGAGTGGCCAATAATAAATAAATGTTAGTAAGTGTGAGACTGGCTTTCAAATCATTCTGATCTCCACTGTTTCATCTCAGTTTTATATGGCTCTTAACATCGATCTCTTATTTCTCCCTTGTATGTTTTTACTTGCTAGAAGTCTGCTTATTGTGAAGTAAGCATCAAATTTTTCACTTGGAATGGTTATGAAAGATGGTGTTAATTTGTCTTTGTATGTATGTGTTAGTTACTGTGTCTCTGCACTTCTATTATGTTACCTGAGCCCCTCTAGGGAGGCAGGTTTAGAGGCCTTTGTAAGAGGCAGCAGGTCGCTCTGTCGCCCACAGTCCCCAGACAGTGTGACTGCCATGTGCCATGCTCACACACACACACACACACACACACACACACACACACACTGCAGGAGACGGCTGATCAAAATGGCATACACAGGAAATTACCTGACTAATACCATTTTTGCTCAGTAACAAAATAACACCTCTGACCAAATACTGTCACACATAGAGAAGTGGTGAGTGAAAGTGGGAGGGACTGCAAAAAAACAGAGGAATAGAAAGTGGCAAAGGGATCATTGTCTCTTATGAGATCCCTAGTGGACATATTGCGTAATATTGTAATTTCCTCAGTGCTCGGCATGTGGCTGAATCACTTTACTGAAAAGAAGAAAAAAAAGAAAAAAAGAGATACCGAAAGGACGGGGTGATGAATATGCAGAGGAAAAAAGGGGTCACAGAACCAGACACAGACACAATTTGTAGATCAAATGTGGTGAAAACAGGATAGAAAAGTCTTCTAGTCATACAACATATACTTTTTTGTGAGCAACTTCAATTTGTCAAGAAATATTCCTTACCTATACTGTTGACACATTTATGTAGGTTATGGCATTGTTTATTTGTTGACAGAAGAATTATTCATCTATTACATTGCCAGAGTAATCGCTGGTGCTTTCCACTTGTTTTTAGTTTCTGCCAGGCTTCTTCAGTCAACAACTTCCAGATGAGTCCATCTCACATCCTTCCACTTTTTAGCTTCTTCTTTGCCATATCTGACCCTGGTTTAACCCCTCAGCCAAGCTCAGCTTCCCCCTTTTCTCTCACAGTATTTACGTGTTTACAGCTCAGGGTTTAGAGAAGTTTGTATCTGCAAGTATTCGTGGTTCAATTCTGGTCTTATCTTAACAGCATGTCAAAATGTCCTTAAGCAAGACACAATACCCCAACTTCTTCTGGCTGGTTTACTGGTTGGAGGAATAACTAGTTTCTATTCATGCACAACCACACTTTTTGCTAATACTCCTACTTAGGGATGTGGTTCTCCACATACCATTGTTTAGATCACCGTATATCAGTGCAAGACTGTATGTTAGACAGTAGTGTTTACCTGAACTGGTACATTTGCGTCTTTGATGTCTGTGTGTACTATAGTTACTCTCGACTGTCAGTGCTGTTGTCTGATGTGGTGCGTTACATGCACTGACTGAAACTTACTCTTTTGTTTTGTTTGTTTGCCTCTCTGTCAAGCACAGACACACTATACACACACTATATGTCTTTTTGGTCTCCTCATCTTTCAGCTGTATTGTTTGTATTGAGGGGTGATTAGGTTTAAATCCTTGTTTGTGCCTTTGCATGCTCCATCATTGATTTCTTTGTTTTTGTTGTGTGTCCAGGTGTGCACCAGGCTTTCTGGGTGAGTACTGCCACCACAAGGATCCCTGTCAACCTGGCTACTGCCTGAATGGAGGGAACTGCTCTGTGTCTATGTTAGCTGGTGTACCTGTACCAGGCAGCGCCACCTGCACCTGCCCTCTCGGCTTCACTGGGCAGCACTGCCAAACTCCCCAGAACTCCACGTGTTACCCCAACAACCCCTGTGCCAACAGAGGTGTCTGCACCCTGCTGTCCCTCGAGAAGTACAAATGCGAGTGTGCCAGAGGATGGACAGGTGAGATACTTGTTTGATTACTTCACAGGAGTTTTTGTTTTTTATTTCACAGTTGTTTTGGCAAAGTAAATGTCTATTTCCCATGACAGTAAATTCCCTTTGAATTGAATTAAATGAATTACTTAGAAACTTCCTGAATGCAAACACACTTTGTAACACGAAATATTGACAAGCATAGCTCTTTTTTTGATTGCTCCCTAACCACACTTAAGCAATTTTCTCTTGAATTTCTGCACTTACTGATGAAATGAAAACCGTGAAATGATGAAATAACTATGATTACATGTTTTTAGAGAGTGCCAAACAGTAAGTAAATCTAATTTGTGCTGAATATATCACGGGATAATTTCCAACACGTGATGAGAAGTGTTTTAAATCAGAGTTTCTAAATTTTTCCTGAGCAGACCCCTCATGTATGTCCCTTGGAATAATTTGACATAGCCATTCTTTGACACTTTTACTCAGTTATGTGAAAGAACAGCACAAGTGAAATATATTAGAAAAATTAGACATATATTTTGATTACATGCCTAATATGTATTACATATTTGTTTATATGACACGTAATTATATATATTCAAAACTGCACCATTTCAACACAGAATACCCGTAACATGCTGTACATATACACACATCATCAACTTATAGTGCATGCATAAAATAAAATGCAGATTCTGATTATTTTAGATAATGTACAATAGAAATAGAACATATATACAAAATATAGGCATAATAAAAAAACATACATATACAAATATTTTATATCTAAAAATTTAATTCTTATGAAAATTATGAATCATTTTGTTTAAAAAAATGATATGATGATTGAACTTAATTCATCTGAAAAGTTCTCAAAGACCCCCTGGCAGATTGATACAGACCCCTGTGGGTCTCCAGACCCCTATTTGAGGACCACTGTTTTAGATCACCACAAACACATACCTGTCATTGCATACTGCTTTTTCTGTAGTATCTAAGCCATAATTCTCCATAGATGTCACATTGATAAGTGGCAGTGGTAGCCAAAGCACTGATGCTCATCTCTTATCCTTGTCCCCTTCATTCCCAGGACCGAGGTGTGAGCATGAGGACAGCTGTCTATCTAGTCCCTGTGCCAATGGTGGAATATGCAGCTCTCTGACTGGTGGAAGCTACACATGTTCCTGTCCTCCTGGCTACACAGGTCCACGCTGCCTTAATGACACAAATGAATGTGCTGCCACACCCTCTATATGCCAGAACGAAGGATTGTGCCTCAACACCCCTGGCTCCTACAAGTGAGAATCTAGTTTTTAATAACCAAATGTGAAATATGACACTATCTGGAAGATTACTTGAAATACTAGTAAAAATGTTTGTTTTTTTTGTTAATAAATAACAAAGCTTTTCTGTCAAGAACTGATATTCATGAAATGGACTCATTGCTACAGGTGTATCTGTACCCCGGGGTTTACTGGCAGACACTGTGAAAGCTCTTACATCCCTTGTTCACCTTCACCATGCCTAAATGGAGGCACCTGCCACCAGAACTCTGAAACCAGCTACTCCTGCCACTGCCTTCCAGGTAGGAGGAGGATTCAAATTCTGATATGGCTAGACTTTTGATACTCCTTTTTTTTCTAGCTGAACATGAACTAGAGAAAGCCTAAGCTAATACTGTGTCTAAAAAGTTGTCCATCCACCACACACCAATGCAGATATGGACAGTTTTGTTGCTGGTGAGAAAGAAATAGGGAAAGCAAGAAGGAACTGAACTAGAAATAGAAATAGAATAGAAATAGAAATTAAAGAGAAGAAAATTGAATGTAGGAAGAGAAAAATAGTGACTGTAACTCGTATTTATCTATAAATGAATGTAGTTTCTTGAGTTTCTGTATTGTTACATTATGTTGTTTGACGTGCAAACAGTCTGATCCTGTTGGCTGTGTTGTTTTACACACACTGTACTGTCAGTCTGCTACAGTTGGAAAGTAGTCACAACAAACACACGCACACAGCTGCTGTTGATACACTACCAGGCCATGTCTTAATACGTATTTACACCAGAGAATATCATACCACGGCTTACGTATTTGAGTGAATGCTGTCCCCAGTGGACACATCATTAAAATAATGAACAATCCCTTAATAGATGAATGTCTCTTTTCTTTCATTTCTTCCAGGATTCAATGGGACTAACTGTGAGAACAACATCGATGACTGCCCTGGTCATCAGTGTGCAAATGGGGGAACCTGCATGGATGGAGTCAACACCTACAACTGCCAGTGTCCTCCAGAGTGGACTGGTAAGGGATTTGTGTGTGAGATTCTTTGTTCATTTGTGACTGCTCTACTTGTGTTTGTTCGCTCCGGTTTGCTGCAATGTCATGTACAGTGTGTGCCTCAGTGCCTTAAATCCATGAAAGATATTAGGGGTTTTCCTCATGTGGCTGAAGATAAGCTAGAACATGTTGAAACAACGCATTAAAATAGCATTATTGTTTCAGACGTGTGTACTTATTGGGCATTCAGCTGTGGCTTAAAACAACTCCAGGGGCTGTGTTGATGGCGATGTGTTATTTAAGGTATCTGTGGTACATGAAATAGGGGCCAGGAAATCCAGTTGGAGTGACGGATCTGAGACTTTGAAGGCTTATTAGGTGCCAAAACACTGCACAGTGATTTATAATACTCTGGCACAGTATTTCACAACTCTGGAATGTTTTCACAGCGGTAATTTTTCTATTTTCTGTCACAGTGATCACAAGGCAAACAGTAGAAATAAGCCACACACATTTCAAAGTAATCTATCTGGAATTTGATTTTTGATTATTTGATTTATCACTGTTGCGTTTTGCCGGATGGCGTCACACTGCGGCCCCGTAGAAGTTTAGCCATGTTCAACTTTTTAGCTGGATGACGAAGCAGAAGCTTTTAGCATGGGCAACCTCAACTAAAGTCAGCTTGAACACAGCATTAGGAATATTTTATATGTATTATGCTAGAAACAGTCTTAAAAAGTATTCTGTATTTTTGTTGTGTTTAAAAAAGCTGTGTGATGAGTAAGTTTTGCAGAATATTCTATCATGTTTCACATTTTAAAATGAAATCCGCAGGAGATTGTTTGCATCTGTACATTTTTACTTTCTACACATTCTAGCTATATCACTATGAAATAGCTTGTCTATTTTCAAGTGTTCAGGTGTAGCAGTGAGGTGGAATAAAATGTCTGAGCTCTGATCACTGATAATAACTTACATCCTTTTATGTCATCTGTTTTGACATTATACTTCCTACCATTCTTCTGTACTCTTTCTTCATACAGAGGCCTATGCTTCACACAAGGCGTGTTTGTGCTAACACACTTGTGTTGCATACGCATGCTTTCCGTTTAAAAAGCAAACATGCATACATCAGCTTCCTTGGGCCTATCTGAGTTTATGTACAGTAGCACTAATCCAATCAGGACAAAGTCAATGTGATGCTGAGGCAGGGTTTTTATGTCCACCATAGATAAATAATGTTGTCATACTGATCATTTTCCATGCCTGCAAATAATAGAGCTTTCTAAATAAGATGGTAAACACCTAAAACAAATTAAATATGGATTTTAAATTTTCTTTCTCTACCAGAAACCCACGAGTTTACACCTTGAGTTATGATGTAACTTAATTTTTTTCCCTTCTCTTCATGTCCACCATCCTGCCACAGGTCAGCACTGTACAGAGGATGTCAACGAGTGTCGCCTGCAGCCAAACACTTGCCAGAACGGAGGCACCTGCAGCAACCTGATTGGCAGCTACGTCTGTGTGTGTGTTAATGGCTGGAGTGGACCCGACTGCTCTGAAAACATTGATGACTGTGCTACAGCGGCCTGCAGCCCAGGCTCCACGTGCATCGACCGTGTTGCATCTTTTGTCTGCCTCTGCCCCCATGGGAAGACAGGTAGGCCAGTAATGAGAAACCACATACAGACATTTTTTATGACAAACGCTAAAATGCATTTGGCTAATAACTGCAAAACAGCTATAATGTAATAAAAGACAAATCAGAAATGTTGTGAGTCACTGCTATAGCTTAATACTGCTTGTAAGATATTGTATTATTGTTAACAACTATGAAAAGTAAAGCAAAAACACATGGATTTGGATTGAGCCTTGACTTAATTAACCTCTTCCTAATAGCAAATTTCCATTAGTTTGCTTTTCTCTAAACAGGACATAACATTATATTGGATATTTTTCAGGATCTTTTATTGAAATCTTTTACTCATTCCTTGTCAACATGGGGTCGTTTTCAGGTCTGCTCTGCCATAGAGATGACGCCTGTATCAGTAACCCCTGTAGAGAGGGCTCTCAGTGTGACACCAACCCCATCAGTGGCATGTTCAACTGTAACTGTCCACCTGGATACGTAGGCAGCACCTGCAACATTGACAGAGATGAATGCAGCATTGGTGAGAAAGACAGTTGTAAATGCACATAACATTTATTTCTAACAGGCTTCTGTTTTGCTCAGTTATGCCTCTTTCCCCTTCCTCATCAGGTACCAACCCTTGTGAGCATGGTGGTCAGTGTGTGAACACTGATGGCTCCTTCACCTGTAACTGTGTCAGGGGTTATGCTGGGCCGCGCTGTGAACAAGATGTCAACGAATGCGCTTCAAACCCCTGCCAGAATGATGGCACGTGTCTGGATCGCATTGGGGACTACACCTGCATCTGCATGCCTGGTACGTTTTTGAGAAATTATAAATTACCTTACTTGTTGACCACTCTTATCAGTCATTCTTATCCAGATCCAGATCTTCAGCAAAGTGCAGCATTTGAAATGGTCTTTTGCAGTCTGGAAAAGGTACAATGGATAATAGCTTGGATAACTCAAACAAGGCTGTGCAATCATCTGAGAAAATTGTCTTGTATTTTGGGCCATGGCCTAATTATTATCATTAAAATTTGTTACCATTTTTTCCCCTGCAAATAAGACTTAACACAACCTCATTGGTGGAGTTAACAACAGCCTACTGGGGCAGCTGACACTACTAGTTTAATGAAACTACACTGTTTAGAAATGGCAAAGGAATAGGACTGAAGTCTTTGTAACTTTTGAGAAAAGATATAAAAACTTGTTTCTCATCACATGTGCAGGATTCGAGGGGACTCACTGTGAGATAGAGGTGAATGAATGCCTCAGCTCCCCCTGTCTAAACCAGGGTAAATGCCTGGACCAGGTCAGCCGCTTTGTCTGCGAGTGCCCGGCAGGTTGGTACACATGTAGCTATGTTATTTATGTGTTTTTCTTTTTGATTTCCATCAATTCAAAGTGAAAATGAATTGGTTTATGTAGTCCCACCAGTTTTAAACTATTTATTAATGAATGGGTTTATCATCACATTCATAATGATGTTCTTTTCTCTGTTTTCAGGCTTCAGTGGTGAGATGTGCCAGATAGACATAGATGAGTGTTCCAGCACACCCTGTTTAAATGGGGCCAAGTGTATCGACCGGCCCAATGGATATGATTGTGAATGTGCTGAAGGTAAAAGAAATAACCAAATGTTAAGTTGAAATTATAGCAACATTGTCCTTCTAATTTTTGGGGTCTGCACTGGTATTGTGCAAAAAAACCAAAAAAACAAGGGAAACTTTAGACTGTATCACCTGATTTGACCCAGAAAATAATCTGGAATAGTCACATGATGCAACAGCCTTTGTTGTTTTTGTAAGAAGAAATGTCCTCCCCCAGGCTTCACTGGTCTACTTTGTGAGGAAAACATCAACGACTGTGTACCAGAGCCTTGCCACCATGGTAAATGTAAAGATGGCATCGCCACCTTCTCCTGTGAGTGCTATCCTGGATACACAGGCTCCATCTGTAATATCCAGGTCCAAGAGTGCTACAGCAACCCTTGTCAGAATCGAGGACGCTGTGTCGACCTGGTCAATGCCTACCAGTGTAACTGCCCACAGGGAACCACAGGTTGGTACTTGGTGTGCGAAATGTTTATTGTGAGATAAGTTAAGTCTAATTCATTCTTCATAGAAATAATGTCATTTGACATATTTCTCATAAATGATGCAAGCAGTTGTAAAACTGTGATTTGATGTTTGGGGACAGCATACAGATGAACATAACCATCATAATGGATAATGTGCTTATTCATCAGTCTCCCATCTGCCTGACAAGCCTGTGTTCCATAGCCTAGTTCGAGGGGTGTTCAGCAATTTTCTCTTCCAAGATAGTGTGTGCTGCTGCTTCCTTTAGACAAAGCTCTGCTCTGCTTGATTTGACTGCTATAGGAACCATACAGACTGAACTATTAACACAAAACAATGCATAAGTTGTAGTTCCTTCGACATTTTTTCACTGCTCCACCTAATCTTATTTTGAAAGAATCTAAATCTGAGCCATTCTAAAGAAGAGTTTTCTCCTAATTGAGTCCTCTGGCCCCTTAAAAAGCTTGTGTTGAGATAACAACTCGAGTTGAATGTAAAGACCTCCACCCGACACATCTACAGCTTCCTGTATAGCTTTCGATGCACTGTAAAGTGTAGAGCACTCTACATGTGTGCACGCATGTGTCACAAGTCTGGTTTGAGCAGTGCTACCCTGTGTTGCTCTGTGGATTAGCAGGCTCAGTTCAGTGTGTTGTACCAGCCAGAGCCTTGTACTGAAGTCTGTACTGTCCTCATTTACCAAAACTGGTGTCAGATCACCCTGTCAGGTCTCACTTTCTAGTTTCATGCCCCGACTTCCCCTCTTCTGACGTTGCATGTTCTCTCTCTGTCAAGTCTTCTCTTTGTGTCTCCCTCCCTCTTTATATTTCTTTTGTCTTGCTGTTCTCTTCTCCCTCTCTAACAGCTGTGCCTCTGTTGTTATTCTCATTAGTTCTCTGACTTATTGTCATACTCAGTTGTAGCAGGCCTCTGGTGTACGAAGTTTTTAACATTTCTTACTTACTGCTAAACTCCACTTTTATGGAGTCTTACTCCCTCTGGTGGTGAATGAGTTAACTGTCACATTTTGTAAGAGCTACTCAATCTGCTTCATCTTTAATGCAGCTTCTCACTTAGTTTAACCTTCAACCAAATCTCAGCAAACATACAGTCAGATAAAATGATAAATTATATAACCTGACTGTTGTTTTCTATATAAGTTTGTGTTTTTTCTACTCAGGGGTGAATTGTGAGATCAACGAAGATGACTGTGCCAGCAACCCCTGCGAGTATGGAGAGTGCCAGGATGGCATTAATGAGTACAAATGTGTGTGCACCCCAGGATATACAGGTATGTTTTGCTGCAAGATATCCCATTAAAGTCAATGTGATAACAGCATAAAACATTGCAAAGTTAATGAGATAGGATAAAATGACCAAAGATTTATAGCACTGCAACCTGTGATTTGGATCTTGCCACTGAAATCAACACAGTAATCCAGTGAGTGCTTCTGATACATCTAATTCCGTCTGAATTGCTCTCTGGTAGGAGAGAAGTGTGATGTGGAGATCAACGAGTGTAACTCAAACCCATGTATGAGTGGGGGAACATGCATTGACAAAGTCAACGGGTTCCAGTGCCTGTGCCCACCCAGCACCCACGGTCCTCTGTGCCTGTCTGGGACGGACCACTGTGCTCCTCAGCCTTGTGTGCATGGCGAATGTAATGAACAACAACATGGGTATGTTAATCTTCTACTGCTACTCATGCTCTGACAATAACGAATCTTGAATTCAAGCATCGGATTAGATAAAGGCTCCCTGACATTAGAAAACAGAAAAATAAATAACAAAGAAAACAATATACAATTCTAAAAATATAGATTTATATAAGAGTATGAAATGTTTAAAAGTGCGGCAGTATTCAGAGAAACATTGTTTGCAAATTATATATAAATCATTATAAATATGAGCAGCATACTCTTACATAATAGTACAATGGAGAGTTCAGTCAGTGAAGGTACAGTGTATGTGTTGTAGTGTGTGTAGTATTATTGGGAATTTAAAAGAACTATAATGTAAAGCAACAGTTGGGCCAAGAGCCAAATTATTTTTCTCATGTGTTTTTATTTAATAGTTCTTCCCTTTATTCAGTTGCCCAGCTTTCCTTGCTTTCCAGATTTGCCCCTGCACAGCATAAAACCCTGCAGTATATGCATATATGAAGTAATAGCCAGGCTCAAACTGCTGGAATTGATGCTGGAGACAGCCTGCTGTTATTGTTAGTATGTTGCCAATTTCACATTTTAAACTCTGCATGCCTCTCTTTTGTGTAAAGGTACCATTGTGAGTGTGAACCTGGCTGGGAGGGACAACACTGTGACCAGCCAAAGGACGAGTGCCAGCCCAGTCCGTGCCAAAATGGTGGCTCCTGTGTAGACCGACACAATGGCTACACCTGTCAGTGCCAGCCTGGATTTAGAGGTAATAATTTTTAATAAGTCAGCAAATGTATTACTTAACAATCAAAAGAAGAAACGGCATCAAATCCCTCCTCCTCTCTTCTTAGGTGTGAACTGTGAGAAGAACATAGATGAGTGTGTGTCTGGGCCCTGTCTGAACCAAGGCATTTGTATAGATGGAGTCAACAGTTACACCTGCCAGTGTAGTCCGCCATACACAGGTCAGTGATATCGCATTTTCACCACATCAGCATCCACTTGTTAACATGTTATAGCAGCCACTGTAGTGGCCACCTGAATATCATTTTAACAAAGACTTTCAGTCACTTGTTTTTTTATCATCATTGACTTTGTGTGCAATGTGAAAACAGGTAAACACTGTGAGGTGGAACAGGTTCCTTGTGCTTCGCATCCATGTGAGAAGGGAGGAGTGTGTCGTCCATCTGCAGACTACACCTCTTACACCTGTCGATGTCCTGCTGGTTGGCAAGGTATCTGCAAAATATTGTGTTCTTATACTGTATGTCTGTCTGAATTTGTGTGAGAGATGCAGGGAAGCTATGAGACCGTGTGACTGAGAGCAAAGTCATTATCTATTATTATGTTTTGCTGTTAGATTGATTCTGTGCTAATATTTGTTTGTTTGTGTAGGTACACGCTGCAGAGAGGATGTGAATGAATGCAAAAAGAATCCTTGCAAAAATGGTGGTCGTTGCATAAACAGCCAAGGCAGCTACACATGTAAATGTCAGCCTGGATACAGTGGACACAACTGTCAGACAGACATCGATGACTGCTCACCCAGTGAGTTTCACTTCAGCTAATTCAGTTACTTATCAGTGGCGGTACACACTCAATGATTCCTGCACTCCTGTGCTCATGACAGCTGTGTATAAAAATTATGCCTATTATATTTGATGTATCATCGGAGACTGAAGATATCCCAGTAGAAAGCAGCACAGAAAATCCCCAGATATTGTGTTACACTTGGGTCTAAGCCTTTACACAATATAAAAAACAAAACCTGTTAAAACGGGGGAAGACGCTTCCACAGAATCTGTATTTTTGTTTTATTTATTTTATTTTTCTTATGACTTCAGCCACGCTATTGGCGGATTACTCATTGATAACACTGACTGCTACAAATATTTAAATAAAATGCCTGTTCATGGACAGCCTCTCTTCCCTCTCTCTTCCCCCCTCTGTAGACCCATGTCTGAATGGAGGCTCCTGTGTAGACGATGTTGGGAGCTTTTCCTGCAACTGCCTCGCGGGTTTTGAAGGGGATCGTTGTGAGATTGAGATAGACGAGTGTGCCAGCCTGCCCTGCAGGAATGGTGCCATCTGCCGGGACTACGTCAACAGCTTTGTGTGCGAGTGCCAACCAGGCTTTGATGGATTCCAGTGTGACAACAACATCCTTGAATGTACTGAGAGGTGAGCCATAAAACTAGCATTTTATTATCAGGCTTAATCGTTCTCTTCTGCAATTAATTCTTCCAGGATGATTTCTTCTCCATCTCCTGCAATGTCTGAAAAAGCTGAACTTCAAGACTTTTTTAGACTGGCCTCTACTGTACCTTTAAAGTATGTTTCAGCACTCCAGACAGAGTGATAGATTAACCACTTCTTTCTTTATCTACTTCCCTCCAGCTCCTGTCTGAATAATGGGACTTGCATTGATGACATCAACAGCTTCACATGCCGTTGCCGTCCTGGTTTTTACGGGACGTTCTGTGAGTACGAGCAGAATGAGTGCGACTCTCAGCCCTGTAAGAATGGAGGCACCTGCACTGATGGCCTGGGCACCTACCGCTGCACCTGCCCCGTAGGATACAATGGACAGAACTGCCAGGTAGTGTGTCTGAGTGTCACTCCAAGTGTCAGTTTCTGGTAAAAAGCCATTTAACAACAATTGAAGTATTCAGGGTCTAAGTATAGAGAGAGTTGTTTTCTGTACAGATTTTAAAGCCCATTCAGGCAAATTTGTGATTTCTGTGATTTTTGGTCTATATAAGTACAAATTAACCAAAGTAGAAGAAATGGTTGCACACGGTATGGTTGATCTTGATTAATTTGGTTCAGTTATATGCATCCAACTGAAAATATCTTAAGTCATTAAGATGACGGTTTAGGATGTGGTTTAGTTCATTCCCTCTGTGTAACATTTATAGCCAACATTAACTCTTTCCTTTTTTATCTGCAGAACTATGTGAACCTGTGCAGCCAGGTGCGCTGTCACAATGGCGGCTCCTGCTCTCAGACAGCAGCAACCTCCTGGACCTGCCACTGTGCAAATGGATGGACAGGACTTTACTGTGACGTCCCTAACAGGTCCTGCCAGGACACTGCTGCCATTAATGGTGAGGAACTACTTCATGTTTTGTTTATAACTAGAAGGCACGCAGATATCATTCCCAGTGCAGTAATGATGAATTTCTGTTAGATGGCAAATAGATGAACACAAGAAAAAAGTTGCATCACAGCTAAACAAACATTTAACTGATGTTCACGTGTAGCCTGACAAAGCTAATTTTAATTCACTTTGTTCACCTCCTTTACCAAATTACTGCAGGTCTAGAAGTGGAAAGTGTGTGTAAGAACGGCGGGCGCTGCGTGAATGTGGGTAATTCCCACAAGTGTGACTGCCAGCCAGGATACACAGGCAGCTACTGCACAGAGATGGTCGATGAGTGCAAGTCAAACCCTTGTCGCAATGGCGCTACGTGCAAGGACTATCAGGGCACATATGAGTGTATAGTAAGTACAATCTCAGCTGTTTGTGAATGGATTTGTTTGTAGTGTTCATTGTTTTATAGCCTGTATTTCCATATTTTGTATTAAATGCACAGAAGCAGCAATACTCCTAAAACACACAAAACATCTGTCCTCTTGTCTCATTGCACCAGTGTAAACCAGGCTTCCAGGGGGTGAACTGTGAGTATGATGTTGATGAATGCCATTCTAAACCCTGCCTCCATGGAGGAACTTGCATCAACCTCATCAACCGATTCACCTGTGTCTGCCCACCTGGAACACATGGTAAGTGTGTATGTTGCATATGTACATGAATACACACACAGGAGGATAAAGTTAAAAACTGCCCTTTAAAGAGTCATTAGGCAACTTTGAGCCTCTTGCTGTGAATTAGCAAAAACTTTAAATAGATAGTTTGGATTATTTGATGTCTGCTTGTATGAGGTGCTTATTAACTACAGTCGATGAAAAACTTCTGTGGTAAAAATGTTGGATATTTGGTGTATTTTGTATAAAAATCAAACAACTGTTATATATTAATATCATTACCCTGGGATGTCTCTGTAAATAATATTAAGACATCATAAAATGCTCCCTTGAAAAGTATTTTTACTTTACGTGATGCATACATTGACACCTGTCTGGTCTCTGCTCCGTAGGGCTCCAGTGTGAAGTGAATGTAGATGACTGTGCCCCCAAACCAGACTCCTGGCAACCTCGTTGTCGCAATGGGGGACAGTGTGTGGATGGTGTGGGCCGTTACACATGCTCCTGCCCTCCAGGATACGTTGGAGAACACTGTGAGGGGGATCTCAACGAATGCCTGTCTGAGCCCTGCCACACTCCCGGCAGCCTCGATTGTGTGCAGCTGATCAACGATTACCAGTGTCGCTGTCGCCTTGGATACACGGGTACATATTTATTAGCTGCTCAAAGAGCACTAAAGAACACAATATTTAGCCATTTTGTATGTTAGAAGCACAGCAAGGCATTAGTATTTCTGTGTCATATGTCAGTTGTTAATTTCTTTTCCTGTATAACTTTCTCTCTTTCCCCTGCCTTGTTTCTGCAGGTCGTCATTGTGAGTCCATGGTGGATCTGTGTCTGTCTAAGCCCTGCCACAATAGTGGCGTCTGCTCCATGAACATGACCTCAGTACATGGCTACACCTGCTCCTGCTTACCTGTAAGTTTCTTAAATGTCTGTCATCATAAGATTACATGGTTTTAAGCAGTTTGTCGCATTTTATGCTCACGTCCTGAACAGAACATTTTCTATTAATTTCTGCAAACAGGCTTTACAATGCCGTTTTTCCATGCCCTGTAGTAATTTGATTATAAGCTAATATTATGCTTTAAGAGTGCTGTGCTCATCAGTCTCTTAAACTATCGGCATGCCGTGTGTGTGCATAGTTTTGCTTTTTGCCCTGTGTTTTGATTTTTGCGCATATGCCACAAAGTTCACAGCGTGAACAGGATGCAAAGTGGTTTGTCAAAGTCAGGGTCGTGGCTGGCTGCAGTGCAAGAAAACAAAATGAAAACAGAACTATGGTTCTCTTAAGTCTCAATGACCAGGAAGGCAGCACTCATCAAGAATGAAATAGTATTACTCTTTTGACAGGACTGTCAGAGATTGTGTTACAATTTGTCAACACAAAAAACAATCAATAACAGTGATGCTCCTCCATTTTCCTGATATATTCCAGCCCCCAGGGCTGAAGCCAATATACAGTAGAAGTGCCAGGAACAGTTCCTTGAATGTCCACTAGAGGCTAGCTCCAAAAAATACCCATATATGCCCATATTAAAATGCTCAACTTAACAACAGAACTTAAAGTGTTTACAGGCTGGTACAAAGAAGGATTTTGGCCTCTATAGCAAATTTCCTTGTTCATGACAACTGCAAAGGGGGTGATTTTTTTAATAACTCACCTATTTAAATTATATTAATGCTTAAAATTATTCATAATCCAGGGTGTGCCCGCTTTGAGAGAGTGCCGCCACAGATAGCTAGCCTCTAGGTAGCTAGTTCATTCAGCTGCCTTACCTCCACTCACACTGCACTTCATTGCCTGTTTTTGAATTAGCTGCGAGTTGGCCAAGCTGGGCACTGCCAAGATGTTGACAGCCTGACCCACCACCCTTCCTTATTTGTAAACTTCCATTTTCCACTTAAATTCTCTTTAGTCTATTAGCTAATGTACATCTGTCCAGACTCTGCTATCAAACAGTAAATGTGAACTCTGGTTAATAAATAAAACAGGACACTGTGAACTATGTATCACAAAATCAAAATGATACATTTAACAAAGAAAGTTTAAAACACAAGTTGGAAGTCTTACTGGTCCATTTCATTTATCTGTCTGCTCACGGTGAGGTTATTCTTTCTGTATAAATGCACTTAGTGCCTTTAGACAAATATGCAAGTGGACAGGTGGTAGTCTTTTCCTTTGCTTTTCTCTCACACTAGAACAAAGACCTTTTCACACTAAATGCTTGTTTTTCTCTATACTAACCTCTTGCTCCCTCTCTTATTCTCATGCTTGCTTCAGAAGGCCACACCATGGCTCAGGTATGGTAGACAAGCAGCAGATTTGTAGGAGAATTTAGATGTAGTTTATAGTAGTTGGTTTCAGTAAATGTCAGCTGCTGCCTTTACAAAGGTTCATCCAAGCCTTACTTTTTAAATAAGTACATTACTGTGACACTTAAGCAACATGTTATGTTTTATAGGGCTTTACTGGGTTCAACTGTGGCGAACTAGAAGGCTACAGTTGTGCAAAACTACAATGCCAGAACGGTGGGCGCTGTGTGGAGCCCCGAGATGGCCAGCTGTACTGCCGGTGCCAGCCAGGCTTCAGCGGGCCTCACTGTGAGAATGAACATAGGTGTCCATGGACTTGCCAGAATGGAGGAACCTGCATCAAAGACCCATCCAACCCATACCTGTACAGCTGCCGGTGTCCTGTGCACTTCTCCGGACGATACTGTGAGACCAAAGTAGTGCAGCCAGGCACTCCTACATGCCCATACCTGCAGTGTGAGCAGCATTCAGGGGATAACGTGTGTGACGACCAGTGTAATAACCATGAATGTCAGTGGGATGGAGG
>JAJHUR010140514.1:0-15000 GCA_027495735.1 Lutjanus campechanus | reverse complement strand
ACCACATTAGATGTGAAAATATTCTGGCTCTACATGCTGTTTTTCCCCACTAATTCTCAGATGTCCAACTTCCGTCTTTCTTCTCTATGGTGATGCTTGCATATCTAACTCTGTAAATAAAGGGTTTATTTTAACCAAACCACAGCTGGTGATTGTTGTAACGGTGGAACAATGATTTGATTTTTTTCCTTTTTCTGTCTATTTTAAATGTATGATAACTACTGGACCAATTTCAAAATTGTTGTCCCTATTAGTCACTTAGACACAAAAACACTGTATCTACCCTTTGAAACCAAGATACTGTGTGATAACCACTGGGTGAGAATTTTTACCAGAGTGAAATGTAGGGTTTGTCAGACTATGTGAGAAATGTGGGCAGAGAAAGTGAAGTATTCTTACAGTTGAAACCTTTGTGTAAGAAACTCTGTGTTAACAGCTCAATGGCATCACTAGAAGACTGTGGTCGTTCTGGCCAGCTCCCAGTGATCAATACTGGTGTTTGATTGAGTGTGAAACAGAGCATAGCTTGAACATAGCATGCATTCTGTGTCCTGGAATAAATATAAACAGAGTGAAATGTTTTTTTGTCTTTTTTCTCACATCAGGAATTTCAAGACCCAGGATGGAGCCATGATTGATGGAGGTCAGAGTCAGAGATGGCTGGAAGACGACGTCCCATCCAAGAAACCAAGAGTAAGTGAATTGAGAAAGGAAAAAAAGAAGTGTTCAAATAAAGTTGATGGATGAGAGCACTTTAAATTAAATCGGGCAAGGAATGTTTGGAACATGAGATACGGTTTTTGGTTGCGAATGCTGTTTCAAGGTCTGTTGCTTTTTACAGACCGAAGACAAACCCTTGCTGCCCATCGCTATGGATGGAGGTGTTGACCGACGGGAGTGGACCCTGCAGCATCGCAAGGCCGCTGACATCACCCTCACTCCCCCACAGGCAGACCTGGATGCTGACTGTCTGGACGTTAACGTCAAGGGACCTGGTGAGAAAAATGCACTTGATAACATTTATATCTGATTTATTTTCAATCATCTCTTTAATTAATGAATTTCTCCTCCATTAGATGGCTTCACCCCACTGATGCTGGCATCACTGCGTAATGGTGGAGGCCCGGACTGCAGCCTGCACGGAGAAGAGGAGGAAGAGAGTGGAGGAGACGAACCAGGACCAAGTGTCATCTCGGACCTGATCGCTCAGGGTGCTTCCTTGATGGCTCAGACTGACCGTACAGGAGAAACGGCGCTCCACCTGGCTGCCCGCTATGCCAGGGCTGATGCTGCCAAGAGACTGCTGGACGCTGGAGCTGATCCCAACGCTCATGACAACATGGGCAGAACTCCGCTGCATGCTGCCGTGGCGGCTGATGCCCAGGGAGTCTTCCAGGTGAGACAAGTGTTTGATCAGAAGACCTATTCCACCGTTACAATTACTAATTTAAAGGGAGATTATTTGAAGGTTAGGGTTATATGAGGTACTTATCAATAGTCAGTGTATGGAGGTTAGTATGCCCTTAGTTTGAAGAAGCAGAGAGGAGTACCAGCAGGAAACCTAAGCAATGTACTGCTGAGGTCAGCAACAGAAGATATTTTAGCCACTTCAACAGGTCCAGATAAACAAGTATCAGTTTAAGTGTACACTATTTAAAATATTTTCACCATTTTACTGTGCCGTTAACCTTTTCTGATGGGAAACCACAATTATATAAACCCAATATCACTCTTTCCAAACCAACCAGACCAACAGTTGCTGTTATGCTTATGGCTAATTCCTATCAGAAAAGGATGTCTGGCGGCCGTGTAGCTCGGTTGGTAGAGTGTGTGCCCCATGTACGGAGGCTGTCAATCCTCTGCATCAGCTACCGCTTCGACTCCTGCCTGCAGCCCTTTCCTGCGTGTTATCCCCCGACTCTCTACCCCCTTTCCTGTCTGCTCTTCAGCTTCCCTGTTGAAAAAGGCAAAAAGCCCGAAACATAACTTTTAAAAAAAAGGAAAGGATGTCTGACTGCAAAGTAAAGCAGAGAAAATATTCTAAATATAGCATACACTTAAACCTATATTGATTTGGTTTTGTTTAGGCTAAAATACTTTTTGTTGCTGACTGTTTCCACAGCAGTTCATCACTTAGCTTCCATGCTGGTGCCCCTCTCTGATTCTCCAAACTGTGTGCATACCGACACAGCTAATTCACTGTTGATAAATACCTCAAGCAACCCTGCATTAAATATCCCTTTTACTGAAGTCATACACAACGGTTAAGGTTTGAATCTTATGAACAGATAATTACATGTGAAATTTGCATCACTATGATCTGTCATGTATTATTCATCATATCTCATTTGTCTGTATCTTCGCCCTCTCTCAGATTCTGATCCGTAATCGTGCAACAGAACTTGATGCCCGCATGAATGATGGTACTACTCCACTGATCCTGGCAGCCAGGCTAGCTGTGGAGGGCATGGTGGAGGAGCTGATCCACTGCCACGCTGACATCAATGCTGTAGACGACCATGGTGAGCAAGCTTTTCATATGTTCACTCTTCCTCAGGTTTTATTTTTGTAACAGATGTCTGGTGTATGAATTACAGCATGCCATGTATGTAGGTATTTGGATCACAAAATTGCTCGTATTGAAATTGTAGTATTAGTATGAGCAGTTTTCTTAGTAAGTAGACAGGATAAACTTCTGGATTAGATCCATCCCTGCAAATCTGAAGTGTGCAAATGATGGTTCCCTCCTTTAAAATCTGGTTAGATAGAAACACTTGAAGAGCTCTGATTAGTAAAAGAAAAATATTTATGAATGGAATGAAACTGAAAAAAAGGCCATTCAATTGTTGCAGTTTGACTCTGGTTGACATGGATGTGTTTCTTTTTTCTTTCCTCATCCTCCCACCATTTTAGGTAAATCTGCTCTGCACTGGGCAGCTGCAGTTAATAATGTGGAGGCAACGCTTGTGCTTTTGAAGAATGGAGCCAACCGTGACATGCAAGACAATAAGGTTTGTTCTAGTGTTTTCATTTCTGATATTTCAGACTATAGTTCCTTAGTTTTTTTTAAATGAATGCTGTATATGCAGTGGTATAACAATAATAAAGATTCAAACAAAAGTTTAAAAAAAGGTACCCTGCTGGAAATTGCCAACCATTTGTCATCCATTACAAAACTACTTCAGCAAAAGTCAATAACAAATATGTGAAAAGTCGTATTTAATCCATATCAAATTTACTCATCACTTTTTTTTCAGATTTATTATCTGTTTCTTAAAAGCACAGACTGACATGTTTTCCCATCGGCAGTTTGGATCATTTGGTCTAGACCATGACCAGAATTGATACAGTGTTTACAGTTCTGATCTGGTTTGTGCTCACACAGAATTTTTAAAAACAAATCAAGAGATGTAAACGTGAAGTTAAACAGACTGACAGGTAAACTGTTTATTGGACAGTTTTGGTGATTGCCGTCGTGCATCATCGGGACCAATGTGTATCGGACAGTCTAAGTCTGGTGACTGACAGAAGTTTATGTCACACTTTATTGCTTATGATATGTATATTTATATTCTTGTATTTCACACAAAACTCATGAAGCACCCTAAATTGAGAATGCCCACAGAAACCTCTTAAACCAGCCGTGTATAATCTCACTTGTCTGCTGTTGATTTATATGTTCAGTTAAACAGTTAAATCTATCTAAAATATGGCCAAATACCCTGCTTCCATCTCTGTCTAAACTATCCTGACAAGCTTAAGTTTGTTCGTCTGGCAGAGCATATTGGATTTAAATGAATGAATGAAATTTAAATGAATGTCATCAGGAAGATAAACTGAATAAAGCACAAGTATAAAAAATAACGACATAGAAGTACAGTAAAATCATTTCTACTCTTTCATTTTACAACACTAAATGTACTATACCCAACTAAACTGTGTAAACAAAGATATGTTAATGAATTTGTCCTTCCCCTCTGTTGCACAGAGTTGCATATTGATAATTTCCTGTATTTCCTCTAGGAGGAGACGCCACTGTTTCTTGCAGCCAGAGAAGGCAGCTTCGAGGCAGCTCAGGTTCTCCTAGACCACTACTCCAACCGTGACATCACTGATCACCTGGATCGGTTGCCTCGCGACACTGCTCAAGAGCGTATGCATCATGACATAGTGCGTCTGCTGGACCAGTACAATCTGGTTCACAGTCCACACAATGGGCCTAACCACATGGGTGGAGGAGGAAACTCCTCCGTTATGTGCGGGGCCAACGGAGCAGGTTTCATCGGCATGCGCCCTGGCCCACAGGGGAAGAAGAGCAGACGGGGCGGTGGTGGAGCGAAGGTGGGAGGTGTCGGTGGGGGAGCGAAGGAACTGAAAGACATGAAGGTGAAGAGAAGAAAGAAGCCTGCTGGAGGAGACGGGCCGGGCGTGGGTGCCGCAGTGGGAGGAGGAAGTGGAGGAGGAGCAGGAGGAGGGAACGCAAATGGTGTCAAGGCTGCAGGAGGACTTCCAGAGAGCTCTGTCACCATGTCACCTGTTGACTCCCTGGAATCGCCACATTCATATGCAGGCGACGTGTCTGGCACCGTATCCACCACAGCAAACTCTCCTCCCCTCCTGAGCAGCCCCACCTCCAGACAGATGCTGCCCCCTGTCAGCCACATGCTGGGGCAGCAGCAGGGCTGGGTTGGCATGACCAAGCACAGCTACGGTGGCCACATGTTCGGCCTTGTGCCGCACCAGATGGGCGGATCTCACCCTGGCATGGGCCAACACCACGGCCAGGGCCAGATGCTGACACCCATGAACGTCACCATGAGCAGAGAGCAGCTGCCACCCATCGTCACGTTCCAGATGATGGCGCCAGGCGGAGGCCAGGCCATGCTGAAGCAGCCACAGCCAGGGCAGGTACAAGTCACACAGTCCCAGGGGCAGAACCAGAGCCAGGGTCACTCCCAGCAGGCACCGGGCCACATCCACTGTTCCCAGAACATGATGTACCAGATGCCTGAGCAGATGAGCATGGCGCACGGTCTCTCCCACACCCTGCAGCACCCCCACACCGTCAGCCACAGCAGCCATGGGGGCATTGAAGGCCAGTCTCGGCCGCTGCCCTCCTATCCGCCCATGCAGAGCCCTGTGGATAAGTACCCCACCCCGCCCTCCCAACACAGCTACACCACCGCCGGCTCGGAGGGCACCACCCCCGGCCACTCTGCCCACCCGCCCAGCGAGCACCCGTATCTCACCCCTTCACCCGAGTCCCCGGACCCCTGGTCATCCTCTTCGCCACACTCCAACTCAGACTGGTCTGATGTCACCACCAGCCCCACCCCTCTGGGGAACCCTCACCACACACTGCCGTCTTCGCACCACACACACATTCCAGAGCAGGTACAGCTGCAGCCGCAGTCGCAGCAGATGCAGCAGGCCTCTCAGCAGCAGCAGCTCGGAAACATGCAGGTGTTTGCGTAGGCCGGCCTGAGAGGGGAGCAGAAACAGACTGACTGTGGGGTTCTGTTAAATAACAACACATAGTAACTCGTTAATTCTTTTTGTTTGTTCTTCATTATGATAATCGGTCACCTCCCCTTTTATGTTTTCTTCTCCTCTTTGCACTTAAAAAAACTGTGTATAGTTTCTAAAACGTTGAGTATTATCAGCTAGAAAGCAAAAGTTCTCAATACCAAAAAGCGTGGAGTAAGCCGTCTGTCAGAAGCTAAAATCAGTTTAGTGCCTTCGATCCCAGCTGAGCATCCTCTGCTCTCTGCGGGCCAAGTCGAGACTTTTCTTTCTGGCCTTTGGCACCCAAACACAAACTGTTTATTGAGGGATCATCGAGGAACTGCCGACCAGATGGCTGCCAGCTGGTATTGCATCAGACAAACAGACTGTTGAGATGGACACTGAGATGGGGCAGAGGACACTCTGCATTTGTATCGTCTGTTTGTGAGGACATTGTTGTTTTGTTCTGCTATATGCTATCCTTATTTTTTGTTTAATGTGATAAGCCTGCCAATACTAACTCCTCGTCGAAACCATTCACTCTACTTTTTTAATACGATGGGTCACGTTCAGTTGATGCTTTAATTCAGCAAAACTACCTAGTTGTTGCCTTATGTTTTTTTTACTCATGCATTTTGTAAATGTGCTAAAGGGGGAATTTTATAAAATGCTGTTGCATGACTAGAAAGACAAAACACCAAGAAAATTTTATAGAAATGCACAGATGCATCTTTGTACTAAATGGCTCTAAGTTTGTGCAAGGGTTAGGGTTAAAGGTATAATTTGGATTATTTGATGTGGGAGGTACTTATCCATAGTCGGTTTATTGTAGTCAGTGAACAGGTCAGTAACTAAAGATATTTTGGCCACTTTAAAAAAGGCCCTTCTAAATAAATCAGTATCATTTTAAGTGTACACTATATCTAGAATATTTTCACTGCTTTACTTTTCCATCATATAGTCTTGTCTGATGGGAAACTGCTGTTATACAAGCCAAATATCACTCTCTCCAAACCAACTAAACGCCAAAGGCGAAAGCCGCCATTTTACCTCACAGAACAGTGTATGGAGTTTGGCTGGTTTGGAGAGAGCGTTATTTAGTGGATGTAATGGCGGCCTCTCATCAGAAAAGGCTATCTGATGGCAAACTGAAGTCATGAAAATATTCTAAATATAGCATACACTTAAACTGATATTTATCTATTTATATGTGCTTTTTTTAAAGTGGCTCAAATGCCCTGTCCACAGCAGTTTATTGCTTAGCTTCCATGCTGGTATGCATCTCTGTGTCTCTCCTAACTGGGGGCATGCTGACCTACATCTACAGTAGTTAGTACACTGACTATCAACAAGTACTTCATACAGCACTACGTCAGATAACCTAAACTATCCCTTTAAATGTATTTACTGCATTGATTACAGTTGATAGATATTAGTGTTTCCCAGCAAACATTATCTGTCTGAACAACGGTTTTTACTTGCACGCTGTAGGTGCAGTGAGAACACAGTGTATTGCCTGTGTTTTGAAGGTAGTTACTGTTACAGAAATACAAGAGTTTATTTGAAAACCAAATCAGAGTTTGTTTGGATGCAGTTAATCTTTTTGTGTCTGCCACAGATATTGCCACTATACTTAATGTGTTGTTGAGGGATTCATTCAGAAGCTTGACAAACTTTATGCAAATACATACATTAGTTCTAGTATGTTGTATGATGAAATGTAAATAGACTTGCAGCACATTCTGCTCATTATTACTGAGATTGATTCGGCAAAGACATGTTGACTTGTTCTGTTTTTTTTTATATGAATTCTGTTCGCACTTCTTGAATGATTGTGAATGTTACGGAGGTGCATGTTTTTACATTTATAAACTGCCTCTTTCTAAACGTTTTCTCTTCCTAAATCATTTAACCAGTTTTGCCTTTTGCTTAACTACAATCAGTGTATCTGTGCACCTTTTAATTGTCATGATTCATAAACCAAGTCTGGAGGGGAGTGAGGTTTAAAGAAAGTATTTTTATCCTACTTAAAGTTGATGTTGCTCATAGCTTTGTCTGACTGCTCTGTAAACACAGACAATCATCCATGGTTTGTTTTTGAAACTTCAAAAAGGAACATCAGTGTCTCTAAGACCAAATTATTTTTTTTCTGCCAAAAAATTACATTATGGCCACTTCTTGTCACTTTTTTTCCCTTGTTTCAGTAAGTGTTGTGATGTACTAAGGACTTTAGTTGTTACACATCTGATACCAAGAAATGTTTTGGTTTGAATTACTGCAAGTGCCTGTGTGAACAAACCAAATCATCCATGTTTCATCAATATTCCCTGATAGCTGACACTTCAGGGCCTCTTTCTCTGTACTCTATGATGTCCGTGCAGTTTGACAGAACACAGGTACTATACAGTGAGGTGTCAGTCAACATTTAGCTTATTTGTGAATTGAGCATGTCAGTTCCAGTTCATATCCAAGGCCATGTGTCTACGTTCTGTATATAAAATGTTTTTTTATTGTTCTTTTTTCTGTTAACCAAATAGCCTATAATATACATGCCATATGAAGTAGTTGTCACCATGTTTATATAAGGTAGAAGAACTAAAACTGATGATAAAATAAGTTGTCTGTTGCAAAAAACCAAATGATCAACCAAATGTGCTTACTGAAATAAAGCCCAGATCTTCATAGATTCTTGCACGTATGTCTTCTTTTTTTTAAAAATATACTGTGTTTTTTGTCAATAATTCCAGACACGGTGCTGCTAGTATCTGAATTACTTACATAATGGTTTCACGTGTAATGAAATTGTGACAAAGATGATAGATTTCAAACAGATGCTGGTGCTTCAGTCATACAGATTTAATTTTAATCCAACAACTGAAAAAGTGCACAGTCTTTAGAGATAGGACATTTTTTAAAGTATAAAAAGTTCAGGGTAGCAAGTTGACTCCATTAATGAATTTTACTGCGCTTCATCAGGGTACAAAATGCAATACCATAATACAATATTACAATTACAATATAAATTATCACGTTAGGTTATCAGGTTTTAACGTAAAACTTTTCACATAAGATAAATACTATATTGTTTTAACAAGAAAATGTGCTTGTTATAATGTGATAAGTTTGTATTTTGTAATAATTTGAAAATATTTTGATACAATGCAAACCTTTTCACTATCCACTGACACTCCTATTTAGCGTATAATTTGTTTAACCAAAAAAGAAACTAAACACACAGAGTTAAAGATTAATTTAAAATTGTCCATAGATATCATGATAATATTGCTATTGTGAATTCTTTTGGCCGAAATGATTGTGTTGTGACAATCTGATATTGTGACAGCCCGACTTTTAACACTAAGGATGAGTATAGGTTTGATGGATAATTGCAGGGTGTATTTTACTGACAAATAACGGCAGTGTTCAGCTAATTCTGATTTGCTTTTCATGGCATTGGTTTTACTTTAAAAACATTAATGTATTTTTTTTGCCTATATATGTGTATATTGCATATATAGGTATATGTTCCAACAATATAAAATAACCATTGCAATGTTAGTGACATCACTAAAGTCAAAGTCAATAGTCTCTATCCTTCTGACAAGATATTTATAACACTAAGAACCAACACTAAAAAATACATTACTTTAGTAATATACTGAAACACTGCTCCAGACAGACATTAAACATACACTCAACAAAAATGTAAATGCAACACATTTTTTTCCCAGTTGGGAAGAGTCATGGCCCAGCCTACACTGACTGGCTTACCCTGTTACTCTCACCCTAACCCTAACCAATCACTCATCATGGCTAAACCTAACAAACCCATCAAATGAAGGGAATGGGTACCAGCCAATCAGAGGCAGAGTAGGATGGATCATAACTTTGCCCTCCTTGGAAAAAAGAGCCGCCTTTTATTGTGACCAGTCCAATACACACTTGTGCAATAGTCATGCTGTTTAATCAGCATCTATACATGCCACACCTGCCAGATGGATGGATTATCTTGGCAAAGGAGAAGTGCACACTAACATGTATTTTACTACTTGCTACGGGATGTTCCATTAAAAATGATTATTATTTGGTGTGACTTTAGCCATATATGTCCATATATCCTTAATTGTTTTGTTATTCAACTATTTTTTAACCAAATTTTCTTATTATTTTCCACAAGGTTTGCAGGTGTAACAAATAAACTATCTACACATACCATTATGTTAAGGTAAACAATACAAAGGAAAATTATAATATAAGAATATAAGATATAAGAAAGAATTAAAGAATTTTTTCCCTGTTCTCTTAATAAATTAATAACTTAAAATTTAATTGCACTACAGCCCTACTAATATGACTATTATTTCTGTAAGAGAAATACCCTGAAGTCAGCAGTAGTTACTCCAGTTTAAAATGAATATGAGTGGTGCCGTTTGTTTCCGGTCCAGCAGGGGGCGCTCGTTCGCACAGGAAGCTGTGACGCAGAGACGAGGAAGAAATCTTTACACGGAAGTCAACCAGGATTTTACATGCATGAGATTTGTTTCTCTCTGCAGACTTTCTCGGTATAATTTACTGTTTCTTCTGGCGGTGAGTTGAACCGTAATGGCAGTAAAAGATGGGACAGTCGCTGTGGAAACCCTGGTAAGAAGATAATGTGCAGTTATCTGCGGACGGTTGAGCTCCAGTGCGGGTCAATGGACGCCAGGACCTGAAGTACTGCTGCTGCTGTTTTGACAGCTGGGTCGAGCCTCCAGTACCTGGTCTGTCTGTGAGCCTGACAGAGAGAACTGCTGGGAACAGACAGGACCCGAGGTTTAAACCTTAAAGAGAGGGTTATTTTATTTAGTGAAGAATATCTACGTGAGTGAAGTCGCTTTTGAACCCTCACTGAAAGGTGTCAGACACTTTGTGACAGACACTTCTCTTCTTACCACTGTTTGTTTGCTGTGTGAGTAAAAACCTCTTTTTGTTTATAAAAGTCCTCCTCCATTTCTCATTGTGCTTCTCTTAACTATTTACAACCACTTGCACCGTATATTTATATCGTCTTTTACCCTTTTTCTGTGTCCAGCCTCCCACCGACCAGTGGCCATGGCTTCATCCCGGCTGAAGTACCTCTCTCTGGGCGTGCTGGTGTTCCAGACCACCTCCCTGGTGCTCACCATGCGGTACTCCCGCACCCTGCAGGCCGAGGGTCCGCGGTACTTGGCCTCCTCAGCTGTGGTGGTGGCTGAAGTCATGAAGATCGTCACTTGTGTGCTGCTGGTCTTCAAGGAGCACAGTGAGTGCACCTGAACACAGTCCAAATAACCAGAATCACTTGTGATGCTGCCACTAACCCATTTTTCTCATTATATTTTATTCATCTAATGGTCTTTTTTTTCTTTAACAAGTGATTGAATATTAGGGGAAAAAATAGGCCTGGGTAATATATCGATATCTTGATATAGGGCTGCTTGATTCGGTAAAAAAAAAAAAAAAAGTCATATTGCGATTATTTTGACTGAAATTGCGATATTCGGTATGATTAGTGGAAATCAGTTTTGCAGTACAATTTTCATGTTCACTGAGAAAAGCCATTAAAATCGCGATGATGTGATATTTATTGAGGTCTGTATCAAATAAACATATTTTATTTCATCTGACAAGATGAGACTTTTAGGTCAGGGCATCTATGCAGCGCTACAGTACCTCATTATAATGCTGTTTTCTCACACATTTTTACTTTTTCAAAAAATTGCAATTTGGTTTTGGTACTGTGATTTGGATATTGCACTTGGCTATATTGCAATTTTATTGCGATTGTGATAAATTGTGCAGCCCTTTTTGATATAAGATTAAATATTGTCTTAGCTTTTGGACGTATTAATTAAGCTTATTAATTTAAAAAAGTTTTTTGCACAGATTTGAGTGTGTGGATGTTTTTTCATTCAGTTTGAGAGCCTATAGCTTCAGCATCTCAGCTATGTTTGATACCAAGTCAGCAGTATTTTTGAATAATAAAGTATAGTATATAATATAATAATATACTATCAGTTGAAGGCAATGAAACACAAAAAACTAGGTCTGGGTATCGTTTCAGATTTTTTGAAAATTCATTGAACAACAAAGAATCTAAAGTTCTCAAATATTCAATGTTGTCTAAGCATTTGGGGTCACTCAATAAATGTACTTAAATAAAATACACTCTAAAATTGACAAAATTCTGAATATATCCAAAACGGTTTGATCATAGAATAAGTAAAAAGTTTTGTTATTTGACAAAAAGCATTGAGGTTCATTATTCAGTATGTGCCTGACTAATAATAACCCACTGTTGTGTGTGTTGTGTGTTGATCGGGTTTATCAGGTTGCTCCCGTCTTACTGAAACAACCAAGAAACTGGGAGCAGGTTTTTTTACTTTGAGTCACACCTGTTCTACTGCCTGATGCTAAAACAAGTTTACTAAATCTATCTGCACAACCTGAAAGACCCTCAGATCAGCAACCTGGACTGACATAACAAGAACCACTTCAGGGTTTATTAAAAGTTATTATCAGATAAAGTTAAGTCAGTTTTATTCATATAGGGCTAAGAGATGACACTTAAAATGGATAATTCACAGATGGAGTCTGGAGTTAAACTGGCACAGAGGTTATCTCAGGGCTCTTTTTTATAGAACAGGATTTCTTTGTAATATTATTTACAGAGACCTAATTGTTCCCACCAAGAGCAAGCACTAACACCTTGTCTAAATGGCAAACATCCTGTCAGTCTGTCCTGTAGGATCTGTCTTTTCCATGCATTTCAAAGCTTCCACCAGCAAGTAAGCAACCAAACTGTCTGTGCAGTGTGTGCAGTTTTTTTTTCTATATGTGTGAATATTCCAAATCTATTTTTCCATTGACACAATGCAAATGATTGTGTCATAACCACAGCAGTGTGTGCATGTGTGTGTGTGCATAGTGGGTGCGGTTGAGCAAAGGAGAGAAAAGAAAAAGGAGCATGTCGGTGGCTGCACTCAGAGCAGACAGGTGTTGGTGATCAGAACAAAGTTTTTCAGTGAAGGTGTCTTGTGACAGTCAATTTACAGTTTGCCCACGAATAAACACTGCAGAAGAAGTTCAAAAAGCTCCTGTATCTTGTTTCTCAGTTGCTAAGTTATGTGAAGGCAGAGTCTATGACATTAAACTGGAGCTAAGTGAGCTGCTCTCTGGCTCTGGAGCACACTCTGTAGATATACAGTATATATTTCTTCAGTGTCTTTTTACTGGGCATAAACCTAGGGTTTGTGTGTGTGTTGTCAAAAAAATACACTTGAGTCCTAAATAAACGCTTCCGGTTCCATGCAGCTGAGAAGCATGGAGCTGGTGCAGAGAGCTGCATAGATTAGAATGAGAGCGTTTTTGTTGGGTGAGACGTGCAAATGAAAATCATCTGACTCGCTTGTGGTTGTGACAGGGGTTAAGGCAACAGTGGCAAGGAAAAACAGGCTACAAGTCATCTTTGCTTTAGTACAAAAGTACAGACACTGCAAACAAATTTCACCAAAGCTTACAGACTACCTACAAATTTAACTTTTACATTTCTTGTGGCGTAACGGTTTTGTTTTCATTCCTCAGGTTACAGCATGCGAGCTCTGAACAGCGTCTTGCGTCAGGAAATTGCCCACAAACCCATAGAAACACTGAAGCTGGCGATCCCCTCGGGGATTTACACACTGCAGAACAACCTGCTGTACGTCGCCTTGTCCAACCTGGACGCAGCCACATACCAGGTACAGCAGCAGAGGGCAGGCTGGGTTTGGAGGCCATGTGATCAGAGAAGAGAGTGTGTGAATCTGTGTGACTCAGTGTGACACACACAGGATCTGATGTGTCTTTCTCAGCCATTTAGAAATGAACACATCCATGTACATGGATTATGAACAGTTTCTTCTCTCTTTATCTCCATCAGGTGACGTACCAGCTGAAGATCCTGACCACAGCTCTGTTCTCAGTGTCGATGCTGGGCCGCAGGCTGGGCGTGTACCAGTGGCTCTCTCTGCTGATTCTGATGGCTGGAGTTGCTCTCGTGCAGGTCCAGTACAGTTTCAAGTCTGTTTACTACTTGTAGAAATGAAAAGTCACATTATTCATCTTCCCTGAACACCTGGTTGTTCTTATGAGTAGTTGCTTTTAAGTAACCCTCCCAATTTTCCCAGGCTTCTGAAAATTAGGAATGCAATGCCTGGGAAGCAACCTGGGGCACAGTGTCTTGCCCAAGGACACTTAGACAGCAGACAGCAGACGACCTGCTCTACCTTCCAAGCCACCCTCTTTTAGAGGATCCATAGCTGCCAAAACGTATTTTAAGCCCCAGCAGAGATTTGTTAGCTTGCATCTCATCCCGTCTCATTTCAACAATAAAAAACCAATAACCATCACAGAGCTGCATCACTGTTCTGGGGTGAAACTGCCCCGGCTCATACAATCCATTTATGTGGACTTTTACTCTAATTATTAGTAGAATAAAAGGCTCTTTTTAAAAAGCCTATGTCAAATCAGATATGTGGATCACAACATGAGATTCATGCCAGTGAGACACAGGCGCTGTAGTCCCAAATGTGAGAGCAGCTAAAAGAAGAAGCAGGACCTTCTAACAGGGCTCGAATACAATGATAACAACAGAAAAATTATGTGCAGCTCTTTTGATAATGGATTTCTCATGCTAATCATTTTTCAAGCTGACGTCGTGAAAAAATGCCAAATATCCTCAAGTTTTTTGCCCCTCAAATGTGAGGATGCTTATGCTGGTTTTTGGAGATTGGTAGTGAGCCAATAATTCATTCTAGGATTGCAATTTCTGTGCATTTTCCTTAACTGATAGTTGAATGCATTAGCAATTAATGATTGATTAATCATCATCAGTAAGGTACAAAACACAGGTGTTTTCTCTGTTTATGTTTTATTTAAACAATGCTATCAGCACGTTAGCTGTGTGATTAATTAATTTAAATAATTTAAACAAACAAAACAAAACAAAAAAACAATAAGGCTCTCACTTGAAATGGCCACTCTTGTCCTCCTGTCAAATGGGGCACAATTACTGCCATTTTTAGACTAACAAGGGAGAACAAACCAAACTGATTTGTGGGGAATGTTCGCTTGACTTGATCACATTCAGGAAGCAAAATAGGCTCATGTAATAATTCACAGTCCAGTGACTCTCTTGTAAACTTTGGACAAGCCTCAAGGCCAAAGTTTGTTCATTCTCAGCATGTTCCCTCTAAGGCTTTGCACCCAGGTTTCTTTTTATGTCTGTAATTATTTGCTCAGCCTCTTCTACCCAAAATCATACTGAAATCCATCTTATTAGTACGTTTTAAATCTAAAGAGAAAGAGATTGTGGCCAGTTTTGTAGGTGTCACCGTGTCTAATTAAGCATTTACTCAGCTGTGTGTTAGAAGTGTGCCCATTTTAGTTTTAATTAATGTGTGATCTCTAATTTCTTCTATTTGCCAGTTTAAAAAAAAA